>VZQC01009130.1:282585-538351 GCA_009823505.1 Rhizomys pruinosus
CTATCTCCTACAGGGTTGGTAGAGCTTGGTGTGGAATTATCCTGCACCTTTCCCATGTTGTCCCTTCGTCGTGTCCCTGGCATGTGGATTTCCGTTTTGTGATTCAAATCACAAATGCCTTTTCAGTGTGTTGAAGGGTGAAAGCTTCTTTTGTTTTGCTTACCTCCTTCTTACGCTTTTTTTTCCCTTCCTCTCCCCCTCCTTCTTTATGGAGTGTTGACTTGTCTAGGTTTTCAGGCTTTCACTTTTGTTTATAGATTGGATATTGGAAGTCTAAGTCACTCTTCCCTCCCTCTTCTGAGAGTTCTCGTAATCCAATCCACTGAATACTCTCTCTTCCTCAAATCCAATTGTTGGTGGGGCAGAGGGGGGGATATGCCTGGCTTAGCCCGCACCCTGACACCTGAGTCAGGCACCCAAGCAAGCCAGACCCAAGCGCAGGACCGCTTCCGGGTGCGAGAGGGGAAGGGTGACCCACCAGACTGAGGACGCGACCCTAGCCCCCGCCAGCCACCTGGCCCTCCGCCACCAACCGGAAATCAATTGTCCAGCACCACAAAAGTCACTCTGCCCTAAGCTTTTACCTGTCTAGAGCCACGTTGGACGGCTCCAAGTGTTCCTAACAGGTCCGGACCCGGAGTCCAAACACACAACCCTACTAAGGCTGAGTCAGGCACCCTGGCAAGCCAGACCCAAGCCAATAAAAATTCTTTCAGGTCCCTTAGGTTGCCTAGTGTACTTCATAGAACTGATAACTTCTTGCCGTGGGCTCCAGAGCCACGTGATTTCATCCTTGTCTGTGTCTGTGGTTGGCTTCCACCCTTTCTGGGACTCAGTACAGCCATGAAGGTCTCATTTCCTGTAGGAATTCGACAAGCTCCCTCCTGTTCCTCTCTCAGAACTTGCTGCCACCTGGTTGCTCTTTTCTCATATATCCTTTTAATTAGCATTTAAGGTTAAATATCATTGTGGCATTTTTGAACAAAGTATGTTTTAGTAATTATCGTCCCCTCATACTCTCATACTCCCCACCCTCCAGCTATCCCCTCAGGCCTCCTGTGGCCTCCCCCCACCCCCAGGCTCTTTTCCTCTTTCATAACCAGAGTGTCTCTTTGATCACCTCCCATCCTTCCTCATCACTTATTACCTTGGCTTGGTCGCCCTTCTAGGATTTTAGGCTTACCCACGCTTAGGCCTGTTTACTTGTATACATGCATATATTATAGGCTAGAGTCTGCATATGAAGAAGACTATGAGGGTTTTTTCATTAGGAGTTTGACTCACCTCACTTAATCTTATACTTTCCTGGTCCATCTACCTTGCCTTTTTTTTTTTTTTTTTTTTTNGGTCTCCCTGTAGCCCCAGCTGTCCTGGAACTCCCTCTGTAGACCAGGCTGGCCTTGAACTCACAAAGATCTGCCTGCCCCTGCCTCCCAAGTGCTAGGATTAAAGGCGTGTGCCACCACGCCTGGCCCACCTTGCCTTTTGTACATTTTCCTTGTCTTATTGGCATAGCTAAGATTTCAAGTGCTATATTCAGTAAAGGAGGTATGAATGGGCATCTTTCATATTTTACATGAAATGCTGTCAGTCTACATTTACTGCAGTGCTGGAATGGTTTGTCTGATATAGTCTTTATTGTTTTAACATGTGCTGCATCCATTCCTAAAGTCTCCTAGACTTTAATCATTAAGAAAATTTTGTTCAATGTCCTGCCTGCATCAACATGATTATGTGATTTTTCTTTTAAATCTATTTAAACGTCTTATATTTAGCAATTCACATATGTTTAATCAACTTTGCACTTCTACCGTGAAGCCTACTTGGTCACATGATAAATGACCTTCTTAATTGTTCCTGAATTCATTTTGCAAGTATTTTGTTAAGAACTTTCAAAACAATTTTTTAATCAGTTCTTTGAGAATTTCATACACTGTATTTTGATCGTAGTCACCCTCCTTCCCCAGTTGTTCACAGGTCTGCTTCCTCTTTCCTACCATTCTACATTTTTGTCGTTTTTTTAAGCTATTGAGTCCAGTTTGTGCTGTCCCTTTAATCTTAGGTGTGTAGCCAGCTCTGGAGTGTGGTGTGCCTACCAGGCACTCTTAAAGTAAGTTGACAATGTCTCCTCAGCTAGGGGTAGGAACATCATGTTTACCTCCCGACTCCATGCTGGAGTTTTGACTGGCTTGAGCTTCTTTAGGTCTCATGCATGTTGTCACAACTTCTGTGAGTTCATATGTGCAACGGCCTGGTTGTATCTAGAAAACAGTTTCCTCATAGTTATCCATTACCTCTGGCTCTTACAAGATCCTCTTTTCTTACACAATGATTCCTGAGCCTTGCAAGGACAGGGTGAGATACAGTTGAGAATCTTTGTATCTGGGTTCATGAAGAAAATTAGCTTATTATTTTCTTTGTGAGTCCCTCTCTATTGGTTTTTGGTATGAGGATAATACTGGCTTTACAGAATGTATTTGATAGTGTTTATTCTCTATTTTACAACACAAGTTGGAAAGTACTGATATTAGATCTTCCTTGAAAGTTTGACAGAATTCATCAGTGAATCCTTCTGAGCTTGCGCTTTTCTTTGTGGGAAACTTTTGATGACAGCTTTGGTCTCACTGATTGTAGTGGGTCTGTTTAAGTTTTTCATATCTTGTAACTTTGATTTTAGTAAATCATATGCATTTATAAATTCATAATTTCTTATAGATTTTCCAGATTTTTGAAGTATAAGTTTCAAAGTATTCTCTAATATGATGTTCTGGATCTCAATGGAATTTATTATAACATCATCTTTTTCTATAACTTTGTCAATTTGGATCTTTTCTATTTTTTGTCTGTTTGACTGAGTTTGTCAATTTCTATTAATTTTTGTCAATTTTTATTAATTTTTTCAAAGAACCAACTCTTTGGTGGTGGATTTTGTATATTGCTCTTTTAGTCTCTACTTCATAATTTCTTCATAATTTCTTCCTAATTTTTGTTATTTCTTGCTTTCTCCTGGCTTTGTTATTGGCTTCTTGTTGTTTTAAACTGGTTTCCTTAATTCACATCTTAAAGAGCATTTCTGCAGGAAGGACTTTCTACTGTACAGTAACCACCCTCTTCTCTTCCCTCTAACCTCCAATCACATATTAATGAGTTTTAACTTTTCAAAGTAAAGCTTATTGTGTTGATCTGCTCTGCTAGCCCATGAACTTGTAACAGTGAGAACTTGTCTGTTATTTATTTACTTTGGTACTTATTTGAATTCTCCAGCACATTCAAAAAGAGCTTTCAAAATTTATTTCTGACTCAAGAAAGACTTGGGCTGATTTTTTTCAAGTTATATATTTAATTATTATTATTAATATATTATATACCTATATATAATTTATATACTTAACATATTATTAATGTATTAAAATAAAACAGTGGTAATATAGAAAACTTGATCATTACAAAAGAATTAGAAATAATTTGTACGTGTTTAACCTTTTTTTTTTCAAAACAGCAATATTTATGGTAGCCAAAACATGGAAACAACACAACTATCTGTCAATTGATGAACAGGCAAATAAAATACAGTGTATTTTTACAATGGAATGTTGACAATATCACTATATAATAACAACACAGTTAAAATTTGAAAACATTATACTAAGTGAAATCAGTCATAATGATCACATCATCTATAATTGCCTTTATATAAAATGTCCAGAACGTCTAGAGAGTGCATCAGTAGTTTATGAGGTCTGAAGGTATGAGATTAAGAGTTAAGAATCATGCTGATCAGCACAAGGTTCCTTTATAAAGTGGCAAATGTGTTCTAAATTCAAGTTGTAGTGATGGTTGCCCAGTTCTATTAAGACAATAAAATCGATTACATTGTATACTTGAGTTGATAAAATTTTATGACATGGAATTCATACAGATCACAGATTTGCTTAAAATATATACTGACTAGATTTATTTAGGAAAAATACCCACTTTTGTAGATTTCTCATAACCTGTGGGCATTGCATATAAATACATTACCATTTAAAAATTCCTTCTCCAGGCTTTATTTAAAATATTTTTAGTGATGAGTTGTGCATTTTATTCATTATCTTTCAGTCCAATTTAGACACATTCCCTTCTCCTTGCCCCCACCCTTGTTCATGCCTTCTGCCATACATGTCTTGCATCTTTCTCTCAGTCTTTCCAAAGTTTTTCACTGCAGAGGCTTGTTGGTTTGGGCAGAGTTTAACTGTATTGGTCAGTTCTTTGACCCAGTCTTTATGTTGTTCTTTTTCTCTGTCCTTTGTATTGCTCCTTGCCTTCTTGTGGAAGCCAAAATTCTTAATTGAAAATATCTTAAGTCCACAGGAACTTGTAACAACTCCGCCCCCCCCCCAGCTACCTACAAATAACAACAAAAAGCCACTGAAATAGTAGTATGAAAAATATAGGTGAAAATCATTCTGGCCGGCTGTCTTTGACAGTGTTGCCCAACATTCACATACATTTGCGGGGGGTGCTCTTTATACCAGTTTTAATTAGTTAAGTATCCTAAAATTTCCTTCAGGGAATATAAATTGGCATGGCTTCACAGAGATTTGAAAGGTAGAACACTTTGACCTTGATTATTCCCTGTTGAACTCTTATCTACTGAAACAGCTATTTTCATCACATTTTAATTATGACAAGTCAACCTTCCAATTATGAAATCTTTTACCTTTCTTATTTGAAAACTGAAAGCAGGACACACAGCTTATTGGAAAAGGAAAGTGTCACAAATTGTGGTGGTTTGAATGAAAGTGTCCCCCCATAGGCTTTAAGTATTCAGACATTTTGTCTCCAGTTGGTGGCACTGTTCTTGGAGGTCTTAGAAGGTGTGGCCATGCTGGAGGAAGTATGTCACTGGGGGTGGGTTTAATGAGTTTAACAAGCCTTGCAGTATCCAGTCTCTCTTTGCTCTGCTTCCTGTGCTCATTGCGAGATGTGACCCTTGGCTTGCTGCTCCAGCCCCAGCCACCATGCCTCCCACCACAATGGACTCTAATTCCCTGGGACCGTCAATCATAAGGTCAAATAAACTCTTCCTTTTATAAGTTCCCTTGATCATGGTGGTTTTATCACAGCAACAGAAAAGTGACTAATACACAAATCTTATGTAACTTTTAGTATCCACGTCTATACCAAACATTTTGAGTATTATGTCACCTGTAGTAAACTAGAATCATCATTATCACTAAACCACTGGGACTTTGAATAAGAACTTTAGCATTCCACAGTTATTACATGATTATTTTCTTCTGGAGTGATTACTTCTTTCCAAGTCAAGGAAGTAAAACTTCCAACTAGATAATCTATTCATATTTATTTTGCATGACCCTATATACATTATTTTTGCCAATGATTCTTGCTCCATGAATACTCACCACATAGTACCTATTTCCAATAATGTGAACTTAACTGGAGCCATTGGTGATCCATCCCTTAAGCTTGGAGTCATTTTATCTCCTGGAAAACTGTATGGGGATGAGCAGGGCTTTATCACATCCTTAGCTGCGCCTCAAACTTGTAGTAGTCTGTGTCCGGAGAGCTACTCTGATTACAGTGTCCTGGGTATCATTCCTGTCCATCCTCTGTCTCCTTCTTGAGCAGCCACCCTCAACCCAGCACACTTTCCGCAGCTCACTCTACTCCATCTATATGGAAGCCTCTTGTGTATGATTTCTCATATGCTTTTGTAAAATTAAATTCCCAGGATAAAATAGAAAATAACCCAGACTCCGAAGTCCTTGCCAGGTTTCAGCTGCTGTTCAAGGGTACTTACATTGACAACATTGACTCATTCATTTAGTCTTTGTGGTAACCCCACATAAATTACTCCCTATTTACTCATGAAGAAAGCTCCATAAAGAGAAATGGAAAGATTGTGTAAAGTGTAGCAGTGAAGGAACCAGGAAAGGAATCTAGGTGGGCTAGCTGTACAACCTACATTCAAAACCATGATACCAAGCCTCTTGATTTCAACCATTTCTGATCTTACAGTTCCTGTAATGCAGAAAGTAATCCCTTTACTCCTCATCAATAAATAAAGTGATAATACTTTTTTAAAATAAAACATTTGATTATCATCAGGAGAAAGAATAGACAATAGAGATACATCTGAGGGGGAAGGATCTGAAGATACACCTTGGTAAGAAATTGTGACATTGAAAAACTGAATGACGAATGTTGGCAAGTAGGAATTCTTTATGCTCTTCTGAGGTTTGGTTTAGAGAACCTGCCTGTGAGACAGTCTAGAAAATAAGCCACTTGGAATTTAAATAGTGGTAGGGGAGTAACTAAAACAGGGATGTCCTTAGCCGGGCGTGGTGGCGCACATCTTTAATCCTAGCACTTGGGAGGCAGAGGCAGGTGTATCTGTGTGAGTTCAAGGCCAGCCTGGTCTTTCATATTTCCTCCTGTTACAGATGAAGAAATTCATCTCCAGTAAATCTCTCCGATTTTGCATTGAAAATGATTTATGACTCTCTTACTTCATGGCACATTCTTTAATTTAGTAGGAAAACATTTGCCAAGTACCTATGAGGGGCAGATTTGCACCCGTCCAAAGCAGCCATCTAATAATCAAGTTAAATTTTTTAAAATGAGACACATTTTATTTATGGAAAACAAAGGAATAAATATTTTTTTAATAATTTGAAATGCGTTTGTGTTGCACACTTAAGGAAATAAATTCTCATTTGTGATACATACATTAGTCACAAAGATATTTCAGAGGCTAAGAGTGGAATAATTAGTAGCTACCCACATCCTGATGAAGATGAATATTTTGTGGTACAAGAAATATCTTCTTTATAAAATTTATTTTTATATCTGACCGGGAAAATAATAAAATGATGGCTCCATTTCTTTTAGGTTTTAAAGAAAAAATTTTAATTATTATATTCTTTGAAAATGAATCATTAAGCCTTCTATGACATTCTCTTGGAGCTGAAGAGATAGTGCAGCCTGGTAAAGTGCTTGCCTTCCAAGCACAGGAATCTGAGTTCAGTGCTCAGGATCTACTTTTTAAAGGTAGGGCCTTGTAGACAATCCCCCAGGCCTGCTGGGGAATTTTGGGGTCCAACTATGAAGGAACGGGGTTGAGAGGTGCAGAGTCAAGACACAGACCCTGGGAGTCAGGTAAATGCAGACAGAGGGCAAGCTGTCTCAGACTCATTTATTGGGGGCAGGGTAAGGGGTTATTTACTGTTCGCATTCTCGCTCTCCTCTTCTCGCCTTATGATTGGCCCATGTCTGCAACTCAGCTGCTTGTATGGTCTCCCCTGCCTAGGGCAGGTTAGGTCGATGAGGGACAAGCTCTGTTCATTCGTAACTCTCAGCATACTGGCTACTACAGGGCCTGATAGCCCAAGCTCATAATCCCAGCTCTAGAGGTGGAGCACAGTAGCCAGGAAGTTTACCCTACATGGTCAGTTGCAGGGTAATGACATACCCCGTATCAAAAACAAACAAAAATGGGAAATGACACCCTCAAATTGTCTTCTGGCTTATATAAACATACACTCATAGGGGTGTACACCCACCAAGGATTTTTCTGTGATTTTGGTAGTAATTTATGAACAATGTTCTTCTCCTAATGATTATAAATTCTTCTAAGGAGAGATCTACTGAAAACTCTCCTCTATACCCCTCCTCTATACAGTAATTCTGAGTAAAATTTATCTCCCATCCACACATTCTGTTTTCTTGAGACTGTCTTAAGTTCTCATATCATCTTGTGTTCTAACTGGCTGAGGCACATATCACCCTTGCAACTAATTCCTTCTCCTGGTCCACCAATGATCAGAGAAAATGACACCTTCCTTAAGATAATTAGTACCCCCTGCTCACTGACAGTGTTGGCTTTTGCTCCATACCGAGGTCTCACAGAGGAGGTACAGCAGGACCTTCACATGTCACTAGATTCACATCTGTGAAGACAGCAGATTGTCTCAATGACTTTCAGTCTCTAGCCATTTCAATGGAGCATGTTCACAGTTGCCATGGTTCTGTTACTACAGAAGTTGGAGATGCTCGTCAGGTGCCTCTGCTGTTCTAAAGGTACTTGCTATAGCTTGCAGCTGAACTAACTCCCATAGTGCCCTGTTTCGAATACTTTTCTCCAGTTGATGACACTGCTTGGGAAGGCTAAGTGACCTTTACTAGGTAAGGTCTAGCTGGCAGAAGTAGGTCATGGGGACTCCTGGAAGTTGTCCCAGGCCTTCTTTCCAGTCCCACTCTGCTTCACAATCTGCACATGTAAACAGCTGGCCACCACACACTCCCACCACACTAATCTGAGTTTCAGTGGCTTCTGTGCCTTGGTAGAGGAGTATCTCTGAAAATGTGAGGCAAAATGAAACTTTCCTCTTTTAAATTGTCCTGTCAATTTTTCCACCATAGCAATGCAAAAGGAAACAATTATGAACATTAGCGCTATATAGGTGAGGTCATTTCTGTGTCTACAACTGATCATGTGGTTCTTAGGCCTCTGGAATCTTATTTATGGGAATAATGTTGAAGAATTGGAAGTGTAGGCTAGAGAAGCTCTAAGAACTAAGTAGATGAGTTGGATGTGATTTCATAAGACTACCATGCTGATGGAAACATGGGTTGCGAAGGCTGTCCATGTCTCAGAGGGGACCAAGGACTAGAACTGGAGTAAAGCCCATTTACATTACATTCTGATAAATGACTTGTCTATCTTCTGTGTATGTCTGAATTCAATTGGATGGACCAATTTATTTGGTGAAGGATATTTAAAGACAGCATGGTGTTAAGACTGTAGCAGTGTTATTGCTGGCTGCTTTTAGTTTATAGTGAGACTTAAGTGCAGTGGCCGTGGAGGTCAGAAGAGAGTGTCGGAGCCCTTGGAACTGGAATTACAGATGGTTGTTAGCTGTCATGTGGGTGCTGGGAATTGAACCTGGGTCTTCTGGAAGAGAAGCTAGTGTATTTAACCACTGAGCCATCTCTCCAGCTCCAATTTCATTTTTCATTTTTTAAATTTTTTTTTATTTTTAAGGGATTCTACAATATAATGACACAGTTGTTTGCAGATAACATTGATGTTACTCAGTATGTCATATAATTAGGTAATTGGTGCATTTTGCAAGTATCTATGTCCAAATTTTGAACAACCCAAGCTTCCCATAGTCCAGTTGGAGAAGCTTGTATGCCCAGGCATGTTGATCAATCAGGAGCCCAGACTATATTCCTGTAGTCTCATGATTCACCCCTATCTCTCCACAGCCCTTACAATCTACCACGCCTCCTCTTCCGCAGTTTGTTCCCTGGGCTTTGGGAAAGGGGCACAAGTGGGTGAGAAGAAAAAAGTCTAATTTCTTTGGAGTTGTCATTTTGGACTCCAGTCTGTTCAGGTTGTTTCCCTTCATGGATTGACAGCTTTCCCAGTGATACCCTTTTTAGTAATACTAACAAAGCACAAGCTATTGGATGTACAGGCATTTAAGCAGTACCAATTATTATGTCAAGCTAAGCTGTGAGCATAGACACAGATGCTTGGATGGTATGCTAATCCGAAAACTGTGGTTTCTCTATAAGGGGTGACAAGTTCTTATTGTGGCTTATAACATTGCCTAACCACTAGAGGACATAAGCTTGTGGCATCCGCTGTGAGTTATTCCTCCAAGGAGAGAGCTAATAGCCAAATAGATTTGGGATATATATAGACACTTGGCTGCCACTGTTGCACAGTATCTCCAGGCTGTTGAGGTGTAGCTGATATTGACGGAGGAGTCTTGCTTGTCTCAGGGAGACCAATGTTTTGCTGTATTGCTTTAGTGGCCTTTGGTAATGCTCTCTAGCATTTCAGAGACCAGTTGTATGCTAGCAAGTGACGTCTCTTAACATTTTTCATGCTCATACCAGGACATCTCATTGTATAAATGTATCACATTTTCATTGTCCAATCATCAGTGATGGACATCTAGGTTTATTGCCATTTCCTGATTATCTTGAATATAGCAGAAATAGACATGGGTGAACAGATATCCATGTCTTTAGCAGCATATAGAGGCTTTTGTGTATATTCCCAAGAGTGATATGACTGTGGTAGATCTAGTTCTAGCTTTTTAAGGAACTGCAAGACTTATTTCCTTTTTGGCTACACCATTTTATACTGCCACTATCAATGAATAAGTGTCCTCTGTTCCCCATATTCTTGACAGCACCTGTCACCATTTTGGGGGGCCATACCATTCTAAAAGGGGTAATATGAAATCACAAAGTAGTTTTATTTCCTTGAGGGATAAGGATGCTGAACATTTAAAATAATTTATTTCTTTTCTTTTCATGTGTATGAATGTTTTTCCTGTATGTATAGGAGTACCACATACATGCAATGCTCATACAGGCCAGAAAAGGTTGATGTATCTCCTTGAACTGGAAATTCTGATAGCTGTTAACCACCATGTGGGTGCTAGGAATGAAAGCCAGGGCCTTTGCAAGAGCAGCCAGTTCTCTTTACCACTGAAACATTTCTCCAGCTGCAATATTGAAGATTAAAAAAAAAATACTTCCTGGCATTATCAAGGGAAAAATGGTGAAAATGCAGACACTTTCAATGAGCAAAGCATGGAGGGAGGGTTAGACAGGGAGAGAGAGAGAGAGAAGAGATAAACAATACCTAGCTATCATAAAAAAAACCTCAGGAAATTATATTAGTACAACAAACTAATGACAAATTACACATACAATATCTTTACATGAGTCTATGTACATAGCTGAAGGCTTCATAACAAGAAACAGTACCAAACCAGAGAAACCTTCCTTTAGCCACAGTAGTCCAAGAGACTCCAAAAATTACACAGACTATTGACACAGCCCTTGATTGCCTTCCAGAGCTTTAAGGTAAGACTCTATTGTTGAAGACAGGAGATGCTTTGGAGACAGGATTGGGAGTAGTGGAGCTGGAACTGACCTGGAAGCCACATTTCCTGAATGCTAGCTCTCATAAAGCCCTGTCAATGAGAGGAAACTCAGGTGTGGTGCTGTAAACATAGGCAAATGACCACGTATTGCATGTATATGGTACACAGATCGCAGGTCATAGATCTTAGAGACAGCCTAAGGCTGACACATCCATAGACTAATGTAACTTCTAAGTGCAAGATATGTATCCTTATATTTAAAGTCAAGTGCCCCAGTCACCACTTATCAACCAACCATCTTTTGTATCAGATGGAGAATATTAACAGAGTACTACAACTGGTCACAGATGGAGAATATTAACAGAGTACTACAACTGGTCACACACAGACATTGTCTGTGAATTGTTCAAGCCTAACCGGTACATTTACAATACGACCTCTACGCCTAAGACTCATCCAACATAGAACAAGGAGTAAAGAGGACACTAATGAATCTTTTAACTCTCATTAATGAACCTCCCTCATGCAACAGGCCAAGACACAGAAGGGCACCAATGGCTAAAGCATGGAGGTTAGGAGTCTGCAGAGTGTCAGTCCTTGGACAGCACTCCCATATTAGGCTTCACCCACCCAGGGCTCAGGGACCATTTAGGAAGAGGAGACAGAAAGATTGTAAGAGCCAGGGAGGAGGTGCATGACCATATGGAAATAGAGTCCTACAAGCTCCTGGGACCCTGCTCATATGAGCAATGGTGTCAGCTCATATAACAATGGTGTCAGCATGCACAAGACCCATGCACACTCATGCAGACAAAAACTCAGTATGGAACTGGGGAAATGGGCAGCAGACCCAATCTTAGCTGAAGAAATATTGGCAGCTGATTAATTCTGGGTGAGGAAAAGTTAATCTTCTTAAAGCCAGGGACAGTAGATAGGCTGACTAGAACTCAGTGGATGAATTTGCATTGAGGACACTAACTTGACATGTTAGCCCTTAACACAAATGACAGAGTGTATGAATTCCAGTGGGGAGTCTGTGAGATGGTGCCAGTGAGAAAGGGTGTATAAAGGTGATTAAGACTGACTCAGAAGTTCTGTGTGAAATACACAAAGCATCAGTTTAAACAATTTAAAAATATTTCTTGGTCATTTGCATTTCATCTTTTAAAAATATTTTATTTATTATTTTTATTTGATACGTATACTCTTATAGGTATAAGTGTATTCGCCGCATGTACATAGGTGCACCCATATCATGCAATGCCTGTGGAGGTCAGAAGAGGCTGTGGATCCTCCTGAAACTGGAGTTACAAAAAGTTGTTTGCTACCAGGTGAGGCCTGGGAATCAAACCCAGGTCCTCTGCAAAGCAGCCAGTACTCTTAATCACTGAGCCTTGTCTCCAGTGCCTTGTAATTCATCTTGTGAGAACTCTCTGTTTAATTCATTGCCCCAGTTTTTCATTGGGTTCTTTATTTCCCTGATGCTCAGTTTTTCAACTTCTTTGAATGTTCTAGATACTAACAGTCCATCAGATGCAAAGCTGGTACTATTTTTCCAATTCTATAAATTGCCTCCCCACTCGGATGATGATGCTGTTTGCTGTATGGGAGCTTTTAATTACATGAGGGTCCATTGTCAATTGTTGGTCTTTATGTCTGTGCTACCAGAGTCATATCTTTTCTTCCTATCTTCTTATTCTTCTCTTTCAAAATGGTAATGCTTATTCTATGACATTGTATATTGTAAGTGTGTAGCTTTTTTTATTTTAATGGGGACTTAGAGATGAATTTCCCTTTAGTTTCAGAAGAGCCTTTTATTTTTGAATGCTGCTGGAACTGTTAAGGCTATGAGAGCTCTTGACATTGTGCTGAATGCATTCTGAGGTAGCCACAAGGCTTTGGGAATCAGGGATGGAATGTTATGGTTTGAATCTGAAATCTCCTTTACAGGACATGTTTTGAATATTTGTTCCTCAGCTCCTGTACTATTCAGGGTCTGTGAAGTCTGTCATGTGCTCTATCACAGTAATGCAAAGTTACTTACACAATACTTCTGCTAGTTACTAATTGTAATGCCACTAAACAAAGAGTGGTAGGCCACATTAACTCTTGTGTTCATAAGGCACACTAAACTCAGAGTGATTGGTGCTGAATATTTAACAGAGCTCAAGTTCATGGCTAGGAAACAGCCTCTCGGCTTCCTTTGTCCAAACTCAAGTTTATCAAGCGCATCTTCATTCCTTCCATTCATTGCTGCTGAAAGTGGCAACTCAACTAATCTCTTCAGTTACTTAACTGGTACTACCTGCTGCCTTTCCACTACCAGGCAGCAATCCTGGGGAAGGTAATTTTTTCTTGTTGATATCAAGTTTGACAGAACAAGAACCAGCAAACTGAGCTTTCAGAATCATATTCTATACAGTTCCTCTATGCATTAGACCTTCCTGGACATCCCATGCCACTGTTATCTTGCTCCAGCTTTATAATTGCTCAGATTTTATCTTTGTACTGTAAGCTCTGATGGGACAGAACTTTGTCCTGTTACAAAGAGCTTCCTGAAAATCTCTCATCTCCATGTTATTTCCGGGCTCAATTTTTTTTTACATTTGCAAGCTGCTGACATTATTATTATAAGGTTTTAACTGAAGTTGATGTTCTATTTCCTTTATTAAACATAGCCTTGTCTTCTGAAATATCATCTCTTAAGAAAATCACAAGGTTGAAACATTATAAACCTGTGTAATAAATACTATGTCATAACAGAGTTCCGAGTTATCACTGTTTATATTAATTTATTGTATGCATCAGCTTTTCTCATTTTGTTAATTATTCTTCCTTATAATTACCTTAATTGCTACTTTCTTAAATCTATCTTAATTTTGAGTTCTTTATGTGCAGTACAAATTACATGTCTTATACATGGTGGTTATGGCTTAAGTACAAAAACATGCAAAGAACAAACAAGAAGAAACTCAAGTAGACTGAGTTTCAGGCTCTCTCACCTTGGAGGTCTCTGTGGTCTCAGATGTAGAGAAAAGCAGTTGAGATGCCATCACACTTGAAGGTTTGCTGTGACCTGAAGCACATGAGTCAAATGTGTGATGTTAGTTAATTTACCAAATGAAAAGGAAAAGACCACTCAGAATTCCTCCTGTTATGGACCAGAAAACAGACTGAGACTTTAAATTTAAAATGTAAAGTTAAATGTCAATTTGATTTTTGATGGTATTTTTAATATGCTATAGAAAAATACTTTCAAGTATTCAAGTACAATATAAGCTAACTAAGAACTCCAGGGGAAAAATAATTTGTATGACAAAAGGTTAGTCTTAAAATCCTAAAATTGTTTTTAATATGTCCTTAAAGTCCTAAAATTGTTTTTAATATGTCCTTTTTCTCTTAAAAGACCAAGGATCCTGAGTGGAAGATCAAGTTCTTGGAAACCATGGATGGTTGCCCTAATTGTCACAGCTGTTTTGCTGATTCTGGCAATAATTATTGCCCTCCTTGTTCATTTTTTGGTATATGGTAAGTACCTACCTCAGTTTATTGCTTTGTTAGTTTGAAGAACTACTCAATGTATTTCTTTTTTTTTTTTTTTTTTTTGTCTTCAAGACATGGTTTCCCTGTAGCCCCAGCTGTCCTGGAACTCACTCTGTAGACCAGGCTGGCCTTGAACTCACAAAGATCCACCTGTCTCTGCCTCCGAAGTGCTAGGATTAAAGGCATGCACCACCATGCCCAGCTTCAATGTATTTCTAAGCCTTGACATGTTCTTCTGTTATAGAATGAAATTTTCATTTGAATAAATTTGAGAAATAATCATTTTTTATGCAAAACCTGATGTGGTTCATATAATACCCCAAATAGCACAAAAATTCACGTGCCATGTTATTTTATGCATCATAATATACATGCTAACAATAAAAATTTATTATAATGGAAATTGTCTGTTGCAAAAGAAGCTTCTTTGAAGAGTGGTGACTGGGATACTTATCGATAAATATAAGGATACTTATTTTGCACTTAGTAAGAAATTATATTTGTCTAGGGATGTGACAGCCTTGAGGATTTCTCTAACATCCATGACCTCTCCAGCCATGTGTATTTGGCTGTTTACTGCTTCAAACATGAGTTTCCTCCCATTTTCTAGGCTTTAAGTTCCAATTAGGTAGGTTTTGATTACCCCCAAGATAAAAGTGCCACTACTGCCAGGCGTGGTGGCGCACGCCTTTAATCCTAGCACTCGGGAGGCAGAGGCAGGCAGATCTTTGTGAGTTCAAGGCCAGCCTGGTCTACAGAGTGTGTTCCAGGACAGCTGGAGCTACAGGGAAACCCTGTCTCAAAAAGGCCCAAAAAAAAAGTGCCACTACTATACCAATATAGTTTGCTCTGCTGGTCATTGTTGTGTTATTGGGCCTTAAAGCTGGAGTTGAACCATTGGTTGCTGTTCTCCTTAGCAACTTGCATAGTGTTCTCCAAAACTATGAGAGCTTGCCTTTAGGGAGGTGGTGTCCAGGTTAGTTTCAGCTCCATTGCTCCAAATCATGTGTCTGAAGCAAGGATATATCATAGCATATCCTTAATTAATCGACTAAGTTTATGAATTTCAGATAATAATGTGTCAGGACACAATAGATAAGCATGCTGGCTTTCACATATACAGTTTTAATAGGGGATAGAGGGAGATACTGGCTATGGGGATTGGATGCTTAGTTTTCAGGAGTACACCAATTAATATGGTTGTTAGTATTTTTAGTGTTGCTATAATAAAATATTTGAAACTGAATACCTCATAAAGAAAAGAGGCTTAGAATGGCTCACATTTATGCTGGGTAGCTTGGGAGGGACTGTTTCTCGATACAGCACAGCATGGTAGACAACATCATGACAGTAATGCACGTCGGAAGTAAGCAATGACTGCAGAAGATATCACATGGCAAGAGAGGAAGCAAGAGACAAGGAAGGTGACTGGCTTCTTAAGAAGTAGTCCTCTCCTATGAGAACTAACCCAGTGTGCAAGACCATGTTAATCTCTCGGAAGCCATAACCCACTCAGCTCCTGCCACGTCCCACCTCTTACAGGACACATGACCTTTCAATACCTTTGTACTGGGGACACTTCCAGCTTAAATGCCTTCTGAGGGAAAACTATATGTCTTTTACTTCTTTTACACAACTGAAAGGGACTTGCCATATTTGCCAAGCTTTGTTCTGCCTTCCAGATCAGAAGACTCACTATTTCCAGGCCTCTTTCCAGATCCCCAGTATGAAATATAATTCTGATTTGTCTGTAGAACAATCAAAACTTATGACTGACCTGAAACAAAAACTCAGCAATGAGGTAAGTCTACATGTTGCTAGCATCGCTCCTACCCTGGAAATTTCGAGGGCTGGGAGAGGTATGAAAAACCACAAATTACAGACTATTTTGTTATAGGAAGCAGTATATTCAGTTAGCTATAGCTTAATATCTGGAGTTAGAATTATCTAGGTTTATATTCCAAGACTGTGGGTAAATTGATAAAGTATCTAATTGTAATTTCCCATGGATTGTCAGATAAAATATGAAATTCCTAATTAAGTTTTAATTTCACATCCTCCTAAAATATCATTATGGAGTACTTGGAACATTTTGTATTGAAACATATTCATTGTTTATCTAAAATATACATTAAATTTTTTATTTGCTAAGTTTGACAAACCTATTCAATGTTATTTCAGGAAGTCAAGAAAAATACATTAAACAAATGATATTTATATAAGAAAACTAAAAAGCAGAAAACCAAATAGCTCAAAGACAAACGAATAAGAGTTACATGGGTATGGTGGTGCACGCCTTTATTTTTTATTTATTTATTTATTTTTTTTTATTAAATTAGTTTTTATTGATGCTTTGTGCATTTCATACATTTTTTCCAATTCAGTTCAGGCTTATTTCCCTTTCCCTTCCCCCCCACCCCCACCCCATCCCAGATCATGCATTCTGCCATAACTGTCCTGGTGCACGCCTTTAATTCCAGCACTCAAGAGGCAGAGGCAAGTAGATCTCTGTGAGTTCAAGGCCAGCCTGATCTACATAGTGAATCTCAGGCCAGCTGGGGCTAAAGGGAGACCATGTCTCAAAAATACAAAAATAAAAGTTATATGGGAATATAATTCAATTCTTCAGGCACAAATATCACCACATAGCACTTGTTAACAATGTTCTCTATAGATGATGACCTTGATGCTTCCCCTTTAGGCCACTTATAAAAGACAACCACTCCTGAATGTATTCCACAGAAGCACACAGACTGGCACTCTTCTTTTGAAGGCTTCAGTAGAGAACACGGTTTCTATTGAGCTCAGCATAGACCATAGATATCACATCATTTTTATGAGGTTCAAAATAATACGTTGGTCATTTCACAGTAAAAAAGCAGAAGCTCATAGGATTAGGGGATATGAATGTTTTCTCAAAAACATAACCAAAGGAATTTTTGTATTTTATTTATTTATTTATTTATTTATTTATTTATTTATTTATTTTCAAGACAGGGTTTCTTTGGAGCCCTGCCTGTCCTGGAACTCACTGTGTAGACCAGGCTGGCCTTGAACTCAAAGAGATCCACCTGCCTCTCTCTTCCCAAGTGCTAGGATTTCAGGCATGTGCCACCACACCTGGAGTAATTTTTTTTATTTTTTAAGAATTTCATACATGAGTATTGCAGTTGCATCCTTTCCATCCCTTTCACTCCCTACACTGACTCCTCCTATGTACCTTCCAATCACTCTCAGTAGTTGTTAATTAAACAAATGGTCGCATATGGACTTACTTTGAAGGTATTTTTTATGGAAATAGTTTTGTATGCATATATAATTTATATAAAACTAATATGCACACTAAAATATCTTAAAATAATCTACTCTATAAAATCACACTGAAAAGCATTAAGTTATTTCTATATTAAAGGATCTGTTATCTACACTTTGCATATATATGCTTCCATAAATGTGTACATCATTATTATCCACACATTATATAATAAATAGTGTGGATTACTGAGTGTCTCAAAAATTTATACAGTTCAGTTTAGGGTTAGTACCTACTGATTTCCTGACACACTCTCACCAGGTCTGTACAGTATAACATCACCTGACATTTCAATGATGAAAATTTTATAAATTAAATGGGATGAATACACAGCACTTGAATCATGCACCTTTCTCCTCAGATCTGTGGGATTGGCTGCTCAGACTCAGGTTTGCTGTAAGATGTGTTTTCCTCTCTGAGAGTGTGATGCATCTGTTACTGTCTAGGGGTCTTAATTAGGTTTGATTTCTATACCGATCAAAAAAGTAAAAGGCCAGAAAAACAATCTCAGACACAGGAGAAAGCAATAGGTAACAAACTTTACTAAAATAAATGCAGAGAGGAGGGAGGGAGGGAGGGAGGGAGGGAGGGAGGGAGGGAGGGAGGGAGGGAGGGAGAGAGAGGGGCCAAAGCCCTGGAGGGGGGCAGGAGATTGGTCCTTTAAGTTATTTAAGTTCTTGGTGGTATGGTGCATGTCCCCTCCCCTAATATTAGATTGATCTATTTAAATAAAGGAGAGCCAATGGGCCATAGCACCAAGCTGTGATATGTATAGTCCTGGGCTTGACTAAACTGCTCTGGACAAGAAGTGGCTCCCGTGGTAGCACACGCCTTTAATCCTAGCACTGGGGAAGTAGAGGCAGGTGGATCTCTCTAGTTCAAGTCTAGCCTGGTCTACAGAGTGAGTTCTAGACCAACTGGGGCTACAAGGAGACCCTGTCTCAGAAAGACCCCCCCAAATAAAAGAAAGAAAAATCAAGTATGCCATCTTTGTTACTTGTCAGTGGCCCTGTTTGCTTCTTAGGAATTTAGTTGCTCAAGTTGCTGGTAATAAATGAGCTTGTAAGACCCACTATCCCGCTGTCATTGTTCTTGCTTTATTTTTTACTATTTTATTGTTTTTATTTTTTATGTGTATGAGTGTATTGCCTGCCTGTATGTAAGTGTACCCATGTCATGCAACACCCCTGAAGTCAGAAGGCTTTGGATTCCCCTGGAACTGAAATTAGCAACCATGTGTGTGCTGGCAATAAAACCTGGGTCCTCTGCAAGAGCAGCCTGTGTCCAGCCCTGTTCTTGCTTTATTAAGAAATTAATTGATCTAGGATTTTGCACCACAGGTAAAATATCTCACATAGCAAATCTAACACAGCACACACAGGCATTCATAGTCTCATTTTATTAAATTATATTTATATTTATTATTATAATAATAAATTTATTAAATTTTATTAAACATGTTGTACATTTCTCTTGATAATTAAATTTAGAGACGTACCCAAGTACATATGCTTTTCTTCTCCTCCCCCATTCACCATAGGGTCAAAACTTTACCTAAAATTATTTCACTGAAGACTAAATTTATATCTATCAGTCATACCCATGAGGCTGATAGGTGAGTCTAAAGACATTGGATGAAGAGTGGATGATGAGTCCACACATGACAACCTTTCATAGATAATCTCTGTACCTCCAATCCCTTGTGAGTTTAAAGCTGCTGTTGAAATACCTAGTTTACTCAACTCTTTGTGCTGATCATATTTGAACATACAGAAAGAACGTTGTTCAAATTATAGAGATGATTTTATAACAAAAAGATTATGCTCAAATGAGCTTCGTGGAGATAACTATAAACAAACACTGCAGTAAATGATCTTTGTATGACTATGGGCTTTAAATAAATGTTTTCCTGACACATTGAAACACATAAAATTAATATTTAACAAAGTCCTATCATCTATTTCTCCTTTTCTTAGATAGATGAAATATTTCGAAGATCCAGCTTAAAGCAACACTACATCAAATCTCATGTTGTCAACTTCAGGTAACCACAACTAGTTAGTTTGTATGAGGAAAAGGCAGCTGTGTATTATTGATTATTCACCTCTTTTCTATGTGAACATTAACTAGATTTTACACATACCAAAAGAAAAGCTAGCATAGTCTTTTCACATTGTTGTTCCTCCTGTACAGAGCATACCAGTGGAATTTCTTGAGTAATCATGAAATTTATTATTTGTCCTTTTTAAAACTTTTGCAGTTCAGTTGAAGATTCTTCCAATCATCAATTGCTTCTGCTAGCTTTACTTATTTAATAGGAAATATCTACTGTAGTTATTTGAAACCTGAGTATGAGAGAATTTATGTGATATATATTCTCAGATACAAAATACAGATAC
This sequence comes from Rhizomys pruinosus, assembly GCA_009823505.1. Lineage (NCBI taxonomy): Eukaryota > Metazoa > Chordata > Mammalia > Rodentia > Spalacidae > Rhizomys > Rhizomys pruinosus. The sequence continues at coordinate 302,757 of VZQC01009130.1, forward strand.
AAAATTGTATATTATTTTTGGTCTTTTTGAGACAGGGTCTCCCTGTAGCTCTGGCTGTCCTGGAACTCACTCTGTAGATCAGGATGGCCTTGAACTCACAGAGATCTGCCTGCCTCTGCCTCCCAAGTGCTAGGATTAAAGGCATGCACCACCACGTATTTAACAAATACCTTGGAATTAATTTTCTCCCAAAGCAAAATTCTGTAAGTAACAAATAGGTCTCTGTTCCCTGAATGTGATCAAGATTTATAAGCAGGAAATAGTAAGTCTAATCAGTATATACAGGGGAAATAATGATCCTAAGATGTATAAAATACTTATATTTTATTTTCTTGGAGAGGTAAGTAACATTTAAGTAGTAATAGTGTAAAGTTAGTAATAATCACTCTGGCTATACCTCACACTCTGACTATACCTCACAGTCTGGCTATACCTCACACTCTGGCTATGCCTCACACTCTGGCTGTACCTCACACTCTGACTATACCTCACACTCTGGCTATGCCTCACACTCTGGCTATGCCTCACACTCTGGCTGTACCTCACACTCTGGCTATACCTCACACTCTGGCTATGCCTCACACTCTGGCTATGCCTCACACTCTGGCTGTACCTCACACTCTGGCTGTACCTCACACTCTGGCTATGCCTCACACTCTGGCTGTACCTCACACTCTGGCTATACCTCACACTCTGGCTATACCTCACACTCTGGCTATGCCTCACACTCTGGCTGTACCTCACACTCTGGCTGTACCTCACACTCTGGCTATGCCTCACACTCTGGCTGTACCTCACACTCTGGCTATGCCTCACACTCTGGCTGTACCTCACACTCTGGCTGTACCTCACACTCTGGCTGTACCTCACACTCTGGCTGTACCTCACACTCTGGCTATGCCTCACACTCTGGCTGTACCTCACACTCTGGCTATGCCTCACACTCTGGCTATGCCTCACACTCTGGCTGTACCTCACACTCTGGCTGTACCTCACACTCTGGCTGTACCTCACACTCTGGCTATGCCTCACACTCTGGCTGTACCTCACACTCTGGCTATGCCTCACACTCTGGCTATACCTCACACTCTGGCTATACCTCACACTCTGGCTGTACCTCACACTCTGGCTGTACCTCACACTCTGGCTATGCCTCACACTCTGGCTGTACCTCACACTCTGGCTATGCCTCACACTCTGGCTATACCTCACACTCTGGCTATACCTCACACTCTGGCTGTACCTCACACTCTGGCTGTACCTCACACTCTGGCTATGCCTCACACTCTGGCTGTACCTCACACTCTGGCTATGCCTCACACTCTGGCTATACCTCACACTCTGGCTATACCTCACACTCTGGCTGTACCTCACACTCTGGCTGTACCTCACACTCTGGCTATGCCTCACACTCTGGCTGTACCTCACACTCTGGCTGTACCTCACACTCTGGCTGTACCTCACACTCTGGCTGTACCTCACACTCTGGCTATACCTCACACTCTGGCTATACCTCACACTCTGGCTGTACCTCACACTCTGGCTGTACCTCACACTCTGGCTGTACCTCACACTCTGGCTGTACCTCACACTCTGTCTATACCTCACACTCTGGCTATGCCTCACACTGTGGCTGTACCTCACACTCTGTCTATACCTCACACTCTGGCTATGCCTCACACTCTGGCTATGCCTCACACTCTGGCTATGCCTCACTGTGGTGTCTTTCTTTTCAGGCCAAGTCATGATGGTTTGAAAGCAGACATACTGATTATATTTCAGTTTCCCTTTTACAACGCAGACACCATGAAAAGGCAAGCTGATAACATTTTGCATAAGAAGACACAGCTCACCAATAACTTCTTGAAGAGAGATGCATCATTGCCTTACCTTCGAGGCAAGAAATGCTATTTTCTTCTTATTGTAATACTTGATGATTTGAACATCTCATTCACAGAGAAAGCTTCTTTATTTCACTATAAAATGAAGCCACTTTTCAGTTTCAGTGCCTGAGTTATTTGATAATGGACAAATTGCCAAAGATTATCTTCCTTTGACTGGTATGGAATTATATGAACTTTAGGATTACCCAAATACAAAATATTTTCTGTAGTTAAAAATAGTAGTAACATTTTTCATTAAGCCTGCCTGTTACGTTATAGAACACCCTACTCTTTGTTATTAATACAGTAATCTCTAAAGCCTGCTTCTTCCTTCTGCAGTGTTTTTCCCAAAGGTAAACGTGATGTGGACACAGAAAACACAGTGTACTAGGGCAAATGTAATCTGAGGGTTAGTAGATCTTACATTTTAGATTACCATGTTCCTAAAGCACACAAGATAGGCTTGGCGTAGGACGGAGTGGGCAGAAGAAAGATGCCAGTACTTGACCAGATGGTACCTTAAAGAAAATATCCCACTGCTAACATAGACAAATAAGGATGACTGAAAATGTTTGGGGTATGAGTAAACATAGTGCTTTAGAATTCACAGGTAGCTTTTCACCTATAAATTGATTTATAAGTTGTCACAGTTCATCAGAACTTCTTTAAACTATGAAATGAGATTGGAAAACTAACATAAATTTAAAAGTTACCAGTAAATCTTCCCCCAGTTCCTTTTTGCCAAAACTGTTTGAGAGGGCTAGGTTGATTATGATATATGCAAGAGAAGATGATATTATAGTTTCAGCCAAAGTAAAAATTAAGAAACAACTTGAAAATGAAAACTTAAGGTCTCTGCAGATAGAGCAGAGCTTCCTGAGGACAGGGCTGACATGCCTCAGGAGAGATAAGCCTAGAAATGCTACACGTTAAGCTACACTCCCCTAGGGGTGGGCTGCAGGTGCCTGATGTCCAATATGATGAGTTGGGGCAGTTCTCATCCCCTGCCACCCTTCTAGGTTATCAGGGTAAGAAGGCAGCTCTCATACTCAAGCATAATGGATTTATCTGGCCCCGCACTGTTTGTCTTTGTCTATCTCTCTGTCTCTCTCTGTCTCTCAGTCTGTGTGTGCGTATGTGTAAGCATGTGTGTGCAAGGTCAGGCACACCTACATGTGTATGTACATGGGTTTGGTGGCCAGAAGTCAATTTCAGATGTCTTCCTCAATGACTTGCCACTCTATGTTTTGAGGCAGAGTCTCTCATTGAACCTGGAGCTCACTGATTCAGGTAGACTAGCTGGCCAGTAAGTCTCTTCTCTGCCTCCCGGCTCTAGGATTACAAGAGCAAAGTTATTCTGGTCTGCCATTTGTAGAAGCAGCATATGATTCTCTGACTTCCCTGTATCAGTGAGTCCTCCTCTTCAGAAGGGCAAACTGGGCCAGTATCTCCTTCTGCCACTGGGTAGCTGCAAGTGTCTGTTGAGACCTCTGTGGCTAGTTTAGTTTTTCTGACAGTGCCCTGGTTATAATGTTTGAATCTGGATAGTAAAGAGCTTTCTGCTGTCGCTGTTTCTAGAGGAATGGACTGCCAGCTGAAGCCTGGGTTTCCTGGTAGATCTCTTCTGTCCTTCCATTCTCCTGCCACTTTGGATAAAACAATATACTTTTGATGAGATTATTTTATCTATGCTTATTTATGGATATGGACAGGCAGGCTGGTCCCCATGCCAAGGTACAGGTAAGAGAAAAGAAAACACAAAACCTTAACACTTGTCCTTCCTCAAAGTCTGAAGCCTTCTTCACCCTATCTTTTTTATAGTTTTCCGAGTCCCTTTACTGTTATAAAATAATTTTCAGAATATATTCATCCCTTGGTATCAAGTCTCATATAAAATATCATAGTACTGTGCTCGCTTTGGCAGCACATATACTAAAATTGGATTGATACAGAGAAGATTAGCCTGGTCCCTGCACAAGGATGACATGCAAATTTGTAAAACATTCCATATTTTTATATGAATGGAAGATATGTATTCATATTCTATTCATATTCTTTTTTCCTGCATGCAACTTTGCTGTTAAAATGCGAATCTCTAAATGTGTTTAGGAATTAACTTATAGTTTATTTTCAGAATTTGTAATTTTGATTTGTGTGGAGTGTATATATGCATGTTTTGGATTAATATAAAATTAAAGGGAAAAAAAAAAGAGAGATAAAAACATAATAAAAAGCCTGACCAAAATAGTAAACTTGTGCATTGAAAAGGTTATAAAAGACTGAGAAAAAGATGCAAGACATGACTTAACATGTATGACAGAATACATGATCTCTGGTGGGGGGCAGGGGGATGCAACGGGTGGGTATGGATGGGGGAATGAGTCTAGATTTGATTGAGAAATGTATGAAATCACTCAATAAAAATTAACTTAAAAATAAAAAAAGAAAAATACTTAACTGCAACATGTCAAAAAAAATCATAGTACTGGCAAATAGCTTATGCACAGCCCCTAATGTATTTCATGTGTGTGTGTGTGTGTGTGTGTGTGTGTGTGTGTGTGTGTCAGGGGGTGCTGGAGTCCAAAACTAGGACCTTGAGTATGTTAGTACTCTACCATTGGTCCCTCCTCCAAGCCCTTCAATGTACTTTAAATAATATGCCTATTACTTATAATACTTAATGTAGTGTAAATTCTATGTAAATACTTGATGTACTACATTATTTAGGGAGCATGGCAAGAAATTTACATGCCCCTAGAAATAATGTACTGCAAATAGTTTTTGACTGACAGTTGATAGAATCCCCAGATACAAACCTCATAAACACAGTGTGGACTACAGTTAGGTGTAGTTCTAGGAGAACAGGGAAAAGTAAGTCTGCATAATCTCCTTCCAGAACTGAAGTTATACAACTTTTTTATCCAACAGGAAGAACAATTCTACTGTATCATGCTCATAAGTCAAATGTATCTTCATCAAAGAAGTAGATCAATAGTTCCAAGGTAGAAATGAGCTTAAGATAAAGTTAAAAGTGAGCTATAAATTCATTCACCCACTCATTAATCATAACTGCACTCCATTTTCCCTGGTCTGTTTCTAACAGAAGATAGTTGACCTTCTGATATAAGGCCAAGTGACACTGAGACTTTTGCCTTGACAAGTATTAATTAAATCATGTTTTTAAGAGACTTGCCTATTGATATTACAACAAATATATAGTAAGAAAATAGGTTTTGTTCATGGAACATGCCTTATAGGACTCGGCAAATTATTGGTCATGATTATTATTCTTTTTTTTTTCACTCAATAAGTATGTGTTGAAAATTATTTGATCCAGAAACTGAATTCTCTGTACTCCTAGAACTAGTATTTTAGGCTAAAGGAGAAAGGTATTGATCTGATAAGTGAATAAACTGAGCAATACCAAATAATGTGGACGTCCTTTCAGGAAACAGAGAGCACAGTGCTTTTTCAACTTTCTTTGTCATGGAAAGTGATTGTAAAGGAGAGGATATTTAAGTTCTGAAGGACAAGAAGGAACTCTGCATAAAAGATGGAGGGAAAGCATTCCTGACAGTGTGAGCAGCTGGAACAAACACTTCCAGCGGGAACAGCACCTTGACACAGTTGGGAACTGGAAGGCCTGGGTGGTGAGAAGAGTGACATTAAGAACGAAAGCAGGAACCATGCCGCCTAGGGCCAGCTGGAAAGTTGGTATGCAGCGGCCAAGTAACCTTTAACAAGAAGCCATTGGAGAGTTAAGTGACAAAATCCAATCCTAAGGATTTTCCCTAATAAATTCCCTAAAGATAGCCATTAATTTAATGTCCCTCGAGCCTGACCTAAATTAAAGACCTAACTTTGAAATGCTAGATCAGTTTTCATCTCAACACAGCTGGGTCCAGTTCTCATTATCCAAGCTGGCTTAAGGAACAGTACAAACTTGGAGATGTAGACATAGATCACACCATTTTCTATTTGCTTTATGAATGAAAAACTGGTAGAACAACACGTTAAATACTTGTAGATTATGATACAGTAGGGAAAATCTGGGGGCCAAGCCTAGATGTCAGGCTTCTAAGATGCTTTCAATGCCTTTACTACATTCCACCATGCAAATGAGCACAAAAGGCATCTAAGTATACTGTAGCACATGAGTAAAAAATAGCTGTTCATGCCTTATTTAGCTTCTACTTAATAAATTGGTTTGACATTATTCTCCTTTCTGACAAATAAATCCTTCTCTGTACCAAGACTTTGTAATCATAGACCAAGACTTTCCTGGACTCCACATTTAACCAGAAGTTTAGTTGGTATTTCATACCTTATTTTGTGGTTTTTACATTAAGCATTTCCTCAGTTTTTCCCAACCAGGAAATTTAATGTCATGTGAGCATTTTGTTTTAAGTTATAACAGTTCCATTACTAAGCAATGATTTGGGTTTTTTTTTTTTCCAGAAATGAACAAAGCACAAGCAGAACATATTCTAAACAGCAGTAAGTCCAAGAATATCACTGAGATATTTAGAAACCAGGGTCAAGCTCACATTTTGGGTCTTTCTCTGTTTCTATGTTTATTACTTGAAAAAACATCTACAACATCTGTAAATGGAGATGTGACTTACTTTTTCTCAGTTGAAAAAAATTACAGAAATTTTTATGGAGTCTGTGGGAGTACATCCTCTTTCCTATAGTAAGATTCTCTGATGGTGATTTTAAAAATTTCCTTGCATTTTCCCATTTGTTTTTTTATTCAGCTTACTTTGTTAAAGTGAAAAATTTTGCTTAAATGTCATCCATATCAGATATGAAGATGATATTTTATAATATAATAGTTTAATATATCTTAAAGTATATTAAAATTTTTAATAGATGATATTTATCTATGATAGACAGTGTGTACATACACTTTAAAATGTCAAATATCGGGGCTGGAGAGATGGCCTATCGGTTAAGAGTGCCGACCGCTCTTACAGAGGACCCGGATTCAATCCCCAGCACCCCCATGGCAGCCGAGAACAGTCTGAAACTCCAATTCCAGGAGAACTCCAGTTCCAGGGGAATCCGACGCCCTCTTCTGACCTCCGCAGCATTGCACGACACGGGTGCACAGGCTTGCATGCAGACAGTACATTCATACACATACAGAAATAAATAAAATTTTTTTAAAAAATGTCAAATATCATAGGGTAAATTGCTATATTTAAGAATATGACTCGACTGAGAAAAAGATGAAAAACATGTTTGGCAGAATGCATGAGCTCTGGTGGGGGGGATAAGGAATGGGGAATGAGTCTAGACTTGATTAGAAATTTTGTATAAAATGCACAAAGTGGGCTGGAGAGATAGCCTCGCGGTTGGGAGCACTGACTGCTCTTGCAGAGGACCCGGGTTTGATCCCCAGCACCCACATGGCAGCAAAAAACCATCTGTAACTCCAATTCCAGAACTCCAGTTCCAGGGGAATCTGAGACCCTCTTCTGACCTCCACGGTATTGCACGATACGAGTGCACAAACCTACATGCAGACAGTACATTCATACACATACAAAAATAAATAAAATTTAAAAAATAAATAAAATGCACAAAGCTTCAATAAAAATTGGTTTTAAAAAAAGAATATGACTCAGAGAATATGAAAAGCACTATTTTCAAAGAGAAATTTCATATTTACCCAACTTTGCCTAACTGGATTTTATATTAAACCACATTTCTTCCTAAGAGAACTCAGTTCATAACTGAAAAAAAAAAAAGAAAAAGCCATATAGAAACTTTCTATACAGAAGCTACTTAATGTATATGCATATACATTATAAAAGAGATAAAAAGTTACCTTATAATTGGGCACATTGCCCCTACTAGACATCATAGATGTGCAAAGTAAAAGTCTAGTGCTAAAAATGGACCCCCTCTTTTGAAGATGCTGACCAAGAACCCATAGACCCTCAAAAAAAGAGAGAGAAATTGCTTCAAACACACCAAAGTAGGTGTTAAGTGACTTTTAAATTTTTAAATGATTCAATCACCACAGTATGCATAGTTTATCAACCTAAATATTCACTGTCTACATCATATTTATGTTAATTTCAATGAATGTTTTAAAAACAAGACACATCTATAATTGTTTGCATGTTAACTTGTCAGACACACCTAGACCGGTAGGTTTATTTCAACTTTCTGGAAACAATCATGTCATTTCTTCCTGGAAGGTTGTGGACTGGGGATGGAGTACCCCCCAACAGCAAGAATTGCTGATGGCAAAACTGCAGACAAAGCTTCCTGGCCCTGGCAAACCAGCCTACAAGTGGACAACATCCACCTCTGCGGAGCGTCTCTCATCAGCTCCCAGTGGCTTGTGACATCTGCTCACTGCTTTGACACGTGAGTCCTCAGCCTGCACCCTTGGGGTCCCCAATTTCACTTTTCACCTTATTATTCAATCATTCTTACATCCTCCTTGTTTCCACTCTGAACATCATAGACCATTGTTCACAGCTTAGAAAAGAAGGACAATTACTGAAGAAAAGTATGAACAGAAAGATTTCTCTACCTGAAAACACATTTACCAGTAACTGCAGTTTTAACCAGGAACAACACTGTGAAAACTGAGCATGGTCCCCAGTTTTCCTGGGATACACTGTGGTTTCACTTTTAACTTCATCAATAATGCTCAGGCTATATTTGATATTCTTCTACACAAACAGAATGCCTGCCCTAACATGTTCACTGTGTAAATGTTTTTTGCAGATTTAATATCTAGAACCCTTGGGGGGAAAAGAGGGATGGGGTGACCCTAAGTGAAATTTAAATAAAATGGGGAATATTCTGCATAAAATGCTCAATGGAGAAGAGTCATGAGAAAAACCTACAAAGTGTGGCATCAATTTTGTCTATTTGTCTGTGTCTCTGTCTTTTTTCTCCTTTTCCCCCTGTATCTTTCTTTCTGCATAAAAATGAGTGTTTGGGGCTGGAGAGATGGCCTAGCGGTTAAGAGCACCAACTGCTCTTGCAGAGGACCCAGGTTCGATCCCCAGCACTCACATGGCGGCCAAGAACCGTCTGTAACTCCAATTCCAGGAGAATTCCAGTTCCAGGGGAATCCGAGACCCTCTTCTGACCTCGGAGGCATTGCACGACACGGGTGCATAAACGTACATGCAGACAGTACATTCATACACATACAAAAATAAATAAAATTTAAAAATATTTAAAAATGAGTGTTTATGTGAATATGTCATTAAATACACCAATATTTATATTTTCAACTTATATGTCTTATTTTATAATAAAATAACAATACTGTTTTATTTCCTTCAAAAGATGCAGACCCACTCTCAAGTAACTTTGCTTTGGGATGGGAGATTTCTTAAGTAAATTGGAGGAGGGGGCTAATGCAAGAAAGGAAAGACAAAATCAACTATATCCTTTAAAAATTTGCCCTTCTCCCACATTTGTGTCCCATTGCCCATCCCACCCTGGGCAACTTAAGATCAGAAATGAACCCATTGTGCTCCTTTTAATCTGTAATCAGTTACAAAAACCCCAAACTGTGGACCGCCAGTTTTGGAACAACCCTAAGCCGCCCATTGATGACAAGAAACGTGCAGTCAATCATCATCCATGAAAACTACGCGGCCCACAAGCACGACGATGACATTGCTGTGGTCAAGCTCGCCACCCCAGTCCTGTTTTCTGAAGACCTGCGCACAGTCTGTCTCCCGGAGGCTACTTTTAAAGTCTTGCCTAAGAGCAAAGTGTTTGTTACTGGCTGGGGAGCATTAAAGGCGAAAGGTGAGTATATCAAGGAAAACAAGGAGGTCAACAGCACAAACCTATCCTGCTTCTGAATAGAGAGATGCAGTAAAATGGAAAATCGCAATACACAATTTCAGATGAAACTAAGATATCCCATGAAAATCACAACAAAACAAAACCATCATAAATTATGAGAACTTCGGCTATTACTAGTATTTATACTAGTGTATTATTTTTATTGGCAATCTGTTAGAACTTCTTTTTCAAAACTTACCAAAGTGTGTTTTTCATGTGTTCTTCCCTCAGTTCCTATTTAGAGTCTGACAACTGTGTGGATCATAAAGCATATGATTTGCAAACTCTAATAATGATGAGCTTTGGGACTATGGCACAGATAAACAGAAAGGGCCTCAACCAGGGAACCTGAAGAGCTGGTCTTGCCTAACATTAAATATTAATGGTACATGTATCTCTTAAGCTGCTCTTAAGCATGAAACATTATGATTTGACTCCCCCTTTAACAATCTCTAATAAATTGCAAACAAAAGACTTTTGGATGTTGATGTGTCTCCAGTTCCCCCTGCACTCTGGGCTGGAATTTTTACACATGTTCTAATCTTCCTTGGCAATCCTGATTCCTTTTCTTGCCTTATAATTTATGGCTTATTTATGCATTGACTCAATATAAATTTGACCTATTGAATCTTTGTCAGTTAATTGTTATGGAAGTCTACTTCCTTCTAATAAGAAATTGAAAATTCTGTCCTTGAGTCTTATCTAATCATTATTATTAAAATTAGAGGCTCTTCAGCCTCACCTCTGGGGTATCTCTTTTATGGGAGTGGTGATGAATAAGAAGGAGATTTAAATAGTTTGATATTTGAGGTCACTTTCTGACCAGAGTAGAAATAGAGAGCTTTGCATGTCCTCTAGGTATAACTACACTTAACACCTCCTTATAGTGTTGGGAGTATTTTTGGATTTGATCAGAGCTTCCAAGCATGCAGGTTATTGTGCAATGAGCCATTGTTTTTAATAAATTGAATAATTTTCAGAAATAACATTTATGACTTTGAAGACATCAGACTAAGTTTAATCAATAGATATCTGGAATACTCTGATTAAAGCCTGAAAATATCTAAAATGTTATTTTATTTTATAGACAGCAAAGCATTGCTTAAATGGGTAAAAATCTTCTGTATGAAGAGCAGTTAGCAGATTATCTTATAGGGAGCATTTCCTGCAGGATAAGATATGAAGAAAAGGAAGCCATGATCAGTGACCCTTCTATATGTAAATGTTATGTAAGATGTGCTGAGGAAAGTCTCTAGGTATATTTTCCAAGGACTGCAGAGAAGCTGGCACCTGGTGGTGCTGTTCAGCAAGAGGGTCCATTTTATGAGTGAATTTACCAGTTCACAAGGTGAGAACTGGATCTGGTTACATTGAAATTTCTTTTTCTAATGTCTTTACTGTCCAGTATTAATAGGGAGGTTAAGACCACTCCCATGCACATTTAAAGCACATAACATTAATCTCTACTCCACTCTAATAGCTTCCATTTACCGAGGATGAATGTGGCATGAGACACTGTCAGAAATGATTTTATTATTTTAACTCTCACAAAAAGAATCAGAGAAACATTTTCTCCATTATTCTGGTAACATGTTTCTCAGTAACTTTCCCAAGATGACAGAGGTCTTATATTGTGCAAATACTTTTCAGTCTCTTATCTACTACCTATAAAGCTCAAGCTCTTAAGCATAAAATTGCCTTGATTCATTACTCAGTTAATACTCAGGTGAATTCCTCATTTTTCAATAATTTCAAAACTTCATAAAAATAAGTTGAACTTTGTGAATAACTAATAGCATTTTTGAATTAAAAGCTATTAAGCTATAAGTGTACCACACTCAAGTAAACAATGCTTTTGTATTACAATGAATAACTAAATATGTGGTTAATGAATAAAACATGATCTACTTATTTTATTCCTATTTGTTATTTATCCTAATGCTTCTTTTGAATAGCAAGTCAAGCTATTTTCTGAGTGAACCTTGTCTTTCTTAGGTGGCAGTAAGATTCGATTAGAATTACATGTAATTCTCAATAGTGCTGTTCTCACTAAAGGATTTCTAATTGGGGGGAAATATCTGTGTCCTTTATAAAACAATGAGGTAGGTTTCTGGGTTGGTTCTTGGTGGTGAGAACTACCTAGTTATTAACCTAACATTGCATCCATTTAGCTATGTAATCAGGGTACATTCTTCCATTTTCTCCACTGAAATATAAAAATCCTCACATCTATCTTTGGTAGTTGTTGGGATCAAATAAAATGGAACAAATAAATGTGCCAAACATGCTGTCTAATCAGAGAAGTCATCTCAGTGGTAACTTGATTCTGACACTGTCATCCAGCCCCAAATCCTGCAATTTTAAGACCAATGCTTAAACTCAGAAATATCCTCTGTAAGACCCAGTAATTGTCATAATAACAAGATTTCCAGCGATTCCTCATCTTTTTATTATTTCATTATTTAGGTCCATTTCCCAATTCTCTGCAAGAAGTTGAAGTAGAGATCATAAGTAATGACGTATGTAACCAAGTTAATGTGTATGGTGGTGCTGTATCATCAGCAATGATATGCGCTGGATTCTTGACAGGGAAATTAGATGCCTGTGAGGTAAGAATGCTCAAATCCACAAAATGACTCTATTCAGAGAGGCTGGATGAACTAGTGTCATTTAACATGGTTCTATGATATTGACTTGCAGGGAAAAGAGGAGATGTAAAGAGGAAATGGGAGAAACACAAGATGCTATTTAACACCTTGTAGAACAGAACAATCTAAATAAAGATCAGATACAAATCAGGGCTGTTATTAGAGAAAAGCAATGCAAGCATAGTAGTAAGCAAGCAGGAAGCCATAGAATCAAGGCTCAGGCATAACTCACCCTTGGGTATCTTATTCCTACCAATTGTAACCCATCATCAGACACAGATATCCCCGTGGCAAATAAAATTTTGCAAAACTTGTGCTTAAGCATTTGACTTTTACTAGTATATAGCCTAATAGAATTACACTAATTAGAAAAACTACCTACCTGCATTTATTTATGTAAATGTGCTCCATCACAGATCATTTTTAAAAATGGTTGCATGAGCCAGGCATGGTGGCACACACCTTTAATCCCAGCACTCAAGAGACAGAAGCAGGCTGATCTCTGAGTTCAAGGCCAGTCTAGTCTACAGAGTGAGCTCCAGGCCAGCTGAAACTAACATCTAAACATAGTTTTAGTTTTAAAGCATGGCTATTTTGGCTATCTGAGGGATTAAAAATAAATAACTAAAACAATAAGGATTTGGCCTACAGTATTGGTGCCTAGGTACAAGAACACATTTAATTCTTTGAAGAATTAAGATTTGCTTTGAGAGATTGGCATGTATTTGTACTTTTGTTATATTTAAAGGTATCACTGTTGACCTGCCATCGTCTGTCATATTATGGTAATAAACATTCTTTCACTTATTGTGACTATAATTTACTCTGGCATTACTGAGGGAACCAAACCTTTTTTAATTGATATGAATCCATGATGATTTTACAACGTCATCAGGGTACAAGTCACTAAACAAAAAAAGAAAAGTTCAGGATTCAGTTACATATTCTAGAATATGAAGTATCCTTCCACTTACTCCCTGAGGAGAAGCAACATGTGTAATCCAAGATAAACCTGAATCAAATGACTTATGGAAAAGCATAAATCTATACAGAAGCAGATGTTCCCTTCTCATTGGTTCACATTCCCTAGTTAATCTCACCATTAGTACAGAAAAAGTGTAAAGACCTCAGTCAGAATAAAAATCTAAGGGAGAGGAGATAAGGAGGATTGCTTTTGGTAGACCAGGATTTTTATATTGTGTATCAAACACTGGAAGAAATTAAGATGCATGGTAAGAACATGAAGGGAAAGAGCTTAGAAGCCCCTTTAGAAGTCCCTGCTTCCTTCAAACAGTAACTTCTCTTTTTCTAAAAGTATATAATATGCCATCACAAAATAGTTCTTTTGAATGCATTGCTAAAAGATGAATTGTTAATCCTTTGCCTAAATCTTGGGTTAAAGATAATGGAGAAGTCATCAATTTTACATACTTTAAACACGTTTGCAGGGAGCAGGGATTCCACCTTAGCCTTTCAGTAACAAATAGTACACATCTGATTGGACATTCCAGGGTACCTTTGCATCAATTACTGAGAATAGACCAAGGTAAGAATCTAACTCAAAGCAAGATATTATTTCTAGCTAATAGAATTAAGAGAGGATTCCTAGAAGAGTTGGCATGTTAGTTAAGTCTTGAAGTCATCATTTACATAAGAATTGGCTATGTGGATTTATGTTCAGTTTGTGGTCCCTGTTTAGACTAAGAGAAGCAAAACATTTTTTTCAAAGACTAAAACCTTAGGCTTAGTTACATGACTTTTACAAGGATACATTATAAACTCGTTATCAGTTTTAATATAAGTAAAATAAAATTAGCTGTACATATTTCAGTTCAAAGTATGAACGCATTAGGCATTCAGATGACAATTAACTCTCATTTCTGAAATCCCGTTGTCCATCACACTAACCATATTTTTCTTTCTTAGGGTGATTCTGGAGGGCCTCTGGTGATTGCGCATGATAGAAGTATCTGGTATCTTATTGGAATTGTTAGCTGGGGAATAGATTGTGGAAAAGAAAATAAGCCTGGAATTTACACCCGAGTGACTCATTATCGGGACTGGATTAAATCTAAAACTAACATCTGAGTGCTCCCCAATAAATTGTTGAGTGTCTGTTGCCTTGTAAATGGTCATCTAGTCCAAGATGTAAATAAATGCAATCTGGCAATTTTCCCCTTAAATATGAAAGGGGCAGATTTTTACATCATTAGAAGTGTTTTGCCGACCAGGAGGACAAAAGATATCACATCCACACGGATCTACCTTAATGCAAAGTGTCTCTGATTAATTCCCAGCTCATATTTATTCAACTTAGAGCAATCTGTCAGCCAAATAATAGGTACCGACTATTTAGGCATTCTCTGTGTTTCTCCTGAAAGCGTATGCTTCCTTCCCTGATGCCTCCATAATTTTGTCTTCTTCATGTAATAAGCTTCATTACCCATCTGTTGGTCCACTGACAAGCCCAGCCAAGATAATTAGTTTCAGCCAGTGATGACACACTTCATGGAGGAAGCACTGGACATGAAACTGGGACTTAAGAGAGGGCACTTTCACCAGCCCATCTCTTCTGCCTTTGAATATACATTTTAAACTCTAACCTTTGTATTAATATTTGCACTCAGTTCTTCACATTTCAGTTTCTTTAGATAATTTAACTTATTGTATATTTTGAACCAATGGGCAAATTCTTGGATCAGATAGCAGAACTATAAATATTTTCTAGCATAGACTTTTTTTCTAACTATGTAAACATGCTTTTCCATTCTTGGGGAAATTAAAAATGAGGTTTCCTGGCATTTTCATTAATTTAAAATGTACATGGCAATAATCTAATAAGAAGGAGTTACTTTCAGTCCTATCTCCTCAAAAATGAGAGGTTTGAATCCTTATAGAAATTTACTTTTCACTTGTACTTAGTTCTCCCTTGATGCATTTTATTTAAATTATTTTGCTTTTAACTAGTTTCCCAGAATAACTGAAAGGCCTGCAGAATGGGAAGTCAGTATAGATGTATCTTAATAAAATATTACTAAAAACTGACATGTGAAGCCAAAATGGAGGTAGATATTCATAAAAAATGTGACACAAGATTTTTGTAGACATTGCTATGTAATATTTAAATTTACTATAAAAATGGCAAGCATATTGTACAATGTAATATTTATATAAAGTTTTCAGGTAATTAAAAAAATCACCTATAGAATAGCTTAATTTTTGTAAGAATGTCATTTTTTATGTATTTAATTGCAGATTTTGTAGTACTGTATTTGAGTAATATTAAACCAAATCAAACTCACTTTGTGAATCTAAATCTCTGTCCTCTTTTCCTAATTCTGACCACTGCTGGGCTAAGGTTTACTTGGGGTTTTGTACCATCTGTCTTGCCTCTCATATTATATTATACACACTGAAAGGTATTTATGATAATAAACTAAAGTTCATTCTCTCTGAGTCACCACTGGGTTTCTCAGTCCTGTGCTACTGACATTTTGTCACAGAGGCTTTTTAGTTTGGAGCAGGAGAGAGACCCTCCTGGGCATTATATGTCCTTTGGTTTACCATGCTTTACCTCTGCACATCAGATGCTCGTAGGACCCTGCCAAGTTGTAACAATCAAAACTGGTTCCAAACATTGCCAGATTTCCCCAGCAGAGTGTGGTCACCTTTGATTATAAATCACCACCACAAAGTCAATAGGTGGAGTGAAAAGGTCACTGAGAAAATCAGGCACTCACATTTTCCTAGCAAACATTTGTCTTATCTTCCTATTAATAATGATGGTTCATTTAAATGCTAAAACTAGGTATTTTGGCCTGCTCGCAGCTACATAATCCTAGTCAACTCAAGATCATTTGGAAGTGGAACTTGTGTGTAGGAAATTGAAAGAAGAGCCATTTACAAACAATCCACAGACAGACAAGCAGACAGAAGACAGATAGGGAGATACTGAGGCAGTAGAGTGGTCTTATTTTTCAGATGCCTAAGCCCTGTATAACTGGATGCAAGTATATTTTTGGATTAAATAATAGGTATGATGTGAAATGGCATTTGGGGATACAACTGAGGCAGATGGCTCAGCCTGTTACCACTGATACTGTAGAGAACAGAAGCTTGCAGAACATCACTAAGCCCTAGAATATACTCTATACAATGTGGTAGACACTATCCAAATGAGACTATTTAGACTTTAATTAATTAAAGTTGGATAAATTAATATCTCATGTCCTCAGTCAAACTAATCACATTGCAAGAAAAAAAAATAGCCACATGTGACTAATGTCTACTACTCTGGCCACACAGATATAGAATATCTCTGTCCTCAGAGGAAATTCTGTTGGATAAAACTGGCCTATAATAGTCTAGGCAAGGCTGGGGTATAGCACAGCGGTTAAACGCTGAGGACAAGAACCCTGCAAAAAAAAAAAAAATAGTCTAGGCAATACCTACATAATAACATATTCATTCATCTAACAAAATTTTCCGCAAACCTGTAAAAGGAACTCCTGAGAAATAAAAAAGCTACATGTGTGTTCAATATTCTACAAGGCTGATTAAACAATTAGAACTTCTACGATTGTAGAGAGTTGGAATGTTGCAGGTTCAGAGCCAAATTATCTTGGTTAATCTTCAGCTTCTTTATGAGCCAATCATTGCCCACCTCTACATATGACCTAACATCCTTGTGACTATTAGGTAAGTCCTTTCTGAATGTACTAACAGACACTAGCTTCTATGAACCCCAAAGCATCCGGCACCTATTCAGAGACATCCCTGTTTTGTTGTAACCTGCCTACATGATGTTCCAACCAATATATTTTAAAAGTGCTTTGGTTGATTGTTTTGTTTTGTTCTGTAACTATAAACCTTAACAAACTATTGCCACACCAGAACATGGTTTTTAGGAAAACCCAAATCCATTTTCCAGAGTATGGTCATTCATATATTTGGCTCAAGAATAAATTAATTGCTGTTCCCTTTGAGGTGAAAGCAGTGATTTTTGTGTCAACAAACCTCCTTATGTTAGGTAACATATATTCTAGGTTGGGTATATAATTATGTTAAAAACCATGTCCCAATTCTGAAGACCATCTAAAGAGCTAAAGTGCATTCAATACCTACCATCAACTACCAGCTGTCTATACAAATGGAAAGGGAACTCTGAACTATTAGAAATCCTGCATGGACCACAGATGAGGTTAAAATGGTCAGAAACAGGGTTTTCAACCACCTTTAAGAATAATGTCAATTAATAGTATATTAAAAATAAAAAGAATTTTGTTTCATTCTGTTTTATATATTGACATTCTTATAACTGAATTAACTGAATTAATGGCAGCCAAATGAAAAAGTAACAGTCAATGGCGAGAACTCTGGATGCCAGAAAATGATATATGAGAAATCAGCCAGCATAAATGAAACAAGAACTGAATTGTACAGTTTGAAATATGATTTTATTATAGTTAAATTCAGAAAATGCTGACCATGCCCACACTAATGTGCTGCAGGGAAGAAACTTAAACCAAACATACTACTACTATACTGCCATCTTCTGGTCCGTGTTATCTAAAAATATAGTCAATTGTAATGTCAAGGAATGAAGCTATTCGCACACACAAGATTACATAGACAAATACAGCATTCTCTCTCCAGTGTTCTCTCAAGCAAATCAAAATTGTAAGTTTTCAAAGTATTTTACCTTCTTTTTTTCTGTAACGAATATACCTACTCACATACTTTTTATTTCAAAAATGTGGTAATTTTATCAGTACACAGATAAAATTCAAAAACGAGGTAATCTTATCAGTACACAGATTTCATTCAAATCCAGAGCTGTGGAGATTTGAACTCTGTCTTTCTTGCTTGTGGGTCAGGCATGTTACTGAGGCATTGCCCCAGCTTTTGGGCTGCTTCACTCTAGATCGATTATCAGTATGACTCCCACTGTTAAAGTTAGTTGGCATCTAGGTAGTCAGCAAATAGGAGTGGACTATAATAGTTATTGTGGCCTATAAGGCTTTGAATCCTGGAATTTATCCAAAATCCATTCCTTAATACTCGGCTTAATTCAGGTAATGGCCAAGTTTGGCTCCTCTGCATTTTATAGTGCCAGATCAAATAGGTGACTCTACTTGGGAAACAGGAAATCATATTCCAAAATAAATACTTTGAACTTCCTCTTGAGATTGATAATGGATAAGACAGCATATAGTGTCAGAAGCACAATATTTAGACAAGATGGCATGGGATTGTAAAATCAACATGGCACCAAGAAATTTAAAAATTAATTCTTCATTTTAGCCTACGGCTCCCTAGGGGTAGTCCTCATGGCCAGGAAGGTATGGAGCCAGGAAACAGAGAAAGAACAGGAATTAGGGCTAGCCTCAAACCCTCTAAGTCCACCTCTCTAATAATGTACTTCCTTCAGCAGTAAGGCCCCAGTTCTGAAAGATTCCATAACCTCCCTAAACAATGCCAGCAACTGGGGACCAAGTGCTCAGCTACAGAAGCCTGGGAAGAGGAAGCTCATCAAACCCACAGGACACTTGGAGGAGCCAAGGTTAGCTTCTCAGGCTCATGGTCTCAGAACTCACAGCTACCTGTAACTACAGATTCAGGGGATCTCACGCCCTCTTCTGGACTCCTCCGGCACCTGCACTCACATCCACACAAGGATACACACATATTTACATAATTTAAAATCTTTTTTTAAAAAAGAATGCCAAATGAAAAAACAAATTTAAAAATAAAGATGAGAAAATTTTTGAAAAATAATGACAATATTTTAATAACTTAGAAAAGGAAAGTTCTGTGTTTTAGAATTCATAAAGAGTTGGAACTGTTCAAGGTGCACTGCCACTTACAGCTTGGACCAAGTAAGGTAATCTCTCCACCCTCACCACCTGCAAACCCTTCTCCATCCTTGCACCTACTTCAACCAAAACTGCCATTCCCAATCCAGAACCTTCCCCAATCCAAGAGCCTGCTCAAGCTGCACCTCATTCCTAAAGTCAGTGTTTCTAGGCCCATGTCCTACAGCCCCACCCACATTCAGAGCTTGCTTGAGCCACACTCTCGTCAGAGAATCAGCATGGACCGCCTAAGGCAGGACCTCCATCCTCACTGCCTAAACCCCTTCTCTACCTAGGCACCTCCTGGAGACCAACCCCTGTTTGTGCCCCAGCTGAGCATAACATGGGATATCTCAGGATTTGGAACTTTTTCTTTAAACAGTATTTTTTTAATTTTATTTATTTATTTTGTATGTGTATGAATGTATTGTCTGCATGCAGTTTTGTGCACCCGTGTCATGCAATGCCGCAGAGGTCAGAAGAGGGTGTCGGATTCCTCTGGAACTGGAGTTCTCCTGGAATTGGAGTTACAGACGGTTCTCAGCCGCCATGTGGGTGTTGGGGATCGAACCTGGGTCCTCTGCAAGAGCAGTCGGAGCTCTTAACCACTAGGCTATTTTTTTGGCACATCAAACTATTTGTATTGGTGCAGTTGTGACATTTTTATCTTGGGAGTAACCAAAAGCTAACTAATTAGAATTAATCTCAATTAAAGGGAGAAAACTCATGTGTTGCATTGTAAAATTAGCAAAATACATACAGCCGTAGAGGTCATAAATCCTGAAGAAATCTGTTTGTCACATCTATAGACAAATATAATTTCTTAATGTATGCTAAATATGATCCTAATATTTACAATTATACCACTCACCACTCACATAAAAGCTTCTTTTTTTGCAACAGATGATGAATATTACAGGGTTCCACAACTAGTCACAAACAAGAGAGTACGTATCTGAGAGGTTTCAGAGACTTTTGTATCTAGAACTCATGGATCTTAGTGATACAGGGAATAGAGTGAATCATAATGTATCTCTCAACTCTCTCATGCACCTGTTCTTCATGCAACAGAGGGTGATTAACACTGAAAGACACAACAGGCCAAGATGTAGAGAATAACACACAGGGTATGTCCATAGATAAGAACCCTATATTAAATATCTGCCACCCAGAGCTCAGGGACCAGGGCTGAAAAGGGGGCAGGAAACATTAAGAGTCATGGGTGGTGGGTAAGCAAAAGGAGTTTTCCAGGTGGTTTGAAACTTACATGTTTGATCTTACAGCAATGCTGCTGGCATTCACAACATCCATGTAACTTTAGACCAAAAGCCACCATAGAATTTGGAAAATATGTACAAAGACCCAAACTTGACTGATTACTGCTGCATGAAGGACAGTTGTTCTTCTTTAAAGAAGTGTTGATAGACATCATGAATAGACTCCAATAGACATACAGACACTGAAGGGCATGTGGGGACACAAATGTGACTTGATAGGGCTTAACATGTATAAAAAAATGCATGGAATCCAGTGTGGGGTTGCTCTGGTGTGAGTGCAGATAGTGGAAAGTATTTAACTCATATTAATAAGCATTACATGAAATAAAAAAACAATGAAATACATATTGTTAAAACGTGTCATTATATACTAAACTACACTGTCATCTAGTTAAAATAAAAAGAAATGAAAAGAAAATGCCTCTGTACCTCCAGAAACTGTGCATTTGTTCTTACTTCTCTTGTTAAGGTGCTCAGTCTTTTGTTTTTTTAATTAAATATTTTTAATATATATTTTGTACGAGATTATCAAATCTAGACCCATGTCCTCCACCCTATCCCCCCAACCCACCAGAGCTCATGCATTCTGCCAAACATGCCTTTCATCTCTTTCTCAGTCTTTCTCAATATTCTTCATGTGCAAGTTGACTGTTTTGAGCAGAAGTTCACTGTTTCAGTCAATTCTTTGGTGCAGTCTTTTCTGTTGCTGTTGTTGTTGTTTCCAATATGCATCACTCCCAACTGCTTGGACAAAAGTCAAGGAGCCCTGCACAAGAAATACAACTAGGTAATTGGCACTAGCATCCACAGATGAGGGATACCATTCGGCATTTGTTTTTCTGGGACTGTGTTACTTCACTCAGAATGATGTCCTCTAGCTCCAGCCATTTTCCTCCAAAGCTTGTGATGTCATCTTTCTTTACTGCTGCATAGAACTCCATCGTGTAGATGTACCACATTTTCTCTATCCACTTGTCAGTTGAGGGGCATTTGGGTTGGTTCCAGCTCCTTGCTATTGTGAAGAGAGCTGAAATAAACATGAATGTGCATGTATCTCTGCGGGGGGATGAGTCTTGTGGCTACATGCCCAGGAGTGGTATGGCTGGGTCAGATGGCAAGTTCATTCTAAGTCTTCCAAGGGTTCTCCACACTGATTTCCATAGTGGAATTTACATTCCCACCAGCAGTGAATGAGTGTTCCCCTTTCCCCACAACCTCTCCAGCACTTGGTATCATTTGTTTTCTTGATCGTAGCCAGCCTTATTGGAGTAAGATGTTATTTTAAAGTGGTTTTGATTTGCATTTCCTTAATGATTAGTGATGTTGAACACTTCTTAAGGTGTTTCTTAGCCATCTCTAATTCCTCACTTGTGAAGTCTCTGTTCAGCTCTTTGCTCCATCTATTGAGTGGGTCATTTGTTTTCTTTCTTCTTTGTTTTTTTGAGTAGTTTATATACTCTGGAAATCAATGCTTTGTCAGATGTTTCTGCAGTGAAGGTTTCCTCCCACTCTGTGGGATTTCTCTTCTCTTCCTTGATTGTTTCTTTTGATGTACAGAAGCTTTTGAATTTAATGAGGTCCCATTTGTCAATTGTCGACCTTAATTCTTGCGCAGCTGCTGTCTGATTTAGGAAGACTTTTCCTATGCCCACTTTCTCTTCTATCGCCTTCAGAGTTTGGAGTTTCAGGTTGAGGTCTTTGATACATTTGGAGTTGACTTTTGTACAGGGCAAGAGGTAGGGGTTTAATTTCATTCTTCTACAAGTGGTGATCCAGTTTTGCCAACACCACTTGCTGAAGATGCTGTCTTTTCTCCATTGTGTCTTCTTGGCCCCCTTGTCGAATATGAGATGGCCGAAGTTGTATGTGCTCTGGTTTGGATCTTCGGTTTTGTTCCATTGGTCAACAGATCTGTTTTTGTGCCAGTACCAAGCTGTTTTTATGACTATAGCCCTGTAGTATAGTTTGAAGTCTGGTATAGAGAATCCCCTGTGTAGCTCTTTTCAGTCAGGGTTGGTTTGTCTATTTTAGTTTGGGGAAGTTTTCATCTATTATTCTGTTGAAGATCTTATCAATACCATTCTCTTGGGATTCTTCTCCTTCCTCTATTCCCATGATGCAGAGGTTTGATCTTTTTCATGGTGTCCCACAGTTCCTGGTTGTTCCACTTTTGTGTATTTTTAAATTTTTCATAATCTCTACTTGAGGTTTTTAGTTGTTCTTTGTTATCTTCCAGGTCTGATATTCTTTGTTTTCTTTCCTCCATTCTGCTTCTGAGGCTTTTTCCATTCCTTTCCTCTTGATTGGATGAGTGTTTGATTTCCTTTTACATTTCCTCTTCTGATTTCTTTAGTATTTCTTCTTCCTTTTGGAGCTTCTCAGTCTCTTCCTGTAGCTCTTTGCTTCACTGGTTGGTTTCCTTATCTTTTTCAGCATGGGATCTTTTCAGTGTTTCTACTTCCTTCCGGAGTTTGTCATTCTCTCTCTCTAGGTCATTCTTGAGTTCTTCATTCTCTTTTCTTAATTCTTTGATTTGTTCTTTATAATCTTGCAGTTCTTTAAGTATGTTCACAATTGTGCTTCTGATATCTGTGTCCTGGGCCATACCCAGGGGTATCGCACTGTAGGAATCTTCCACAGGGTCGGTAGAGCTTGGTGTGGGATTATCCTGCACCTTTCCCATGTTGTCTCTTCTTTGTGTTCCTGGCATATGGGCTTCTCCTTGCCTGTATTCCAATGTGAGTCCCAAATGCCTCTTCACTCTGTTGAAGGCTTGCTTTGCTTGCCTCCTTCAGATGCCTTTGTAATCCCAGTTGGGGGGGGGGTGTGCTCTTTAGCCCGTGTCCCGGTGCCTGTGCTTCAGCTGGTCTTGGGAGATCTCAGATCTCAAGACTCACACAGCCCTACCTTTTATACCAGCTGGGAGAATAACTCCACCCCCATAGTCACAAAAGCCAATTAAGCCAAGGACAACTAAATTAAATCAAACAACGATCAGCCTTGCTGAAGCACCCAGCTCCTACCTACCTTCCTGTGCTTCAGCTGGTCTTGGGAGATCTCAGATCCAATTTTTCTTTATGATCTTGTTGAAAATACATTATATGTCATTTAACTTGGAATTTTTCTCCTTCTATGTGCATAATTCAAAGATTTAGTCTTTTGTACTGTCCCAAAGTTTCTGCCTGTTCTATTTGTGTATTTTTAAAAATGTATTTGGAGTCTGTGATCCAGTTTCTTCATCATAACTTCAAGCCCTGACATTCTCACCTTCCTTCTCACTTGTTCTGTTGATGTCGCTTTTCCCTTAGCTTTTTATTTGCATAATTGAACATTTAATTTGGGGATGCATGTCAGTTTGAGTTTTCTTCAGTATTTCTCTTTATTAAATTCTATTTTTTAATTATTTTTATTTTATGTGTATGTGTATTATGGCTGCATTTGTGTAAGTTCACCCATGCCATGCAATGCCCATGGAGGTTAGAAAAGGTTGACAGATCCCCTAGAACTGGAGTTCCTGGCGGTTGATAGCTGCCATGTGGGTGCTGGGAATAGAACCCAGGACCTCTCCAAGAGCAACCAGTGCTCCTAACTGCTGACCTGTCTCTCCAGCCCCTACTGGTTTCTATTTTCAAATTTTGACTTGATTTCTTGTATGAGGCAGTTCAGCTGAAGCAGACTCCCAGGATTGGGGGGAAGGGTATTACAGGTCATGGGTGTAGATATTGTCTTTCTAGGTTTGTGCTCGGCTGGGCCACAAACAGGGGTTGGACTCTAGGAGGTGCCCAGGTAGAGAAGGGGTTTAGGTGATGACAATGGAGGTCCTGTCTTAGGTTGTCCATGCTGATTCTCTTATGACAGTGTGACTCAAGAGGTACAAAGGATGCTAAAAATGAACAGAAAGAAACTCCTGATATTATCTAATGGTTAAAATGCTAAAAACCTAACAAAGGAAGGACATTGAAAGCTGAAAGAGAGAATGGCAGAATGCTATCTAAAGGCACCTCCATCAGATTAACAGCAGATTTCTCAATAGAAACCAAACTCCAGAAGAGCTTGGAAACATGAATTCCAAGATCTGAAAGACCACAACCCAAGATGATATGTCCTGCAAAGCTATCTTTCATAATGAAGGAGAAATAAAACTTCTGATGATAAAAACAACCTAAAGGAATCTATGACCATTAGGCCACAGAAGCTATTGGAAAGAATGCTTTGAACAGAAGAGAAAGAATAAACACACCCAAGAGGTAACAGACAAAATAAACAATACCAGGCAGTTAATCAAAGATGTATATGCAAACACTACCACGTCATCAAAAGGATAGGAAAATATTAATAGTTTCAACCTCTCAATAAAAGACACAGGCTAACAGATTGGATCAGAAAACAGATCCATCTCTTTGCCATCTCCAGGAACCATACTTCACTATTACTAACAGACATTGCCTTAGGGTAAAAGGGTAGAAAATGGTATTCCAAGCAAATGGAAATAGTAACTAAGCTGGCATGACCATTCTAATATCTGACAAAACAGATTTAAAATAAAAACTAGTCAGAATAGATGAAGGTCACTTCCTCCTAAGTGAAGAATCCATCAAGAGGATTATAAACATACACACACCAAACATGGTGTGAACATGGGAGAATTAGATGGCAATAGACTTTAGCAGTAACATGCGGAAAAAACAGCAATAGACTCTTGTTCTTAAATTATCAGAAGATGATTTAGAGCATAAAACTACTGTCTCATTTCCAAGGCTGATGAATTGTGTACAAATCTCCACGCACCTGTGTAACCATAATGCTTTGAGTATCAAGTATTACTTTCATTTCAGATCCTGTTTTCAATAGCTCTTGAAATAGCCAGTTATTCCCTTTGTCAAGTAAATAAATGGCTTTCATTCCCTTTGGAGAGGCACTTAGAGACTCATCACTGTATATACAACCATGATATAATAGGGTCTTTCCTCCTAGAGCTGCAGCCTCCTTGTCACACAGTGGGTGCTATATTAGAACGGTGCCTCAACTTGGGGACTGATCAAGGCTCATGACTTTCTGATGGAATGATCACCAAATACCTCCATTTTCCCATTTCACCTTTTGTTTTCTTTTTCCTTTTTAATTTTAGCTGCTAATTTTCACTCTTCTTGGTAGCCTACTTATTTTTTACCTAAGAACAGCAGGTTTTTGGAGCCTTCAGCATACGTCTATGTCTCATTCCTTCAATTTCTCATTGGCCTTGTTACGTGTTAAAGTTATTCTGGGTCCCTGAAAGGCCCATGACCCTTCAGGCTTTCATCTTCTAGGCCTACAAAACCATTACCACAGGGACAACACTGCCATATTCTAAGAGTTGTACCCTGGTCCTCTTGGACCAGCAGGTTTATTACCTTACTACATTGACCCTGGGGAAATATATTCCTAAGGATTTGTTTTGAAAAAGCAGGAAACCTTTCTATTTAAGATTTCATCCTTTAAATGAATTTGGATCTTCACAAGACAGAACCTCTGATGATAGTGTTTTGCCCTCAAGACCAACTTTCCTGCAGTCCCAGTGAAGCCCAGGAAATTTCCCTTCAGTAGTGTGATCTCCTAAATAAGTGCAATGCCTTCTCACCATTAGGCCAAATGCTTTTCTGTCCTGAGATTTCTTCTACCAGACATATTAGTCCATTATCTTCAAATTCAACATCATTCAATTTCTCATGACAGGAAGAATGAAATCAGATTCCTGGCCAAAATACCACATGAATAACAGTTCTTTTAAAAATATTTTTGGTTCGGCCGGGTGTGGTGGTGCACGCCTTTGATCCTAGCACTCACTCGGGAAGCAGAGACAGGCAGATCTTTGTGAGTTCAAGGCCAGCCTGGTCTACAGAGTGAGTTCCAGGACAGCTGGGGCTACAGGGAGACCCTATCTTGAAAAGACCAAAAAAAAAAAATCTTATTTAAGCCGGGTGTGGTGGCACATCCTTTTAATCCTAGCACTTGGGAGGCAGAGGCAGGCAGATCTTTGTGAGTTCAAGGCCAGCCTGGTCTGCAGAGTGAGTTCCAGGACAGCTGAAGCTACAGGGAGACCCTTTCTCAAAAAGACCAATAAATAAATAAATAAATTAATTAATTAATTAATTAATTAAAATAAAAATATTTTTGGTTCATTTATTTTTATTTTATGCCTGTGAGTGTTTTGCCTGCATGTACGTAAATGTACCCATGCATCCAGGGTCCTCAGAAGCCATCAGATGGCATCAGATTCCTTGGGTTTGGAGTTATAGACGGTTGTTAGCTACCATATGTGTGTTGGGAATTGAACCCAATTCCTTTTCAATAGCAGTCATTGCTCTTAACTGCTGAGCCTTCTCTCCCACTCTCTAAAAACTCAGATTTGAGTTTCAAAATATTCATAAGGGGAAATCAATATGAGGAAAATTATATGTGCACTGTAGTAGTCAGGGAGACTTAGAATGCAATGATGGTCTGACCCTTACACTGTATCAAGGGAAGGCAGACGAGTATAAAATAAGAAGAATTCCACTCAGCAACACAGTTACAAGAAAAGTTGGCCAAGACTATGGGGAGTCCTCATATCAACTCAGAAAACCCACATGTCCCCAGAGTGATCCTATCTTAACAAGCCTACTCTTCTTAGTCATAGGCTGGGAGGAGACTGTGGGAGGGTTGGTCTCATTGTTCAACATAGCTGTGTGCTCACAGCACAATAGCTGATCCACCTGTTAATCATACTTTCCAAAGGAAGAGATCTGAGACATATTTCATAAATACTTCCTGTGATGCCAAAAACTAGATAAGAATTATATTCAATGAAGGGACTGGAGACAAATGGGAAGGAACAAAGAGATCATGTTACTGTAAAGAAAAATAGAAGAATGTTTCTGCAGTTTAGGATTGTTAAAACAGCGTCAAAAGGGTTAAGTGTTTGGCAAAGAGAAACAAGATATATTTAACTATCTGTCATGCAAGAAACACTATGATAAGGTCAAAGATAAACCACTAATCCAGTCCTGGTATGGATACATTTAATTCTATCACTCAGGAGGCAGAGACAGGAAAATCTCTGCGAGATTGAAGCCAGCCTGGTCTACAAAGAGTGAGTCTCAAAAAAATTATAAAATCGTCAAATCAACAAGAAAAATAATACTATATGGTCAAATAATTTGAAAAGACAATATAAAAAACAAAAGCCTTAAAGCTAACAAACAACTATATAAAAGCTCAAATAATGGATATTCAGAGAAATATAGTTAAAGCTACAGTAAGGTATCACGTTACAACAAATAGACAAGTTAAATAGACATGTAGGGACTGGAGAGATGGCTCAGCAGTTAAGAGCGCCGATTGCTCATGCAGAGGACCAGGGTTTGATTCCCAGCACCCATACGGCGGCTAAAAGCCATCTTTATCAGAGTCTGTAAACCAATGTTGTTTAATATACACATATTTACTTTTACTAAGTCCTAAAACACCGTGTATCCTGTAGACAGTGTCTAGGCAAAACTGGGCACTTGTTGAACTCATGTCAATTAAATATGCATTAATCGAATATGCACCAGTGTCCCTCACCCACCCCACCCCCCTTCCCAATTCACCATTTCGGTCCATTTTCTGATGCAGTCTTTCTGTTGTTGTTCTTTTACTATGCATCCCTCTCCATGAGAAATGTTTATATCTAGGTTATTGGTACTAGCATCCACATATGAGGGACACCATTTGTCGTTTGTTTTTCTGGGACTGTGTTACTTCACTTAACATAATGTCTTCCAGCTCCATCCATTTACCTGCAAAGTTCATGATGTTGTCCCTCTTTACCGCTGCATAGAACTCCATTGTATACATGTACCACATTTTCTCTATCCACTCGTCAGTTGAGGGGCACCTGGGCTGGTTCCAGCTTTTTGCTATTGTGAACAGAGCTGCAATAAACATAGCTGTGCATGTATCTTTGCAGTAAGATGTGTCTTGTGGGTATATACCCAGGAGTGGTATGACTGGGTCAAATGGAAGGTTCGTTTTGAGTCTTCTAAGGGTTCTCCACACTGATTTCCATAGTGGCTGTACAAGTTTACATTCCCACCAGCAATGGATGAGTGTTCCCCTTTCTCCACAACCTCTCCAGCACTTGGTATCATTTGTGTTCTTGATCCTAGCCAGTCTTATTGGAGTAAGGTGATATCTCAACGGTAATGCATCCAAGTTAAATGGAGATTAATTCACTGTTGTGTAACAACTATTTATAGTGGGTCCTGATGAAACTTACTTTCTAGGTGCCACAAAGGTTTTGATATGAGAGACTTTCTTGCCTCCCCCCCAGAACAAGGAGAAATATGATGATGATGGGGTTGCTCTCCAACTGTAAATTGGAGACAACTATTATAGAGGTAATCTCTTATAAAACTGGTAAAACTGACTTCTTTAATTGACTAATAGACATAGAACTGTGAAAAGGATTACTCTCTGTTCAGAACCAAATATAACACTAAAGTCCTTAAACTATGCGCTTAAGCAAAATATATCAATACAGGAGCTCTGACAGCAGTAATGGATTATTCCACCAGGGAGATGTTGGCCAGGGGATCTAAGGTCCCACAAAAGGTAAAGGCTCCTTGCCTCTAAACTGGGATACCTGCAAGAAGAGAGGCGATAAGGCCCTGCTGCTGAAGACCTGATGTTAACATGGAAAAGATGCATTGAGACCACACATGCAAGTGTACAGATGGCCACTGGAATACCAGAGAGTGTTACCAAGGGCCACTAAACCAACAAAGCAAATACGGGTCTCCTTGAGTCAAGCAAGACTCCACCGTCAGCACCAGCTACACCTCACCTGCCTGGAAATAATGTGCAGCAGAGGCAGCCATATGCCTGTATATCCCAAATCTAATTGGCTATTGGCTCTCTCCTTGGAGGAATGACCCATGGCTGATGCCACAAGCTTACATTCTCTACAGGTTAGGAGATATCATAAGCCACAGTAAGACCCCGTCATATTTAACAGGAAAAAATGTAGTTCGTGGATCAACATCTCATCTAAACATATATGTCTATAACAAAGTAACCTACCATAACTATTAATGCTGCTTAAATACCTATATATCTAATTGCTTGTGCTTCATTAGTAGGATCGAAAGGTTATTCCTGGACAGTCAGCCCATGAAAGGAAACAGCCAGAATTGACCAGAATCCAAGACAACAGCTCCAGAGAGAGTGGACTGTTCTGCTTCTCATCCACTTGTGCCCCTTTTCTAAGCCCAGGGAATAATCTGCGGAAGAGGGGGCGTGGTAGAATGTAAGGGCTGCGATTGGGGTGAAGGGTGAAACTACAGCAATGTAGTCTGGACCCTCATTTGATTAACCTGATTGAACATACAACCCCTCACCCCCCGCTGGAAGGTGGGGCTGTGGGTGTTTGGGCACAACAGCCTGCAAATTGGTTATACATGAAGGATGCTTGTACTCATGGATTATCACTTATAGCTAAAAAATAGAAAAAAAAAACTGAGAGAGATATGCAGGACAGTCATGGCAGAATGCATGATCTCGGTTGGGGTGGGGGTGGGGGTGAAGGGAAGGGGAGATATGCCTGAACTGAATTGGAAAATGATGTATGAAATGCACAAAACATCAATAAAAAAAAATGTTGAGAAAAAAAAAAAAAAAAAGAACCGTCTTTAACTCCAGTTCCAGGGGAATCTGACGCCCTCTTCTGAACTCCGCGGCATTGCACGACAGGAGTGCACCAACCTACATGCAGACAGTACATTCATACACATAAAAAATAATAAATAAAAAATTTAAATAGACAATAACTAACAGTAGAGAAATTTCATGGCTGTTGGTATAGCAGTCTAGTGCAATTAGCTCTATACATGTACCATATAGAACTAGACTAGAAATTCTGTAACGTTTCAAATTATATAACAAGTTATTTTCAAATTGCATCACAGTACACTTTCTTCAAGGGAATTAATAACACACCTCTGTATTTAATTGCTGAAGCAAGGAGAGAGGTTTCTTCAACTTAGACAAACCCTTCAAAGTTGTTAGAACAAGCAAAAAAGGATTACCTTGAAAAAGGATTACTCTTGCACTCTCGCAAAATAAACATGATTTCACGTAGCATGTTGCACCAGTTGAAACAGAAAGGGTTTTGAACGTTTACTTTTTCATTTTAAAAGTTTTTCCGATGTATAACAAATACTTGCAATTAACTCTATTAACATGACAACATTGTAATGAGCAAGTTAACAAATTCCTATCTTTTTGTTCCAGTCTTTTAAAAATGTGAATAATATGATGGCTATCCAGGTAGTGTTCTAAGATCATTAAACAGCGATATCCTTTCTTTTGCACGAAACAAGGAGAACAGGCTCCTCCTGAAACTCCAAGAAGAGTTTTCATGGGCACCATCCTCAGGAGATTCCAAGAATGCTGAGTAAATAAGATCCTAGACACTCCACCCACTTCAACCAAATTGCTTCAGTGTGGTCAATGTAGTTAGCTTCAGAATAAAGCTGTTAGAACAGATGCCTCGACTATGCAATCACTCACATTCAAATTTTAGTTATTGTAATTTGTTTTCCAGGAAGACATTTGTTCTGTTTTGTGACCCACATTTACTATTAATAGGGGGAAAAAAGATACAGTATAGATGCTTGTGTAAATGAAAGCAACATCTTGAGGATACTACATTAAAATTGTGAAAATTAATAGGGTATGTGACATTAAGTGAAGTCGAAGAAAACATTAAAATGGTCTAGCTATATAGAAAGCATCTTCTTTCCAGATCCCATTTTATAAGTTCTGGAAAAATATTTTGTTTCTTCTTTTGTATTGTTTCTAGGCTCTATGCATTTAAAGATATCAATTTGTCAACCACTTAAGCTAAAGGATCTAAAACCAGAGACCATACATGACAAAGAGTATCATCTTCACAGAAGAAGTTTAAAGAAATCAGTAAAAACACAAGCAAAACAGCAAGCAACAGTAATAAATGTAGAAGGGAATATCTGAGTTCCAGTGCTACCGCATCTAATTACAAAATTAGAAAACATGCAAAGAAGCAAGAAAGTATGATCAATTCATAGGAAAACTGAAACTGAGGAGGAACATACATTGGGCTTACTAGACAATGATTTTAAATCATCTCAATGACTTTTTGGCAGGAACAGACAAATTCATGCTAAAATTCATATGGAATATCAAGGGATCCTAAATATCCTAAACAATCTTTAAAAAGCAGAAAGGTAGAGGATTTATACTTCTAGATTCCAAAACTTACTACAAAGGTCATCAAGACTATTGTGCTGGAACAAAGACACATAAATTAATGAACTACAGTGTATACTCCAGAAATAAACACTCACACCAATGCTCAAAAGACCAAGGCTACCAAGGCTATCCAATGGGTAAGGATATAATATTTTCAATAAATAGCATTGTGAAATCTGGATGTCCATATGCAAAAAAATGAAGTTGTGTACTTAACTTACACCAATTTAAAAAATCAACTCAACTGGGATCACAGGACTAAAAGCAGAAGTGAAAAGGATACAACTCTTGGTAAAAACAGAGTAGACCAAAAAAAACAAAAAAAAACAAAAAACAAAAAAAACCATATTAGACCAGCTTGATGACATTGGAGTTGGCAGCAGATAAACCTGGAAGTAATCCAGTAGACTAACAAATGAACAAATTGACAAAGCATGAGTATATGTGTATATCACATACTATATAATATTGTTCAGCCTTAAAAATAAAATCTTATATATCCTACAGCATGGATGCATCCTGATCATTCCACGTCAGGTGAAATTAGTCAGACTGAGCCAGATATATATATGACTCCACCTAGAAGAGGCAATGGGAGCAGTCAGATTACAGTAATTATAACATTGATTACTAATTAGCACTAATTAATAACAGTATTGTGTTGTTTTATATCAGAAAGCAGATGGTAGCTTCTAGGGAATAGGGATAGATGGGAATTTAGTGCTTAAAGGGATCTAAGGTTTCAGTTTGGGAAGAAGAGAAAGCTGAGTACGCAGACAGTTGAACAATTTACGATAATGGGAATATGACCTACTTACTGCAGAGAACTTTATGCTTAAGAGTGTTTAAATTCAGATTTTAAAATCTATTCTTTTGGATTGCATGACATGGGTGCACCAACCTACATGCAGACAGTACTCATACACATAAGAAATAAGAAATAAATAATAAAGGGGCTGGAGAGATTGCTCAGTGGTTAAGAGCGCTGATTGCTCTTGCAGAGGACCTGGGTTCAATTCCAAGCACCCACATGGCGGCTAAGAACCATCTTTAACTCCAGTTCCAGGGGAATCGGACACCCTCTTCTGACCTCCACAGCATTGCACGACACAGGTGCACCAACCTACATGCAGACAGTTCACTCATACACATAAAAATAATTAATTAAGTAATTAAAAAATATTCTTTTAGGGACAGGGCTGGAGAGATGACTCAGCGGTTAAGAGCAATGCCTTTGAGGTCAGAAGAAGGCATCAGATTTCTCTGGACCTGGAATTAGGGACAGTTGTTAGCTGTCGTGTAGGTGCTGGGAATTGAACTGGGTCCTCTGCAAGAGCAGCCAGTGTTCTTAACTGCTGAACTATCTCTCCAGACCATTATACAACTCTATTTTTTCTAATAAGCATATTTATAAGATCATAAAGGAAACAGTTCAACCTTGCCTATTTACTACAGTGCATCAGTGTTCTTTGTATATGTCTCTTTCTAAATATTAAAAAATTAAGGTCTAAGGAAATTTTAAGCAAAAGAAATGTTTTTAAAGTATTTTAAATGGTCAATTTTGTATTATGTATGTTTTAATCACAATAAGTACATAAAAGCAATAGAGAGAAAGGAGTGTCAGAGGAGACAGCCATGCAAAGATGGAGATGGAGGTCAGACAGCAACGCACCCAAGCCAAGTGTGCCTGTCCCACCAGCACTGCAGGGAGCACACGATGGTTAGGTTTGGTGGCACACACCTGAAATTCCTGGTACTTTGGAGGCTAAAGCAGGAGAAACACAAACTTCAGGCCTGCTCAGGCTATAGAACGGGTTCAATGGCAGTTTCAAAACTTTAACAAGACCTTATCTTGATCAAGACTTTTTTTTTTTTAAATAAAGAGGGCTCATATGAATTTAAAGATTTTTTTTCTAAGTCTGTGAAAAAGCTCATGGGGATTTTGATTGGGATTTCATTGAATCTGTATATTAATTTGGGTAGAATGGACATTTTTTACTATATTAATTTTTCCAATCCATGAGCATGGGAGGTCTTTCCATTGTTTGATGTCATTTTCAATCTCCTTCTTCAAGACTCTGTAATTACTGTATATGGGTGGAGAGTATGAATCCATATTTTAGAATAACATGAAATTAATGCAGGAAAATGTGAATTCCTAAGCATAAAAAAGACTGAGAGAAAGATGCAGGACAGTTATGATAGGGTATGTGATCTGGGATGGTTTGGGGTGGTGGGGGGGAAGGGATAGGGGAATATGCCTGAACAGAAAAGAAAAATGATGTATGAAATACATAAAACATCAATAAAAAAAGTATACAAAAAAAATAAAGAGGGCTCAGAATAGAGCACAATGGTACAGCAATAGCCTTGCGTGTGTGAAGTAACGAATCAATCCTCAGTATCACGAAACAAAAAGAGAAGCAATGAGTGGTTGTAGAGAGAGCATAGCCTGTGGAAACCTTGATTTTGGACTTAAGGTATCCATAACGGTGAAAAAAAAATAACTTTCTGTTTTATACTTTAAATATTTTTATTATGAATCTTCACTTAGCATTCTAAGAAATTAGCTTCATTGTGATTTTCTACACATATGTAATTATACTTTGTTCTATTTCTAATTCATTACATTTGTTAATGTGTTAAGCCAGCCACAGGCAGTTAATAAATAGTTATATAGGGGGACGCAGGGGTATTAACCTAGTGAGAATGGAGGAGTGAGAAGGAATGCAAGGAAAAAAGAAAAGCCTGGCACTGCTGCAGGAGGGTGGAAGCCTGAGCTGATGGTGTGCAGAACTCAGAACCCACTGCAGAATATGCCCAGGATCCTTCAGCTGTGTTTTGGGGTCTCTTTCTGTTTATGTGCCTGAGCATGGAGTGAAGAATCACAGAAACCTGAATTCATCAAAAGTTTCCTTTTTGACAAGAGAGTACAAAGTAAGAGAGACAAAGAGTTTCAGTCACATTTCTAAAGTTTTAGTATTTAAGAGGAACATCCGTGTATATGTTGTTTGATTAACTAAAAGAACTATTTTTTTCTCTTTGTTTTTTTTCTCATTATGATAACACCACTATATATGTTTATGTTTCTTACATTAAATCATTTTAGGAAAAATTGCATTTGACATTCATTTCTTGTCTCTCATAAGTAGGCATTTTAAAATAAATTGATACATTATGTTAATATATTTTGTTATATTAAATTATCATTATGTGTTAATAAATTCACTATATTCCTGTGAAACTTATCTGTATTTTAAGAAGAATTGGATGATTATTTCTTATGCTATGAATCTGGGTTTTAGGAATAACTGGAATTTTTGGTTGAACACTTTTATGTGATTTTCTGTAAGATATTTGCATGGCTACCTATAATTGTCCTTAAACTCTTAATCCAAGTGCATTCTAATACTTTTCTCACTTCAGTCCATGCAACCACTTTCTCCTTTTAACAAAAGTAGTCAATCTCAAAAGAAAAATCAGCAACAACTATTTCTTTCTTGTTGGGATTATGTATGTTTTTTTCTGGCTCCTTTCTCAAAGCTGTCCTATGAGCTGAGGCTTTGCTGTTCAGACTTGTCAAACTAGTTTCATTTCAACTACTTGTAATTTGTTTCCTTCTTTCTTCCAGTACAGATCTCCAATATATGTAGGGATGTCATACAGTTGATTGAGAATATCAGCTTCAGTGGGTGCAGACCTACAAGACCCATTCCTCCTGTACATGATGGCCCTGCACCGGTAAGTTGTTTTGTGTACTGTTCTTTTCGCTGCCCTGTGCTGTCCTGTCCTGTTGGTAAATAGATTCCCCACATCAGAGAATGGCGGGTCAGGTATCCTTAATGGATTCAAACTCCATGAAAGCTTGTGAGATTTCCGGATTTTTACAACAGCCTGGATTAAGTGAACTCTATATTTAAAACCAATGTTTTTGTATAAAGATCATTATCATCATTATTTCATCTTGCCAAGTTCAATAGTTATCCTGCTTCTGAATTGGGAGGGAAATAGTCACTTGTATGAAGACAGTCCTCCCTTCAGCAATCTGAAAACTAGCACCTATGGGACTGTCCCTTTACCTCTAGCTCTTTTTCTTTGTACTTTAAGTTCGTTCCTTGTGAAGTAAGTGACGTTAGGCAGTCATTAGCTGCACAGACACCTGTTCCACTAGAGATGACCACACATTTCCCAGGGAGAGACTGAGGACCCCACACTTCTCCAGGAGAGAATGGGGGAACAGCAGATCAAGACAGGGTACAATATACTTATTTTCTAAATTTCTTCCTTTTAAATGCTGAGGGAAAAATTTTTTCTTAAATATGACTTGCTACATGCAAAAAGAAAAAAACAAATTGCTTTTATATAATTATATATAGTAGAAAAGTGACTTTAAACAGCTTTAATGATAATAACTGTTTCATGTTTGTTTATATTTATGCCATATTCAAACTGTTCTTACATGTGTTATTTCATTTAAAAGCCAAGACAGCCCTGTGAGCTCAGAATGGATATCACTAATGCCTATTATAAAAAATGGAATCTGGGGGGAGTTGCAGAAGTTAGGAGACATCCAGGTTTATAGGGCTGTCAGATGCCAGAATTCCTTATAATCCTTAACAAAATAGAGTTTTGCTTATTAATGTATTAGCATATATGTTTTATTATCCCATGCCTCTCTAGGGAGCAAAGATACCATTCTGGGAATTTCAGATATGACAACTCAGTATTAGACAGGGGGATAAATGAGTGAGCTTTATAAGACCCCCGCCCACATACAAAGAATATCTGTTTATATCACTTCTTTAGAAAGCACATAGTAATTAATCTTTGATATTCTTAGGAAGGGTCCTCAAGGCTTCACATATTACAAACAATTTAAAAATACTTATTGAACAAATGAAAAACAAAGAAGCATTTTACATTAATGTTTTGCTTATTTGTTAAAATTCATTGAATTATAAAGTTCAAATACAATTAATACTAATGGGTATTAAGATATTGTAAAGCAAAATCTTGCATTTTCTAAAAGCTGTTCATTTAAAAATCCCCAGTTCTTAAGTATAGGCACCACAAGCCTTTTTCAGTGAACATTTATTTACCTATTTATGGTTTCAGAGAAGTAAATTACAGGATTAATATTAGTGATCAATGTCATTGTTTTAGACATCAGTTACACATGGTTAATAAAGAATGGAGAAAGTAAGAAATACTGAGTAGCCATAGTATTTTTAGTGAAAGTCATGGAGTCCTAATCCAAAATTTGGAAGATTTGTGAGATATGGCAGATCCCATAACAGGTAGGAATGAACACTGAGGGGAAGCAAGCACTAAATAATTACTCTGATATCCCATTAATCACCTCTCACTCTAAAAATATGTTTATGCAGTTATTCTCACTATTTGTAACTTTTATTTATAAGAGTTATAAGTTATACATTAAGAAGAAATGCAATGTAGACGGCTTGGGAAAATAATATTTGTTTCACATGATCACTGTGCTATCCTGAACATGGATGTCTCCTCTGTGGGGCTTGTGACCCTCTTCTCTATTCTTGGGTTGGTTTTATGGAACAACTTGAAGAGCTCTTCATTTATATTTTTTATGAAGACTATCATATCCCTACTAGTTCAAAAATCTATTGTTGACTGAGGAATTTCACTCATTTTATAACTTTAATTATATGCCTTATAAAAGATAAGACATAATTGAAAGTGTATTCTTCATCTGAGATTGTTATCTTGTTCTTGGAAGTCTCAGCACCTCTCTTTTCGTATAAAACAGTGCTTAATCAAAAGCAAAAAAAATGAACTCCTCTTTATCTTGAGAGAGAAAAGTAGATCTGCTCAAGTTCATTACAAATATGCATGTTTTAAATTTAAATTTGTTAATTTGTCAGGTCTAGCCCACAGTGGATTCTGAAAATTTATCTTCAGTCTGAAAATTACTAAATGGTAAATTATCAATTAAGTCTTAATCTTTGTCAGTTTTCAGCATTCATAACGCTTACTGTGCATCTTCTGCAGATGCTATGAGCTCCTTTAATTCTCATAGTTCTATAACAGCTCCTGCTAGTCATTGTATAGATAAAGAAAGCAGCTAGCCCAACATCACAAGCTAATAAACAGAAAATCTGGAACCCGGCAATGGAGCCAGAGCCTGCGATGAACTAAAACAATATCCTGCTTTTCCTGCTTCTTTATAATTCTTAAAAGAAAAAAATATTTTTATTTGAAATTTTA
The DNA here is from genome assembly GCA_009823505.1 of Rhizomys pruinosus. Taxonomy (NCBI): domain Eukaryota; kingdom Metazoa; phylum Chordata; class Mammalia; order Rodentia; family Spalacidae; genus Rhizomys; species Rhizomys pruinosus. The sequence continues at coordinate 340,775 of VZQC01009130.1, forward strand.
GTAAAATTTTCGTGTCTCATCATCTTTATAGTTTATTTATTCGTTGAGAATTTTATAAAATGTACTTCAATTATATTTAGATCCCTTGCCCAGTTTCCACCTGCAGTACTATCCCCTCCCTCAATTTGTGTCCACTATTATCATTGTTCTTCAAGGTCGAGTCTAATTTGTGTCCCCAAATGCTCCTGGGTGTGCATCCATCCTCTGGAGCCTGGTCAACCTACCTGGTATCACATACCTAAAGAAAATTGGCCATCCCTCTCCCAGTAGCTATCACTTTCCAGCTCCTTTCTTTGGGACAATTCCAAACTGATTAAAGCCCAAAATGTTCCTGGCACCAAAATTACTTACAGTATGCATTGTTGTAATAAAAGGCTCATTTTCTGTAAATGGTTGATTTCTATCAAGAGTGTAACAATAATGAAAAAACAATAAAATTTCTATCAAGTGTGTAATAACAATAAAAAACAAATTGGTAACAGTTCATATCCGTAGAGTATTTACTGTGTGCACTAGTCACTTTATGTGGACTAATACATTTAGTTTTATAGGTAGGTAATAAGTTTACTTCCACTTAAAAGTGTGGAAGCTAAGGCAGGGAAGGGCCAAATGCCTTGCCTCACATTTCAAAGCCAGGAAGTGCTAAGGTTGCAATATATGCTCAAATAGACTAGCTTCAAATTTGTGTTCTTATTGTCGAAATATACCATCCCCATTTATAAGTTAGTCCATCATTATGCACTAATTTAAGCTGCATGTGATTCTTTTCTATTACTGATATATTATTGTATTATATATCAAAAACCTAAGTTCAATAATATTTAAGAAGGTCTCTAAAGCTATTAACTAGATTGATAAAACTTCATATTTTGATTTTTTTCAAGGTCAGAGAGAGTTAAATTTTAGACATTTTTCGGAATAGAGGTAGAAACTACCCATTTTCTGAGACAGAGATCTAAAAGGTAAAAGAATTTAAAATAATTACATTGATTGAGGTCAAAATATTCTAGAGGAAAGGCAATGCTTCAAGAACCTGGAGTGAGAGCAGACAGGAAGCCAGGTGTGAGGAGCAGAGATGGACTGCGTGATGTCAGGAATTTCCCTTTTGTGGAAATTTTAGTCCATTCGCACATTCTCCTCTGAGTCTCAAGCCTCTCACAGTGAAGCTCCTTTTTAAACTTATTTTGGTTTCCAGTTTTCATGCCTGGGACCAGGGTGAATAGAAGAGGGATTGAAGTCCTTCCTGTATTCCTGATTATCCTTCTCAGTTACCTGAACACAGCACAGCCTAAATTTCTTCTTTTCTGTTGGTTTTACCATATTTTGTACTAAGGGTGGATAACAGCAAAATGAAAATAATGTGAATGTCTTTTTAAAAACTTAAAACCTGTTCTCTTTCACATAACTTTGCAGCTGATCACTCAATCTCTTTGTCATCTCCCATAGAAAGTTAGCTTCATTCTCAATCTATAATGCAATTTATGTCATTTGTTATCTCCTTCTTTGACTTTCCCTCACTGCCATCTGGCTCTGGAGGCTAGATAAGAAGGAAATAAAAGTCCTTGGTTTGTTTTCTTTTGTTTTTAACTTTTCTCATAATAGTCTGACATACATTATCACACTGGTGAGAACACACCTAGAACCACAACTTCATAACCATTCTGAGAAACAAGCAGATCCAAGAAATATGAAGATATCACCTATCAGCATAGAAAAATGTGTTACAGAGAGCTCCAATTATGAACATGAAGATTTCCTTTACATGCCTTCTCTTAGACTTCTATCACCTCTCCAATTATTATAGAAGTCTCTCTGTGCTGGAGCCATCAGGGAATCCTCACATTTGGAAAATGGATGCAAATTTAAGCCAATACAAAGGGTGAAGGTGCCCAAATCACACTCAATTTTGAGACATAGATACAATGAAGACTGATTCAGGTTCCGACTAGTAAAACAGCCAGTATTTTCATTTCATAAGAAATACTTGTTCCTAAAAAAGTAGGTCCTAACTTCACAATGGAGTTCGATGAACTGAGCAAAGTGCTTCTTTCTTGGGTTCGGTATTAAGTCACAAAATTATGACAAGTCATTCTACTGACAAGAGTGTTTGTAGGCGAAATGAAGTAATATGTCAACAACCTCTAAAAAGTACACTTTCTAAGTAATAGGTCTTGCTCCCATCATTTTTACCTTACATGGAGATTCTACAAGAGTTGGAATATGACTAGATAGATATTTGTGTATCTTTTTGGTTGTGAGCCTGAGCCTTTAATGGCTGCGCCAGCTCTCCAGCAATATATTTATATATCAAAGAATAAAAAGTCACCACAGAAGGTTGCTTTCTCTTTCTTTATAGAAAATGACCGAGTCAGCTGCTCAAAGGGAATATAACATATGGTTTCCAAATAGGAAAAGGGGAGTGAAGCTTTCTATGGGTGTTGGCTCCTTGGAACACATTTGTCACCTTGGTTCACTTGCATTAGTGATTAAGTTGACTTGTGTGATGGGAAGCAGGGTAAGAATGCCTTTTACAACACATAGCATATTTTGAAGTAAAAATGTTTATTTGTATAATAATAGCATACATCTTTTAAAATTCGTTTATTTTTATTTATTTATTTATTTTTGGTCTTTTTGAGACAGGGTCTCCCTGTAGCCCCAGCTGTCCTGAACTCGCTCTGTAGACCAGGCTGGCCTTGAACCCACAAAGATCCACCTGCCTCTGCCTCCTGAGTGCTAGGATTAAAGGATGCACGACCATTATGTGTATGAATGGTTTGCCTGCATATATGTAAGTGTATCATGTGCATGCCAAGAGAAGGCATCAGATTTCCTGAAACTGGAATTATGGCTGATTGTTAGCTACCACGTGGGTACTGAGAACACAACCCAGGTCTTCTGCAAGAGCAACCAGAGTAATTTTTTAGTGCAATACAGCAATTTATTTAGATGCTTAAAATGAATACAAAGGGAAAAAGACCACAAAATTATACATACTACAACAGTTTGTCATGTATTCGATTGTATAAATGAATACACCACATGGTAGTCAACTCAAGAGAAAACTAAATATCCCAAATGCAGCACTGTGTTTGCTGCTTTGACACAACACACTCTTACAGATCTAAAAAGTGTCAAAATTAGTAGCTGCAAAGTCAATTCTTGCATGTGATTTTAGCTTTAAAAGATCTCAAAAACATCTGAAAAACCAGTTTGTTTTTGACAGTTGTAATGTCAAAGACACTCAGAACAAGGAAAAAAAATCTATAATACAAGAGAATCCAGATATATATCTTATGTGGCTGGTCTCTGTTGCAAGATTGTACAAGGTTATGTGCAAAAACTGTCCAAAGGCCCATACTAGCACATTGTGAAGCCTCTGATAGGTAAACTAGATACAGCATTTATTACATAGCAAGGGCGACACTAAAAAAAGAAAAAAGAACAAATTTATGATGAGCACACAGTAACAGTATCATAAGCATCACTTGAGTAGGTCTAAAGGACTGTAGAGATATACACTGAACCAGCTTTCCAGTCCTAACCTGTATATTCTTAAGGAAAGCAGAGAAATAGTTCTGAAGAATGAAAAATTTACAGCTTGTAGAAAAAAATGATAAAGGACATATAGTTGGAGGTTGAACAACTGGAAAGGCTGCCTTTTAGGGAAGATTTTTCTAAGAAAATGAAAATTCCTGTGAGTTTGGAGACTCATAATGTCTTTTGCTTAAGTCATCTTTAAATTAACATATATGAAAGTCTCTGAAGAACTGTGTATTCTAACACAACGTGTCTTTCAATCTACAAGATTTAAAAAGCAAAGTCACAACATTAATTAATGCTATTTTTTACAGCATTTGTTTTTTGACACACCTTTCTAAAAATTGACTAATGAAGGTAATGGATGTGATAAATTGGATTTCACGGAGATTATAGGTTGTGCAGTTCAGAACAAGGATCATTTGTACTTGCCTGTTCCCTAAAAGAGTGCAAAATGCCAATTATGGCATGATAAGGGATTAGCTTTAGTTCTCTTGTTTTAATTTCTAAGAGTCACTTTTCATTCCTTAATATATTGCTTGAAGAAAATATTCTTTTTATTTTGTATCCAGGATACAATTCCTTTTTTGTGCAATAGTTCTCCGCTTCCATTTTTTTTTTTTTTGTCTTTTCTAGACAGGGTCTCCTTGTACCCCCAGCTGGCCTGGAACTCGCTCTGTAGACCAGGCTAGCCTTGAACTCACAAAGATCTACCTGCCTCTGCCTCCCAAGTGCTAGGATTAAAGGCCTGTGCCACCACACCAAGCTCTCCACTTCCATTTTTACAATTTACCTCTCAGGTATCTTCTATGAATGTTATAAATATTCATTTTTTCATGAAAGTCATAATACAAAAATTAATTCCAAGATGAAGATGACCCCCAACATTTCTGATCTTTGGTGTACATATTTTTCTAGTTACTGAATCAAATTCAAATCTAGAAGCTATGAGGGTATTTTAACGATATAATCATGGCCCCAGTTAAATAAAAAGGATATTATTCTTGGGGTTCTAATTAGGTGATAACTTAAAACAAGACTAGTGTTTACCTTCAGATATTTGTAGTTGGAGTGGTATTTGATCTGAGTGAGATTCCTTATTACTGCCTGAGGAAGCAAGAGAACAGAACCTCAGTTCAGCCTCAGGAAACCTAGCTCTGCCTAATACTCTGGTGAACTTGGGAGGGGATCTCAATTTTCAGCCTATGAAAGCAACCCTAACCAAAACCTCAATTTCAGTTGTAATCAATCATGAGCAGAGAACCCATCCATGCTACATAAAGTATTAGGTATTGCTTTAAGCTGCTAATTCTGTGGTAATTAGTTACTCATGAATAGACAATGAACACGCCTTTGTTTGTTTGCCAGGACAAATAGAGCAGGTTCAAAAATGCATGAACAAAATGTCGTCCACTCACAAATAGGCTAGATTCCAAATCACTTTACTAAAAATGTTTCCTTCCAAATCTCAAGGGATATTAAGCTGATGACTAACACAGCCTATCCAGAATAGGAAAAGAATTATGGGTTTTTGCTTAATGTCTTACATGCTAATAGCCATCAAAGTTGATAAAAAATGAAATGTTTATTCTTATAGGATTACGTACCAATAGCTTTGACTTGGGTTCTTGTAGCTTTTGTTAGTTAATGCTATAGATAGACTATATTCCTCAAAGGTTTTCCCAAAAACATAACATTGTATTTTTTACTTTTATCTTATTGTGTGTATGTGTCTATGTATAGATTTGTGCACATGAATGCAAATACCTTAAAAGGTAAGAGGAATTGGATATTTCTGGAATTAGGAGGACAGGTAGTTATGAGCTACCAGATGTAGTGCTGGGTAATGAACTCAGGTCCTCTTCCTGAGCAGCAAGTGCTCTTAACTACTGGGCCATCTCTTTATCCAGGCTCCTCAAAAAGATAACACTTTAAATGAAAACTTGCACTCTAGTTTGTTGGTCAACATTTCCTCTAGAGTTTCATAGTTCCTTTATCTGGGCCTTGAAGATGCAACCCTGTGGCACTTAGCAGTATGTATAAAGATAAGCCGCTCTTCTTTCTGGTTATGAGTCCACAGTTCTATCTGTAACATCTGAGATTATGTGTGTGGGTGGTACTATGATTTTCCATAACCTACATTCACTATGTATTCTACTTAGAGGCACTATTCTGTGATAAGGAGACATTTCAAAACTTGTACGTGTCCTTGAGCTCTAGACTTTTTCCTTTGGACTTCTTTTGTTTTCAAATGACTTGGGACACAGTAGTAAGATTCTCTAAGAACATGAAAGGGGTTCAAAGGAGGTGAACTCAGTTTCTTGAAGCTGAAACGAGGTCTGGTGTCCTTGCTCTCTTGGTCAGAGACTCTCCCAATAAGAAGAGGCCAGCAATTCCTTGCCACCTGGCCCCTCCATTTTTAAGAACAGAAACAGATAATTTCCGTCACATATGTGAACCTCCATCATATATGAATTAGTAGATGATGAGGACATAAACTGTAAGCTTATTAAGAACAAACCTCCATCATATATGAATTAGTAGATGATGAGGACATAAACTGTAAGCTTATTAAGAATTCAAAATGCAAAAAGACAATCTGACACTGACAAAAAAATGTCCTAGCAGATAGAAGACCTGAGTTTTAGAGGTCTACACCCTCTGTTATGTGAGAAAAATCACTTTTTGTTTCTAAACATGGCTTTCTTCATTTAGAATGTGGTCACATTATACTAAACACCCTCTAAGGTTTCTTCCACTTCTGACTTAGATTTCAAGTCATTAAAAGGGACTGCCTGAGGAGGCCAAGTCTGGGAAGCCAAAGGCATAGTTGAAGGAGCTGGGCGATTAAAGATTTACAGAGCCACTGGCAAATGAAACATTTTGTTTTCTATAGGGGAAGGCTCACAACCATTGGGCAGGTGGCCTCCAGGTGACAGTATGTGTGTACTAAAGTCTTTTTATATAGGAAATCATACAGAGGCTGCCTTTTGCCCAAACTAGATATATAACAGATTACATCACTGTTTACTTTGGGGAACCCTGAGCATCTGGTATAAGCCATTTTGTGCTGATTCATAGACCTCCAGTTATCTAGCTCCCATCTTAGCCCCTGCCAGAAATTTATATCAATGCCATGTTATCTAAACATAAACAGGCCCACATGGCATTGATTCCCTGTGGAGCTCCCTGTGGAGCTTCTGCTCACAGTTATATTTGAGTGTTTTAGACTGGGCCATAAGAGGGCAGACATTTCTTCACCCAGTTCTCTAGGCTCTTCTAATCAAACATAGCTCACACGGTCATTATTTTCCACACACAGGATTCAGGCCTCTCAGTTTCCACTGGGTTTATTGGACAAATGTACTTATCCCAGAAATATCATTTTCCTACTATTTAAGCCCAAACTACTATACCTTTTAAATTTATATTAATATAGAAAATGTCTTTATTCAAAAGAATTTTTTTCTTACAAATTGACTAATATATACTAAAAGTTTATTTAAAACAAAGCATTACAATAAATATTGTGAAGGAAATATGAGGGACATTTTTTATTCTCGTGATGAAATTTTTGTTTATATATATACGGATATTATAAACTGTAAACAAAGACCATTGTCATTGAAAATTGTAGAAATGGAATGGAGATCCTGGCCCTTGGTCCCTGCAAAACAAGTATCCTCTCTTAGCACCTCATAATTCACATGTATCTTTGGTTTAATACCTGCTTGATTCTCACAGACTTACAAAGTTTTATTCTGTACTGGCACCTTTTTGTTTTAGTGTTAAAAGATGAACAACACTAGTATAGAGCCTCAAGGAGTTCCTCTGATGTGTATGCAAGTAAACGAATGCAATGGACATGGTTGTTGATCAGTGGTGATAGAAAAGAAGCAGTCTTTCTTCCAACATTGTGACAGTTTTCTCTATTCCTGATTTAATGAACTATGAAGTACATATTACCTCATTTGAAGTATTTGTCTCAAATAAATTTAATCAAAACCTAATTAAGGCTTTAGGTATAAATTCTATCTAACAAGAAATGAAGGAGTTAAAAGAACAAGTTGATTAACTCTATAATGAAGCATCAGACCTATACAGAAGACAGAACATTCTAAGGACTACTTAGCTGGATCACCTCAACAAATCAAGTCTTCAGACTTACAGAGAAGACATGACTCTTTTTGACTAAAAGTGACAAAAAGTAAATGAAAGCTATGTACTCTTCATAATCCTAGATTACTCCTGTTTTGCACACAAAACTATAAATAATATGAAGACAAATAGTAATTTGAATATGGCTTGATTATTAGATGAATTAGAGAAATAGCAATTTTAGGAGTGTTAATAATTTATTGGCTATATGGGAAATATCCTAATTGTTTATAGCAATGATTTGTTGAAAAGTCATCGTGTCTTTGTTTACATATAATGCAGGGGTAAAAATAAGTAAACTACAACAAAATGTTAATTGATAAAATTATGAGATACATATATTTATTTAGACTTTTCTAATTTTCTAAGTCTGAAATTTTACATATGTTAAAAGGTAAATAAAAGAGTATATTTGAAGTTATTCTGTGAATCTGAGATAGACAAGACATAATAAAGCATTGGAAAAAGAGGACTGTGCTTTGTCAAAAATGTGTGTGATTAAGAGCACTGGCTCCTCTGGCAGAAGGCCTGGATTCAAATCCCAACACCCACATGGTGGCTGTCCATAACTCCAGTTCCAGGGAATCTTATCCCCTCTTCTGTCCTCCACGAGCATTGCATGACATCAGTGCACTTATATACTTGCAGACAGTACATTTATATACATAAAATTTTTTAACTTAAAAATGTGCGTGACTAGATTCTCTGCTAATAACAGTTGACTTAGCCATCACAGAGGTGCCATCAAATGGCTTTTTAAGCAGAAACCAGGAGCAAGATCACAAGTCTTAGGTCTAATCTTTTTTGAAAAAAATGAATTTTTTAAATTTTATGTGTGTGAGTGTATTGCCTGCATGTACGTGAAGTGCATCAGTGTTATGTAATGCCTCATGGTTTGGGGGGGTGGGGGTTGAGTAGAGGGTGTTGACCCCTGGAACTGGCGTTAAAAATGGTTATTAGCTGTCATTTGGGTGCCAGGATTTGAATCCGGTCCTCTGCAAAGGAGTCAGTGCTCTTACCTGCTTAGCCATCTCTCCAGCTCCTAAGTCTAACCTTTTTAACAGCTCCTCACAGTACAGAACTTATAGAAGGTGAATGTCTGCTTGCTGTGAAAGTCAGGCTAGAATAATGGGAATTTATTCAAAGATAAGTAGAAAACCTGTAACCACTGCAAGAGTAACCAGCGACCTTCCTTTTTGCAGAGAAGCAGGATTTGATACCCCAAAGAGAGACCAGAAGTCGTGGGTGACTGTCCTTCTCATTGTGCTGTCCCTGGCAATGCTGCTAGTGACCATTGGACTTATTACTCACTTCATAGTCTCTGGTAGGTAAAATTCAGGATCTTATCTTCTCACATATTTCTTGTGAATGAAATTCATAGTTTTACCAGAGACTGTCTTCATATAGAATATTTAAAGTTTACTATGTTGTTTCAGTAACAAAAAATTATTGTGTCACTAATAAATGCAAATTTCTGGATGTTTAAGTTACAACATTCAGCAAAGTGAACAAAGTATCTTTTTAGGGCTCCCAATACAATATTTTTTCAAAAGTTACATATGATACATAAATGGCCATTATAAACAATCTGCTGGCTGGTAGTCATACTAAGCATTCATTGTTTAGAAGGAAAACTATGACAATTATTAAATCAACTCTTTTCGTGGCCATTGTTTTCTGCCCACCAGAATTTCTAGGACACGAAAAGCGCATTTTTAATGAAATCATGAATTTTAAATCATTGATAAACTATAAGTATCACACAATAATATCACTTACTCTTTAAAAAAAATTATCCTTCCCAAAACAATATTCAAGTATTTTTGGTTTGTATTTATAACAACACAATGTATTTTGAAATTCTTTATATTGCAACTTCCTTTGCAAAGTATAAACCATTTGCTTTTTTTTTTTTACAAATCTCTACAATGACACTCTCACATGATATATATGTGTGATAAAAATGACAAGCTCAAGATGATTCTGAGTAATGTTATCTGTTGTCATCTACAAAGACTTGATGAGGTAATGCTACTTCTATTAAAAGATGAAAAGAGCTTTTTAAAAAAATCCTGGGCCGATTAACAGCTTCAGCAAAGTGGCAGGATACAAAATTAACCTTAAAAAATCAATGGCCTTTCTTTACACCAAGAACAAGCAACTGGAGAAAGAATTCAAAGAGACCTTCCCACTCACAATAGCCTCAAAAACAATAAGATACCTAGGAACAAAACTAACCAAAGACACCAAAGACCTCTACAACAAAAATTTTAAACCCTTAAAGAAAGAAATTGAAGAAGACCTCAGAAGATGGAAAAACCTCCCATGCTCATGGATTGGGAAAATTAACATTGTAAAAATGTCCATTTTACCAAAACTCTTGTATAGATTTAATGCAATCCCAATCAAAATCCCCAAGAGTTTCTTCACAGGCTTGGAAACAAAAGTTCTTAAATTCATTTGGAGAAACAAAAGACCCCGAATAGCCAAATCAATCCTGAGTGAAAAGAGCTACACAGGAGGGATCTCTATACCAGATTTTAAACTATACTACAGGGCTATAGTCATAAAAACAGCCTGGTACTGGCACAAAAACAGACCTGTTGACCAATGGAACAAAACCGAAGATCCAAGTCTGAGCACATACAATTTCAGCCATCTCATATTTGACAAGGGGGCCAAGAAACCACAATGGAGAAAAGACAGCATCTTCAGCAAGTGGTGTTGGCAAAACTGGATCACCACTTGTAGAAGAATGAAATTAAACCCCTACCTCTCACCCTGTACAAAAGTCAACTCCAGATGGATTAAAGACCTCAACGTGAAACCCCAAACTCTGAAGATGATAGAAGAAAAAGTTGGCAGCAGACTACAAGACATAGGCGTAGGAAAAGACTTCCTAAATCAGACAGCAGCTGCACAAGAATTAAGGTCGACAATTGACAAATGGGACCTCATCAAACTCAAAAGCTTCTGTACATCAAAAGAAACAATCAAGGAAGTGATGAGAAATCCCACAGAGTGGGAGGAAACCTTCACCGCAGATACATCTGACAAAGCATTGATTTCCAGAATATATAAACTACTCAAAAAACAAAGAAAGAAGAAAACAAATGACCTGCTCAATAGATGGAGCAAAGAACTGAACAGAGACTTCACAAGCGAGGAATTAGAGATGTCTGAGAAACACCTCAAGAACTGCTCAACATCACTAATCATTAAGGAAATGCAAATGAAAACCACTTTAAGATATCATCTTACTCCAATAAGACTGGCTAGGATCAAGAAAACAAATGATACCAAGTGCTGGAGAGGTTGTGGGGAAAGGGGAACACTCATCCACTGCTGGTGGGAATGTAAACTCGTACAGCCACTATGGAAAGCAGTGTGGAGAATCCTTGGAAGACTTGGAATGAACTTGCCACCCGACCCAGCCATACCACTCCTAGGCATGTACCCTCAAGACTTACGCCACCACAGAGATACATGTACGGCCATGTTTATTGCAGCTCTCTTCACAATAGCAAGGAGCTGGAACCAACCTAAATGCCCCTCAACTGACGAGTGGATAGAGAAAATGTGGTACATCTACACAATGGAGTTCTATGCAGCAGTAAAGAAAGACGACATCACGAGCTTTGCAGGAAAATGGCTGGAGCTAGAGGACATCATGCTGAGTGAAGTAACACAGTCCCAGAAAAACAAACGATGAATGGTATCCCTCATCTGTGGATGCTAGTGCCAATTACCCAATTGTAAGTATTTCTTGTATAGGGACCCCTGAGCTTTTGTCCAAAGCAGTTGGGCATAACGCATTTTGGAAACAACAACAACAACAGAAAAGACTGCATCAAAGAACTGACTGAAACAGTGAACTTCTGCTCAAAACAGTCAACTTCCCCATGGAAAATATTGAGAATGGCTAACAGATGGAAAGCATGTCTGGCAGAATGCATGAGCTCTGGCGGGGTGGGGGAATGAGCGGGAACACGGGTCTAGATTTGTTAAAAATAAATAAATAAATAAATTTATGTGAAAAAAAAATCCTGGGCCTGTATTGAAACATCAATAGTAGTTTATACCAATGGCAAAAGATACAGAAGTCAGTTCATTTCATTTTTCCCAAAAGCATCTTTACTGTGAGAGTAAGGTTTGATAAATGGCTCTGCTCTCTTTTCTTTTCTGATGACCAGAGATCTGATTAACCTCACTGTTACACACTGTTTTCACCTACAAGCTCTGATAGTCTTTCTCATCATATTTTCTTAATTGTGTCTGGATCTGTCACTAAAAGTAAACATTTACAAGAATGTTCAATTACCCCTACCCCTGGAAAGTTTGCACTTCAACAGAGCAGGAAGTATGTAGCGATGAACGCATAAGCTCTAGAGACATAGTATAGGATTCACAACCTGGATAGGCCACCTATTAGTTGTATTACAAAGAGCAAGTTATTTAATGCTACTGAGTTTTATTTTCCTCTTCTATAAAATGGAGGTAATTTTAATCATTATTTTTATGTGTATGAGTGCTTTGCCTGCATGTACGTAAATACATCCATGCATGTGCACGCAATGCCTATGGAGACCAGAAAAGAGTCTTGGATCACCTGGAACTGGAGTTACAGGTAGTCCTTAGCTACCATGTGGATGCTAGGAACCCAACCTGGATCCTCTGCAAGAGTAGCCAAATTATCTTGCCCTGTGAGACATCTCTCCAGCCCCATTAATTCCAATCTTAAGAGAGCTGGAATGGTGATGAAATAATAGGTGATGCTGTGCAAATAACAATGCTATACATATAGAAACCCTCAATAAATGTCAGCTTTTATTAACACATTTGGGCTTTGGGGGGGTGGGATTTGGTTTTGAGACAAGCACTGTCCCCCTGTAGCCCTAGTTGGCCTTGAACTCAATATGTGGACCAAGCTCTCCTCAATCTTACAGAAATCCACCTGCCTCTCCCTTCCGAGTGCTGAGACTGAAGGCATGTTCTACCATGCCTGACCTAGTTATTTTTATGAAATTCAACTAGAAAGAAGCTTGGCAATATATTCAGACTTCCTGTCAGATCCTTTATAACAAGGCCTTAGAGCCTGATGTCTTTGCACAAATCATATAATTTTCTAATTTTCACTTTTTATCATAGGCCAGCAAATGGAATACTATCATGGAACCTTCACAATTACAGATATTCAAGTCAATAGCAATTCTGCACGAAAGAATTCATATCACTTTAAAGCCTTACAAGAGATGAACGAGAATTTGGTAAGTCAAATAAAATTCTTTTCATAAAATAACTACAATAATTGTGTGGGCTATGTCTTTTATTTCCAAAAACATGGTTTTCAGACCACCTCCACCATAATCATCTTACAGATTTCTAGCCCCCCCAACCCCAGACCAAATAACTCTTCATTTTATGGACTAAGTAGATAGAGGGAGTGGAATAAGGGGGATACTGACTCAAATATCTCATTTAAAGATGGAGGAATTAGTACCAAGGTATCTAGCCTATTGCTCTTCCCTGGAGTATTTCCCTAATAGAAAGTCTATTTCCCCAATATAAAGCCCAATAACACTTACACTACTTATTTATAACGATGTGGTTTTAAAACTTTTTTATTGAATTTGTGCTATTTTCATACAATGTATTTTGATGCTATTTAGATCCTCTTTCTTATCCATATCTCCCCTTACTGCCCCTCCCAAATTAATGTACTGTTATATAAAAATGCTATAAAGTCTAATTTGTGTGCCAAAATGTCCTTCAGTGTGAGTCCATCCACTGGAATCTAGTTAGCCTACCAAGAATCTCATACTTGAAAGAGACACTTCTCAGAGGCCATCCATTGCCAATAGTCACTCAGGTAGCACTGGGATTTCTTACACACTTCCCCACATCTCTGGTAAGATATTGTCTAGTTTTAGTTTGCATAGTGCATGCTACCCCCATTGCTGTGTGTTCATATGAGTAACTCAACATTTGGTGCATAAGGGAGCTTCTCTGGTCAAGGTTGAGAGATGCATTAATCCTGCCAAGACTGGAGGGGCATGTAAATTCCCACCTTTTTTGTAGAAACACAGTATACAGTACTATTAAGTAGATATTAAAGGACAACAAAAATATCCATTTACCTTGCAAATGTATTATTTTTTTTTTTTTGGTCTTTTCAAGACAGGGTCTCCCTGTAGCCCCAGATGTCCTGGAACTCACTCTGTAGACCAGGCTGGCCTTGAACTCACAAAGATCTGCCTGCCTCTGTCTCCTGAGTGCTAGGATTAAAGGCATGTGCCACCACACCAGGCGCAAATGCATTATTAAAGACAAAAGGCACAGATCTAATATGTAATATTTATTTTTAATACTAAGAATTGTGTTTCAGACTCTCCTCTCAAAGAGAAAACTATAACCAGTTATATATGCTGAAAATGCCCATAAATCATCACTCAAAAGTAGCTCAGATGAACTTGTCTGAAGGATTCACAGAAGTTCATAGTCATTTAAAATAGATAAACAATGGTTATGCTAGTTTATTTTAGTCAAAGAATACTTTTTTCCTCAAAAATTCTTCCTTTCTCTCTCAAAGCGATTGTCATTTTTCTATGTTGCCATCTTCTTCTTATCTGCAGCATGCAAATTACAGCATCCTTGCAAAAATACTATATTTCATGTCTCTAATACATATTCTCAACTAAAATTGTAGCTTCAGCTCCCAATAAAAATTGTTTACAGATTAATATATGCCCTTCCATACTTTTATATATTTCCATTTTTATATACACAGCATTTTAGGAAATGTAATTAACAATTAATTCTTGAGGAACACCAGAATGAAGATTGAGCGCCTACATGCATGCATGTGTGTGTGTGTGTGTGTGTCCCAGTACCTCCCCAACTCCTCTTATCTCAAGTGACTCCACAAAATTTGCTCAAATTTAGATGCAGATATAGATAAAGATGCTTTACTTGAAAAAAAACTCTGAATGATAGGAAATGTTTTATTTATTAAGAAACTTGATTTTTGTTTTATTTAGTCTAGACCCAATATTATTGTTGCAGTTTTATGTTAACTAACTAGTTATATCTTTAGTGAAGCAAATAGATAGCATTACAATAGGTCTTAAAAGGAAACGAGGCCAGGCAAGGTGGCACACGCCTTTAATCCCAGCACTCAGGAGACAGAGGCAGGCGGATCTCTGTGAGTTCAAGGCCAGACTTGAATTGGTCTTTAGAGTGAGTTCCAGGCCAGCTGTGGATACAGGGAGACCCTGTCTCAAAAAGACCAAAGAAAAAAAAAAGGAAATGAGAGAAATGTAGAGGTGCATGGACATCAGAAACTGAGTTTTAAAAATGGACTTTTTTTTCAATAAAATATTGTTATTGCCTCAATATATACATAAATATATACATACATAAATATATGCAAATGTACATACACATATCACCTGAGTTGGAGGATTTTCTTTTTTTTGCTAAACGATGTCATGTTTTCCTTAAGGAAATGTTTGAAGGCTCCTTCCTGGCAATCCTGAACAACCATCAATCCTGCCCCCATGATTCACACTGGGGTACCTCCTTCCCATGGTCACCCAAATGAGGTCCAGCAAGCACACGTCCTGTCCTGATCCCCCTGCACTGATCTCCATGACACAGCCCTGCTAGTCCAACAATGGCAGCCCACACTCTGAAGAGGCTGAAATGGACTTTTAAGGGTCAGTTATGTGTGAGTCTAGGAATACAGATCCTTAGGGACAGAAACTGAATTAAATAATGGCATTATCATCAGGAGCATATGTAAGGCCATGTCTCATTGTCACTATGTAAGGCACATTGGCCCCATAAAAAGCATCCATACCACTACTCCTCTGACAACCATTCTGTTCTATGAATATTCTTTCATTTAGGTTCATTCTTACAAAAATATATTCTGTGTTATGGACACATACTTTAAATTCACCTTTCATGCTATAAATCACCTTTGTTTTATCATGTTTTATGCAGAATATTTTAAAGAACTATCCATGCTGCTAATTGTACATCTAATTAATTACTATTAACTGTTGTCTATTACTTTAGATCCATTCAATCTTGCCTATGTGCTAGTAGTCATCCAAAATATCCTGCCCTACACAAACTCCTATTCATCCTGCTATTGATATGTGCAAGTATTTCTACAAGAATAATTCCTGGTTCACTGGGCATAATTTCACTAATTAATAAAGGATTGTTCTTCAGAATGACTGAACCAGTGTACACTCCAATTTGCAATGCTCTTTAACAGCTTATGATGTCTTAAACTGTCATGGATGCTATAACAAAAAATACCATAGATTTGATGACTTCATGAGCAAACATCTTTATTGAGCATTTGTACACTTCATATAATGGTTCCTAATCAAATTTACCCCTCCATGGCCCAATCCCCCATCTGAACTCATGCATTACATCACCCAAGTTAAGTTGTATCCAGTCAAGCATTTGAATCCAGATGTCCTTCTGTGCAAATTCATCCACTGGAGTATAGTCAGCACATCTAGAAATCTTAAGTAAGGCATACTCTTCCTCAATAAGCAGTAATACATTTCCAGTAGAACTCAGTCTAGGGTCAGTCCCCCACCCATTTCTCTTGCTCCACTCTGAGGCATTCTCTGAGTTGTCATGGGCCCCATGTCTGATGCCAGCATCATTACAAGTCCACATTTGAAAGCTTCCAGTACTCTGTAATCCTCTGCTTCCCTACATTCACGCACCAATCCTGGCTTTTACAATCTCTCTGCCCACTCTTCTGCAATGATCCCTGAGCCATGAGTGTGGGTGAGGTTCAATATAGGAGTCCTATCCAAATGTACACATTCTTGAGGCTCTCAGTCTTTGAGAGTTGGCCAGTTGTGGCATTCTGTGTGCATTACACTCTGTTGTGTAAGGAAGCTTCGCTGGTGAGAACTGAGGGGTGCACTCATCGCCTCTCTGCCACAAGTCTTAGGTATAGAGGTTCAACTGTAGATTTGTCTCCTAGGATTGAGCATCTTTCAGATATATATTTTCTGTATCTGAACAGTTGTGGGATTCTGCAGTAGTCTCCATCTGTTGCAAAGAGAAGCTTCTTTGATGAGTGGTGTACAGTATATTTGTCTGTAAATATAAGAATCCATATTTAGTGTATGGTAAGAAATTTAAGTTGTTTAGAGATATAACACCAATAGGGTTTTCTCTATGGCCTTTCCAGCCCTATACATTTGGCTGAGTTTACGGTGGCACTCATGAGTTCACCCCCATTGAGAGGGTTTTTAAATATTTTTTATTTATTTTGGCTGACAAATACAAATATAAAGTTGTACATATTTATGGGGTGACATTATGTTTCATGCATATATACATTGTTTAAAACATAAAACTGCTGAACATGTCTAGATCATTAAACATGTATAATTTCTTTGTGGTTAAAACTTCCACAGTTCTGAACAAAATTACACAGTTCTTTCTTTGAGGCTTTTGAAATGGATGCAATATTACATCTATATTGATTCTACTGTAAAATTGTACACCAAAGCATAATGCTGTATGTAACCAACTTGGTATTCATTGATCAGTTTCATCCACACATCCCTTTTTTTTTCTAATATGTTCAGGGGTTTGGATTTTTTTCTTTTAATTTTCTATTACTCTAAAATATGAATATATACCTTCTACACATGTACATTAATTACCATACCTGAGTAGCTGGTAAGTTAATTCTAGGGCTCATTATGATATTCACATTATAGCATCACAGTTGCTTTCAAATAGAAAGAAATATAACAGTAACATTGCTCAGCTTTCCTTTCAATTGGGGGATTTGGTACTAACATCCACAAATGAGGGAAACCATTCCCCTATTTGTTTTGGGGGGGCTGTGTTACTTCACTTAGCATAATGGCTTCAAGTTCCATCCATTTACCTGCAAATCTCGTGATGTCATCTTTCTTTACTGATGCATAGAACTCCGTTGTGTAGATGTACATTTTTGTTATCCAGCCCTCAGTTGAGGGGCATTTGGGTTTGTTCCAACTCTTCATTATTGTGAAAAGAGCTGCAGTAAACATAGATGTACATGTATCTTTGCAGTAGGGTGAGTCTTGTGGGTATATACCCAGAAGTGGTATGACTGGCAGGTGGTAAGCTCATTTTGAGTCTTTTTCTTTTTTTTTAGTCTTTTCGAGACAGGGTCTCCCTGTAGTCCCAGCTGTCCTGGAACTCACTCTGTAGACCAGGCTGGCCTTGAACTAACAAAGATCCGCCTGCCTCTGCCTCCCAAGTGCTAGGATTAAAGGCGTGTGTCACCACGCCTGGCTCATTTTGAGTCTTTTAAGGGTTCTCTACACTGTTTTCCACAGCAGTTGTACAAGTTTGCATTCCCACCAGCAGTAGATGAGTGTTCCCCTTTCCCCACAACCTCTCCAGCATTTAGTGTCTTTTGTTTTCTTGATCTTAGCCAGTCTTATTGGAGTGAGATGATATCTTAGAGTGGTTTTAATTTGCATTTCTTTAATTATTAACGATGTTGAACACTTTTTAAGATGTTTCTCAGCCATCTCTGTTCACCTCTTTACTCCATATTTGAGTGAGTCATTTGTTTTCTTACTTCTTTGTTTTTTGAGTAGTTTATATACTCTGGATGTTAATGCTCTGTCTGATGTATCACTGCTGAAGGTTTCCTCCCACTCTGTGGGTTTTCTCTTCACTTCCTTGATTGTTTCTTTTGCTGTACAGAAACTTATGAGTTTGATGAGGTTCCATTTGTCAATTGTTGACTTTATTTCCTGTGTAGCTGTTGTCTAATTTAGAAAGTCTTTTCCTACGCCTATGTCTTGTAGGTTGTTGCCAACTTTTTCTTCTATCACCTTCAGGGTTTCAGGCTTCACTTTGAGATCTTTGATCCACTTGGAGTTTATTTTTGTACAGGGCAAGAGGTAGGGGTTTAATTTTGTTCTTCTAGAAATGGTGATCCAGTTTTGCCAGCACCATTTGCTGAAGATGCTACCCTTCCATTGAGCTTTTTTTGCCCCTTTGTCAAATATGAGGTGGCTGAAATTGTATGAGTTCAAGTTTGGATCTTGAATTTTGTTCCATTGTCAATGGGTCTGTTTTTGTGCCAGTACCAGGCTATCTTTATGACTATATCGCTGTATTATAGCTTGAAGTCTGGTAGGGCATCCCCCCCCCCACCATTGCATTTTTCACTCAGGGTTGCTCTAGCAATTCGAGGTCTTTTGTTTTTCCATATGAATTTAAGGATTTTTTTTCTAAGTCTGTGATGAAACTCATGGGGATTTTGTTTGGAATTGTGTTGAATCTGTATATCAATTTGGGTAAAATGGACTTTTTTACTAATTAATTTTTCCAATCCATGAACATCAGAGGTTTTCCATCTTTTTTCTTTTTTTTTTAATTTTATTTATTTATTTATGTGTATGAATGCATTGTCTGCATGTAGGTTTGTGCACCCGTGCTGTGCAATGCCGCGGAGGTCAGAAGAGGGCATCGGATTTCCCTGGAACTGGAGTTCTCCTGGAATTGGAGTTACAGACGGTTCTCAGCCGCCATGTGGGTGCTGGGGATCGAACCCGGGTCCTCTGTAAGAGCAGTAGGTGCTCTTAACCGCTAGGCCATCTCTCCAGCCCAGTTTTCCATCTTTTGATGACATTTTCAATCTCCTTCTTCAGGGGTTTAAAATTTTTGTTGTAGAGATCTTTGGTGTCTTTGGTTATGTTTGTTCCCAGGTATTTTTTTTTTTTTTTGTGGCTATTGTGAGGGGGAAGGTCTTCTCATATTCCTTCTCCACTTGTTTATTGTTAGTATAAAGAAAGGCTATTGATTTTTCTAGGTTAATTTTGTATCCTGCCACTTCACTGAAACTCTTAATCATTTCTACTAGTTTTCTGGTGGAGTTTTTTAGCAAAAAGGGAAAGTTTAATTTCCTCTTTTCTGATTAGTACTTTAATTTCCTTCTGTTGTTTTATTGCCCTAGAAAGCATTTCAAGGACTATGTTGAAGTGGAGTGGTGATAGGGGGGCAGCCTGGTCAGGTTCCAGCCTTTAAGGGGAAATGGTTCTAATTTTTCTCCATTTACTATGATGTTGGCTGTGGGTTTATTTAAAAAAAAACAGAAAGGGAACAAATAAATGATCTGACACTACAGCTAAAAAAATTTGAGAGACAAGCTGGGCGTGGTGGCGCACACCTTTAATCCTAGCACGTGGGAGGCACAGGCAGGCAGATCTTTGTGAGTTCAAGGCCAGCCTGATCTTCAGAGTGAGTTCCAGGACAGCTGGGACTACAGGGAGACCCTGTCTCAAAAAAGACCAAAAAAAAAAAAAATTGAGAGACAACAACAAATGGACCCTAAACCCAACAGACAGAAAGAAATAACAAAAAGCAGAGCAGAAATCAACAAAATAGAAACAAAGAAAACAATACAAAAAAAAAAATCAATGAATCCAAAAGCTGGTTCTTTGAAAGGATAAACAAGATAGACAGGCCTCTAGCCCAGTTAACCAAAAGAAAGAAAGAGCAACTCCAAATTAATAGTATTCATGATGAAAAGGGAAACATCACACCAGATAAAGAAAAGATCCAGATGATCATACAAGATTACTTCAAAAATTTATACTCTACTAGGTTTGAAAACCTAAAAGAAATGGATGAATATCTGAAATCCTGGGGAGCCAACAAAGCTTAACCAAAAGAGGTTGATAATTTAAACAGACCCATAACATTTGAGAAAATTGAAGATGTAATAAAAATCCTCCCAACTAAAAAAAAAAAAAAAGCCCAGGCCCAGATGTTTTCACAGCAGAATTCTATAAAATATTTAAAGAGGTCTTACAACCATTACTACTCAAACTGTTCAGAAGGATACACAGAGGGAAATCTCCCAAACTCCTTCTATGAAGCCAGCATCACTCTAATACCAAAACCAGGCAAAGACAGAACTAAAAAAAGCAAACGATAGACCCATCTCATTAATGAACACAAATGCAAAAATTCTCAACAAAATACTGGTAAATCCCATAGTGACCCACATCAAAAAGATCATCCACCATGCTCAAGTAGGATTCATACCAGAGATACAGGGTTGGTTCAACATATGTAAATCAATAAATATCATAAAACACATAAATGGACTGAAAGACAAAAACACACAATCATCTCAACTGATGTAGAAAAAGCCTTTGACAAGATCCAGCATCCCTGCATGTTTAAAGCTCTAGAGGAAATTGGACTGAAGAGAGGGTTTTAAGTCCAATTAGATAGCTGTTGATTAGCCCCCAGATTACAGCACCGAAAAGGTGTAGGAAACTTTCTTTTTATGCAGAACAGGACCATGCGGCCCTGCTAAGGGAAAGGGAACACAGTGCCAGCTTGGCACTGTGGGGAGCTGACTCCTCAGAACAGAGGCCATATGGCTACTTCCTGCAGCCCAGCCTGAGTGGTACTTCCAACTCAGGCCCTTAGCCTGGTCCCACTCAAGACACGTGTTCCACTCTTGGCAGTGACTTCTCTCTGCTCAGAGACTGCTGAACCCTGGAAAGGAATTTCAGGCTGATGGCTGTTGGCTTCCCTTCACCCTATGCCCACTCACAACACCAGCTACCCAGACTGGTGGTCCGCAAAGGGGAACCTTTTTCCAACCCACTGGCCACCCTAACGAAATGCAGGCCTACCTTAGCCTGTAGGTGTGCAATAGTTAATAAAAATAACAGCCTGGAATTCCGTGATGATGTTACTGTGAAATTTAAATTTATTCCTTGCTACAGCCTGCTTTTATAAACTAAATGACGTCAGTTCCCAGAGCCAATCATAAGTCCCCCAACTCGCACCACTGCACACTGTTGCCCCACCCAGGATCATGCACCTAGGCCATGTTGCTTGCTCCTCCTTGGGGCGGGGTCAGACCCTCGGCCATGTGGTGCCCTGAGGCATGCTAGCTTGAAGCTAGCCTGCAATTTAAGCTGGATTTCCCCACAAAGGGGAGTTTGCTGTGCAGTCAGCGTGGTTATTAGGCTTTAGGGCTGGGTTGCACCATTGATTGATCTTTCTCCCTTAGCAATGTGCATATAATCTAGCATTATGAGCACTAAACTTCAGGTAGAAGGCTTTCATGTCATTTCCTGCTCCCTTATTCTAAGTCTTATTTCTGAAGTATTGTCATGAGCAAGGACTAGCATGGACTAAGTCCAGAGGAATCCAGTACACAAATATTACAATATAATCTAATTTTTAAAATTTTCATTTCTTTTATTGATGCTTTGTGTATTTCATACATCATTTTTCAATTCAGTTCAGGCATATTTCTTTTTCCCTTCCCCCCACCCCACCCCACCCCACCCCATCCCAGATCATGCATTCTGCCATAACTGTCCTGCATCTTTCTCTCAGTTTTTTTCATTTTTTAACAATAAGTGATAATTTGTGAGTACAAGCATCCTTCATGTAAAACCAATTTGCAAGCAGTTGTCCCCAAACCCACACAGCTCATGGGTCCCACCATCCAGCGGGGGGGGGGGGCTTGTATGTTCAATCAAGTTGATCAAATGGGTGTCCAGACTATATTGCTGTAGTTTCACCATTCACCCCAATCACAGGCCTTACTTTCTACCATGCCCCCTCTTCCGCAGATTGTTCCCTAGGCTTAGAAAAGGGGCATGGGTGGATGAGAAGCAAAACAATCTACTTTCTCTGGAGCTGTTGTCTTAGACTCTGGTCAATTCTGGCTGTTTCCTTTCATGGGCTGACAGTTTGTCCAGGAGTAACCTTTTGATCCTACTAATGAAGCACAAGCAATTAGATATATAGGTATTTAAACAGTACTGATTGTTATGGTAGGTTACTTTGGTATAGACACAAATGTTACAATCTAATTTTATTTATTCCCACGTAGCTTTATTCTATAATTCTTATAGTCTTGTACTGTTCCTCTCCTAACTCCTCAAGGCTGCTCACTTGCAAGGCATTATCTTAGGTCCTTGGAAGAGTAGAAGGGGGGGGGTCTATGCTAAGGAGTTCTAAGAAGCCTTCTGATTAGCTTAAGCAGATCTCTGGGCGCTGGGGCAGCTTCCAGTCAAGCCAGTGGCCAGCAGGGTCAGTGTGCACTTCAGGCGACCCTGTGTCATGGGGGCAGCATGTCCTGCCTGGGTGTTCTCAGCTGAGAGGGTGGCAGTGGCATCTCACAGCAGATCCTCTGAGGGGGAGTGATAGCAAAGTCATTCTGCAATTCCCAACTTAAGTAGCTGGGAGTGAGGCAGGAGGAAGGACCTTGGCCCTGGGCAGGTAAGGTCCAGCTTCTGGACTTTCTCTGGATGCCTAATCCAATCCACTGTGCAGGTTCAGCTTTGGGCTTTCCTAGGGCCCCTTCCCTTGCTAGGTTCAGGGCCCCTGCTGTGCTCTAGGCTGGTTATCTGAACAGCCTTGGGTTAGTGCAGTTTCTGACGAAGCCAAATTAACTTTCCTATGCTCTAAAATTTCAGCATTTCAAATATACACAGTTACTTATGTTATTATGCTCCTTACAAGTACATCCTGTCTTGAGCAGTAGGGTCTTATTTTTAGTTCAGGTAGATAATCAATAGTTTGGGTGATAGCCTGTGTTATTTTGAGAGTCTCTTGGATCATCCTCACCAGCTACTCAAAGGGAGTCTTCTGTGTGGCACTGTGTTCCTTGCCATACAGCCCCGAGGTGTACCTGTGCTCTAATGTTCAGACTATGTATGTGCATTTCTCATGGGGTCTCAAGGGTATCACATTACTCTTTGGGTTCCCTAACCAACCAAGATCCAAATTATTCTATTCTTTCTTCGTCCCTTCCCACCTTCCTCAGGCTAGAGAGCTAGTACAGCCCTTAAAGGCTAAGGCTAACTACTAAAATAAACAAAATTTTATTTCAAACAGTTTGGAAGTTCAGGAGTTCAAGATCAAGGCACCAGTAGACTTGGTGTTGGTGAAGGCCTATCTCTTGATTCATAGAAAATCATCTTCATGCAATGTCTTTATAAGGCAGAAGGGGAAAGATAGCTCTTTTTCATGAAGGCTCCATTTTATAACCAAATTTCCTCCCCTAGATCCAGTCACTGTGGCAGTTGGGACCTCATGAGGGATATGGGAGGTGGGGGGGTAGAGGAGTGGACAATTATCCTTTACTTTGTGTATAACTGAGACCAAGATACCTGACAGAAACATCTTAAGGGAAAACAGATTTATTTAGCCTGAATTCAGACTTGTTTCATCTCATTCACTGAGCAGAACACCATAGATCGGGCAAGGTATAATACACATCCCAATTTTACACTCACAGTAGGCCACAAAACAGATCAGGATCAGGCCCTAGGGTACAGATTCCAAAGGTCTGCCTCTCACACACTGCTTCCACCAACTATGTCCCATTCTCCTAAAGGTTCCACAGACTTCCTCAATCCACCACATCTGAGGAACAGACCTCACATGAGGTCCTAACTGCCGAGGTGACTGGATCTAGGAGAGGAAATGGAGCCCTTATAAAAGAGAGTTCTCTTTCCCCTTCTACCTAGAATTGCCCATTAAGCACTACTTACAGCAGTCTAAATCGGACTCTATAGGCCATGTTAAAGATAGGAAAGTATACTAAATAGGGCAGGGTAGCAGTGAGGGGGGTGCATATAGGGTAGGGGATCTAAATCCCATCAGACTATACCATATAAAAATCACAAAAGCTCAATAAAAATGCAATTCTCTAATTCTCTAATTCATGTCTCTAAATTTTTCAAAATTCTTTCCACAAACCAGTTCCAAAGGCCTTAGACCTACATGATGATGAGTTTATTCATACTGAGACTACACTTTATCAGAACTGATTTTCTGGATTGGCTACTTAAAAAAATTTTTTTTTATTTCTTTATGTGTATGAATGTACTGTCTGCATGCAAGTTTGTGCACCCGTGTCATGCAATGCCGCGGAGGTCAGAAGAGGGTCTCGGATTCCCCTGGAACTGGAGTTGTCCTGGAATTGGAGTTTCAGACTGTTCTCGGCTGCCATGTGGGTGCTGGGGATCGAACCCGGGTCCTCTGTAAGAGCGGTTGGCGCTCTTAACCAATAGGCCATCTCTCTAGCCCCGATTGGCTACTTTTGCATCACTGTGACCATAATACTTGTCAGAAACAACTTAAGGGGAGAGTTTTATTGTGGCAGTTCATGGTTTCAGAGGATTCAGTCAATCCTTGCTTGGCCCCAACCACTTGAGCAGAACATTCTAGTGACGGGAGCAGAGACAGCTGTTCACAGCAAGCAGACCAAGAGGCAGAGGGAGTTCCTGCAGGAACCAGGGGCTGGGTAGCTGGCTACAGCCACCAACGGCCTGCCCCTATTGAATTACTTTGGTCAGCGAGGCCCCACTCCCTAAAGGTTCCAAACCTCCAAAGCAGTGTTACCGGCCTGGGAACAAGCTTTCAAAACATGAACCTGTTGAGGACATTCAAACTATAACAGGGGTACACAAATATTCGGTCCTCTTAACATATTTTGGCATTATTTGCTTTTTCCCACTATTATTTTCCAGCCTAATCAGCATAAAGTAGCATTTTTCCTTACATATTATTTAATTTGCACTTTTCTAACTACTAATTAATTTTTGCCTCATTTTCCATACATATTATTCTTTTTGGCTTTCTTATAAGTTGTCTGTAAATAGCTTCTGCTTTTATTTCTATTTTTGTTTGTTCACTTACGTTGCTTTTCAGGAGTTGCATATGGTTTGTAGATATTAACAATGTGTTGATTGTGGACATTACATTTACCCTTTTGTCATAATACTGGTGATGAACAAGAAATCTATAATTTAAAAAAATACCAATTTTCTTTACCTTATAACTATTTTGAAGTTTCTTTTAAAATTCTTCCCTCCTCTGAACCATAAAAGTATTTTAAACTATTTTTAGAATTTTACTTAAGAATATTTTTGTTTTATTAGTTTCTTTTCCTAGGTGTTTGAGGATTATTGCTCCTCTCTTCTGCCCTTTGAATTGCTTCAAGTATTTTATGAAGAGTTGGTTTTCCAGACATGTATTCCATCATCTTGTTTATGTCATGGAAGATTTTTTTCTTTCCTTCAATGGAAAAAAAAAACCCTGAAAGATACAGGACAGTTATGGCAGAATACATGATCTGGGATGGGGTGGGGGTGGGGGGGAAGGGAAAGGGAAATATGCCTGATCTGAATTGGAAAATGATGTACGAAATGCACAAAGCATCAATAAAAATTAAATTAAAAAAATATATTTTTGTTGATTCAAGAACATCATATAAATAACTACAGACAATGTAATTATGACTCCACCCCTTCTCCACTACCACCTTCCTCCCCCAACTTCATGTACTCTATTGTTGTCTTTTCTTGCGTTTTTAAGGGCTGGCTAGTCTAATCTGTGTCGCCCCAATGCTCTTGGGATTAGGTCTGGAGTCTGGTCGACCTACCAGGGATCACAGCAGTACGGAAAACTAACTCTTCCCCTGCTGTTATCTATCCTCAATAGATCCTCAGCTAGGGCTTCTTGCCTGCCTCTGCATTTCATGCAGGGTTTTTGTCTAGCTTGGATTTGCACAGATATTGTACATGTTGTCACAAGCATAGAAATTTAATTCTTGTATAAGGTCTTTAATACATCTGACAAATGCCTTCAAATTTGCTATTAGGTAGGATTCAGTTATTAGGCAACACCTAATGAGCCAGTTTTCAAATGGAACTAATTAAGCAATCTAAGCCTTTCCCAATATATAATATGATTATTGAGTTTATCACATTTCTAATACATAGGTCTTTCAGGAAAAGAAATATGATCTGCCTTCTCCACTTGCTTGCAATCT
This sequence comes from Rhizomys pruinosus, assembly GCA_009823505.1. Taxonomy (NCBI): domain Eukaryota; kingdom Metazoa; phylum Chordata; class Mammalia; order Rodentia; family Spalacidae; genus Rhizomys; species Rhizomys pruinosus. The sequence goes on from VZQC01009130.1 coordinate 367,347, forward strand.
CTTTGGAGGGATGTGAGTAACACACATGAAGCTGAACAGTATAATACGATATAATTAAGGATTAAGTTGTATTAAAGGACAATAGTGCAGGAGAATGTCAAAGATAACGAAGATCAAGAAGAATCCCTGTGGCTGGAAAAAAAAAAAAACTTTGTAGTACTTCACTCTTACTTAAATGATACATTTGTCCTTCCCCCTAACAAAGTTTGCTTTAGAAGACTTCCAGGAAGAGTCCATGCTTCATCCCGAGCCACTCCTGTTCATTGTTGCTAAATCCCAATGAGTAAAACCAAATTCTTCTCTCTCCTATATGGACACTAATTAGATCACAGGAAAGACAGGTTTCAGATCCTGTTCTTCCTAACTATGGCTTTCCTTATTTGAATGGAGTGGAGGTGTAAAAGCAAGGTGAATTCATGTTCCAATATTGCTTAAACTCATCCAACTTCCCTGAGATAGTGGGACAGATATAGCCATTCCTTCGTATCCCTTACAGAAGATTCTAGTAACCAGCCACCTGTAAAGATGCTTCTCAACATATGATCAGGTTACACCATAAGCACATCATACATAGAAAATATAAACCAAAAAGGCATGTAATACACCTGTTTCCAAAAATTGTTGCTTGGCATAGACTACCTTAAATGCACCTAGAACATTTACATTAATGTATACTTGGGCAAAATCATCTAACATAAAGCCTGTTTACAATAAACTTTTAGATGTCTCAAGGTTATTTACTAAATATTTTTACTCAAAAAGAAAAATGCTAAACTTACCATACTGTAGAATATCATTGTCCAGCTCCATGAGAGACTATCATGGGCCATATTGCTAACTCAGAAAGTGATCAAAATTCAATTTTCAAAGTACTGTTTCTACTGAACCTTTACTTTCAAACCACCATAAAGGCCAAAAAAAATCACAAATGAAGCCATTATAGATATGACAATGAGTGTTTTCCAAAGAAGCATATTTTAATTATTATTTGTTTTTATGAAGATAAGTAAAATCCCTGAGAAAGTGCTTCACTCAGAGAATGCTCCCAGAAATATCAGAAACATTTAAAACAAATAAGAAAGTTACACAATTGAAACATGTAATAATAGTAATAATTGCTGAGATCCAGCTTGTGGACTGAGCTACTACTGGGGTTTCAGCATCTTCAGATTGCCATTGTTGGACTACCCAGGCTGTATCACAGAGACAAGTACAGGAAGATCAAGACAGGACATGGTGCTTACTGGACCTCATTTGATGACCATGGGGAGGGAAAACCCCAGTGTGGAGCACAAGGGCAGAACTGATGGCTGTTTGGGCTCATCAAGGAAGAGCCTTCAAACATGATATCTTTCAGCCTAATTAAAAAAAAAGAAAGAAATCATAAGCTGAAGATGCTAAAAGATATATGTGGCATGCATATGTGCATATTGTGGAGTGATGCAGATTGAAAGGAACAACAGCAAAAACTGGGTCAAAGAACTGATTGAAATGGTGGGCTTCTGCCTGAAACAGTAAACTTCTGCATCGGAAATTTTAAGAGACTGAGAAAAAGATGAAAAACATGTTTGGCAGAATGCATGAGCTGTCAGGGGGTGAGGAATGGGAATTGGGTCTAAACTTGATTGGAAATTTTGTATAAAATGCACAAAGCTTCGATAAAAATTGGCTTTTAAAATAATAATAATAATATATGGAATATTAAACAATACCCTGAGCTTCTTACATGTATTATTCTACTTAATCTTCAATAATAACTTTGCTAAGGAGATAAAATTACTCTCCCAACATTGCAGATGAGAAAAATCAAGGTACAGAATGCCCAGTTCTCAAGGTTACACAGCTACTAAAATGATACAGTTGGTTTTGAAGGCAGACCTTCCTATTTCGGTTTCCACATCTTTTGTGAACCTCTATCCCAAGGGTGCTTGTCATTCATTCATAAGAGTCATGTGTGTGACTTCACTTCTCATGGATCATCCTTCAGATTCCTAGAACCTGACTATTTCTGGTATGTTATTCTTTTTCAATTAACCCCATTTTTAGCCTTTCTTTTTTATTGAAGGTTTGTGGATTTCATACATTTCCTAATCAAATTTAAACTCATTTCCCCTTCCACAGCCCCCACCCCTCCAGACTCCTTTCATTCTGCCATACATGTCTTCCATTTTTTCCTCAGACTCTTTTAAATTGTTTGATGCACAAGTTTACTGTTTGGGGCAGAAGTTTACTGTTTCAGTCAGTTCTTTGAACAAGTCTTTTTTATTATTCCCTCCAATTTGTATTGCTCTAAAATATGCATATATACACACCACACATATACCAAAATTATGACATCTGAAAATATAAACTATAGGTTAATTACATTACATGTTTAGGGACTCAGATTTTAACAGTAGAGTTGTATGCAGGTAAAAGGAAATATTACTTTACATTCCTACATAGCAAGTTGATGTCTGTTTCAATGTAATTTTTATAGTAGCATAAGGTTTTATATTTACTAATAAAGAAAGAAAAAAGTTTATTCAGTTTGCCTTAAGAATAAGGATTTGGTGCTACAATCCACAAATGAGGGACACCCTATATTGTTTGTTTTTCTGGGACTGTGTTACTTCACTTAGCGTAGTGGCTTCTAGTTCCATCCATTTACCTGCAAATTTCATGATGTCGTCTTTCTTTACTGCTACATAGAATTCCATTGTATAGATGTGCCACATTTTCTGTATTCATTTGTCAGTTAAGGGACTTTGGTTGTTTCCAGCTCTTCATTTTTGTGAAGAGAGCTTCAGTAAAAATGGTTGTGCATGCATCTCTGCAATAGAATGAGTCTTGTGGGTATATACCCAGAAGTGGTATGACTGGGTCACGTGGTAGCTTCATTTTGAGTCTTTTAAGAGTTCTCCACACTGCTTTCCATAGGGGTTGCATGAGTTTGAATTACCACCCTAAAATTCATATGGAAAAACAAAAGACCCCAGAGAGCCAAGGCACTCTGAGCAGAAAAAGCAATGTGGGGTGGGGGGTTAAAATACAAGACTTCAAACTATATTACAGGGCTATCTATTGTCATAAAAATAGCCTGGTATTAGCACAAAAACAGACCCATAAATCAATGGAACAAAATTTAAGATCCAAACTTGAGTGCATGCAATTTCAGCCACCTCATATTTGACAAAGGGGCCAAGAAGACTCAATGGAGGAAAGACAGCATCTTCAGCATACAATGTGGGCAAAACTGGATCACCACTTGTAGAAGACTAAAACTAAACTCCTACCTCTCACCCTGTACAAAAATCAACTCCAAATGTATCAAAGACCTCAATGTGAAACTCAAAATTCTGAAAATTCTAGAAGAAAATGTTGGCAGTAATCTACAAGATATAGGCACAGGAAAAGGCTTTCTAAATCAGACAGCAGCTGTGCAGGAAATAAGGTCAATAATTAACATTAATAAACTCAAAAGCTCTGTCCAGTGAAAGAAACAATCAAAGTGAAGAGAAAGAGATGGCAAAAACTCCACCAGAAAACTCTTAGAAAGGATTAACAGTTTCAGTAAAGTGGCAGGAAATATAATTAACCTAGAAAAATCAGTAGAAAAATCAGTATACCAATAACATGCAATTGGAGAAGGAATACAAGGAGAACTTCCCATTCACAATAGCCTCAAAAAATGTCTTGGAACAAACCTCGCCAAAGACACTAAAAATTCCTACAATAAAAATTTTAAATCCTTGAAGAAGGAGATTGAAGAAGACACCAGAAGATGGAAGGATCTCCCATGCTCATGGAGTGGAAGAATTAATGTAGTAAAAATGACTATCTTACCCAAAATAATATACAGATTCAATGCAATTCCAATTAAAATCCCCATGAGCTTCTTCACAGACTTAGAAAAAACATTATCCTCTTAACACTGTGACTACCAGCTGAACAATGGTAACAAATATTTTCTTAGGTATCCCAACCCCATGCTGGCCAGGGAGGGGAATCTGCTCCTATGCCAAAAATCTAAATTTTCCCTTATTTGTCCTCAACAGCACCAGAAAGAGGCCCCAAAATTATCCTCACAATATCCTTGAGATTATATATCTAGAGTTATAGAGAAAAAGAACTTGGAAACAGGAAGTGATACAAAAGGGTAGACTGTTTTAGGAACACCCTGGTTTAGAAGGCAAAGTGGAAGATGTGGCTCTGATGCACACCACAGCAGGAAGAGCTACTTGAAAAACAATTGGGTCAATATGATAATGTCCCTAAAGCCAATAAAGTGCTAAAGAGAGGCCAAGATTTTATTTTTTTAAATAATTTTTAATTGTATTTTATTTATTTTTGTATGTGTATGAGTGTACTGTCTGCATGTAGGTTTGTGCACCCGTGTGGTGCAATGCCGCGGAGGTCAGAAGAGGGTGTTGGATTCCCCTGGAACTGAAGTTCTCCTGGAGTTGGAGTTTCAGACGGTTCTCAGCCGCCATGTGGGTGCTGGGGATCGAACCCGGGTCCTCTGTAAGAGCGGTCAGCGCTCTCAACCGCTAGGCCACCTCTCCAGCCCGAGGCCAAGATTTTAAATAATACCAGGAAATAGACATGAAGGAACCCACAGATTTGTTCTATGTCCTTATGCCTAGAAAGAAGACATTAAATTTGGAAACTTGGAAAAATAAAATAAAGTAAAAAAGCAGAGGCCTGGATGCTGCACACCTGCAACCGCAGTAATCAGACTGCCAGCCTCAGTAATAATAATTCATAATAAGCAGAATCTCGCAAGAAATTTTATGCTCAGAGGTAAAACCTGGTCATGAAAAGTGGCTGGATTCAGTCTTTCCTTCTGTAATTGAAGACTAGGTGTGGCTGACAGGGAGATGTGTATGTATCTGTTTACTCTAAGTACTGACAAAGAAAAGACTAACTGTATAGTTCACAGCTAACCTTTAGCACTACAAGGGAGGTATTATTATCCTTCCAAGTAAGAGAACCAAATGTCTCAGTTTAAGGTCTACAAGTACGAAATGATGCAGGTAAGTTCAAAGATTTCTTGGTAACTCCAAACGTGGTCTCTTTCCAAGCAAATTATTCTATTAGGAAGAGAATCACTTAAAGTGAGAGATAAAATTATTAAAAATATATTTCAACCCTCATTTAATTTCTTAATCCACAAAGGTTATAAATCTCTGTGCTGTGCTACACCATCTTTTCCTTAACCAATGTACCAGGGTTACCCACTATAGAAATGTGTTTTCATCCTCAAATCCTGGTACCAATCTTTGAGGAGGAAAACAGTAATAAAAGAAGCTATAAAGGAAAGGGGATGCTTGTTGATGAATATAATTTTATATGTATGCATATCATGAGTGATCTGGAGTGGAGGACAAATGTCATGAGAATGTTTTTTGGAAGAAAGATTTCTGACAAAGGCAGCAATATGAGGTGCCTCTAACCATGATAAACTTATAGATACAGCACGATCTTTATTCATCCAGATAATCTATTCAGATTATCATTCCTTATTTAGCAAATATAATAACACATTGGGCATGATAAAAAAACTAAAATGAATTATTTTCTTTATCATAGAATAATCAAATTCAGACTTTTAAAAGACAAGCCTGGTGTACACATGAGCTTTCTACATAATGGCATTCCTTCCCTTGCTTTGGGCTTCCTGGTTTTAAATATATTTGTGGTATACCTATCCCATTTAGAGTTGAGTACTCCATAGTCCCTTATTCTCTGCACACTGACCAGTTGTATTAATCTCCTCTACTGTAAAAAGAAGCTTCTCTGATGAGGGTTGAGAGGGGCACTTATATATGGATATAAAGATAAGAACTTGGATGGCAATTTATTACTATGCCCATTTCACAGAATAGTACTAGGTTCTCCTATAGAGGCTATGACCTAGCCAGCCACAAGTTTTTGGCTCAGGTAGCAGTACCAGGCATGAGTTCCATATTCTAGGGTTGGCTTTAAATCCAATCAGAATGTGTTCGGTTACTTCCATAATACTTATACCACATCAGTGGGTACATCTTGCCAAACCAATCAAGATTGTAGTTCACAGGATTCACAGCTTGGTAAGACTGTTGATTATTTTTCCTTCGCAGTAGCATACATAACACCAAGGCTCAGTGACCATCTCAGATGAAAGAGGTTAGGGAGAACATAAAAGCCAGAGGTAATGGATGTCTGCAGCAAAACAGTATTTGACAGACATGGGAGTATGATTTCAACTGACAACTGTAACTGCATGCACAGGACCCACATAAGATCCAGACAGCCAAAACCTCAGCATGGTTGGTGGAGTGGCTCATGAAGTTCAACCATTCACTAAGGACCTACTGGCAACTAATAGCTGCTGGTGGAGGAAAAATCAACTTTCTTTAGGGATGCAGACCCTGAGAAGCTACCCATGCTCCAGTAGCTTGTCCTACACCCATGAAACTAAGTGGGATCAGTTGTTGTTGTTTTTTTTTTTTTAAAGACCACAGGAAATTGAGAAGAAATAGTGGTGGAGAGAATAGGGAAATTGGAGGGTGAGGAGGAATGGTTTTAATCCAAATGCATTATATGCATGTATTGAATTGTTAAACAATGGAAAAGAGATAACTTGCAGGTTTAGATTTGGGGACACATTGAAAATGAACACCTTATCATATTTTATAATCTTTGCCAAATTTTTCAGTTGAATTTTGTATATTTCATACAGAACATCTCAATCAATCTTAATGATGTTTATACCCCTTTCCCCACCCCATAACCCCCCACTGGAATACATACTGTCATTTGTGTTAAGGCTTATTGTGTCGTTAATGACCTCAGGCAATCCTCAGTGCAAGTTCATCCACTGAGGTCTAGTCAGCCCATCCAAAATCCCTCCCTTAAGAATATAAGCTTTTCCTCTCCCAGCAGTAATCAGCTGCCAATAGTTCTTCAGCTAGGATTCAGTTCAGGTCTGCTCTTCATTTCCCCAGTTCTATTCTGGGTTTTGTCTGCTTAAGTTTGCTTGGGTCTTGTGCATCCTGACACCATCTCAGGAGCTTATAGGGTTCTATTTTGATATGGTCATGCCCCTCCTCCCTGGCTCTCACAATCTTTTCACCCCCTCCTCCCCAGTGGTCCTTGAGCCCTGGGTGAGTAAAGTTTAGTATAGTATCCCAGTCCAAGGACCAGCATTCTGTAGATTCTTAATCTCTGCACTTTGGCCCTTTGTGAATTTTTGTGTTCCTGCCCCTCTTTTGCCTGAGGGAGCTTCATTAATGAGAAATGAGATATCCGTTAGTGTCTTCTTTATTCCTTGTTCTGTGTTCCATGAGACTTAGGTATAGAGGTTGCATTGTAGATATCCCACTTAGGCAATTCACAGACAATATCTGTATGTGACCAGTTGTGGTACACTGTAATAGTCTCTGTCTAGTGCAGAAGAACCTTCTTTGATTGCTAGTGACTGTGCTATTTGTCTGTAAATAAAAAGATAAATATTTTTCACATAGTAATAAATCACATTAGTCTAGAGATGTGACAGTCTTGGGCATTTCTCTAAGAACTATGACACCTCTAGACATGTTAGCTATGTTTACAATAGCACATGTGAATATTTTCCTATCAACTGGGCTTTTAGTCCAATTAGGTAGCTATTGCTTGCCCACCAAATAAAAGTGCCACTACTACACTGTATGCTGTGCCAGTTATTGATGTGGTTATTTGGTCTGGAAGCTGGTGTCAGATCATTGATATTCTCCCTTAGCACTTGCATAGTGCTCTCCAAATTTGAGAGCTAGCTTCTAGGTCAGTTCCAGCTCCATGGCTACAAATTATACATCCAAAGTATGTTTTTTCTTCAGCAATAGGGTCTTATCTTTAAGTTCTGGATGGCAATCAAGGACTATGACAATAGCTTTGTAATTTTGACAGTCTCTTGGGACTACTATGGCCAACACTCAAAGGAAAGTTTCTCCTGTCTGTCACTGGTTCTTGTTATGTAGCCTTCAGCTACATAGACTCATGTAGAGATATTATACATGTAATTTGTCATTAGCTTGTTAGACTAACAATGATTCCTTCTGTTTTTTTATACTACTTAGGCATCATTTACCTCTCCTTTCTCTCCCTTTCTAATCCTTCCTTCACGCTTTCCACATTTAGCCCCCTTTTTCCTCATTTATCCCTGGATAAAACCAGTATCCTATGGTACCACCTCTCTTTAGCTCCTTCTTTCCATTTATTCCTAAAGTTCCTGTATAACCCTCCCTTTCTCCTCCCATTTAAATACCCCCAACTTATCCATTTCTCCCTTAGTAACACCTGTCTCCTACAGTTCTTCTCTCTTGGGTTCCTTCTTCACTTCCCTGATTCCTTTCAATTTTCCAGCTTCCTGCAGCTAAATCAGGATACATACTCACACAAGGACTTGATGTTAGGATCCACAAATGACAAAGAACAAACGTTGCCTGTTTTTCTGAATCTGTGTCACTTAGTATAGCAGTTTCTAGTTCCATCTATTCACATGCAAATTTCATTTTTCTTCACCACTAAGTAAAACACCATCATGTCAATGTATCACATTTTCATCATCTACACATCATTTGAGGGATGCTTAGGTTGCTTCCATCTCTTAGCTATTGTAAAAAGAACAACAAACATGGGCATACAAGTGTCTCTGGAATATATGAATCCTTCAGTCACATGACAAAAGTGGCATAACTGTCTCAAATGGTAGGTTCATTTTTTAGTTTTTTTTTAAGAGTTCTCCACACTGCTTTGCATCTGGGTTGCACCAGGTTGCACTCTGCCAGCAGTGTGTGAGTGTTCTATTTTCCCACATCCTCTCCAACATTTGGTGTCATTTATTCTCTTGATTTTATCCAGTCTGATTGGGGTAAGATTAAATCTTAAAATGGTTTTAATTTGCATTTCTCTGATTACTAATGATTTTGAACACTTTTCAAAATGTTTTTAGTCATCTTTTGAGAACTCTGTTCAGACCCCTAGCCCATCTTTTAATTTTCTTGATTCTTTGGGGGGTTTTTGAGTAATTTATATATTCTCTATGTTAAACCTCTGCCAGAGTGTCACTGGTGAAGATTTTTCTCCCTCTCTGGTTTTCCCTTAACTTCCTTGTGTGTTTCTTTTGCTGTACAGAAGCATTATAGTTTAATGAGATCCCACTTGTTGATTCTTGAACTTAATTCCTGAGCAATTGAGGTACAATTTAGAAAGTTCTTTCCTACACTTACATCTTGTAGGTTACTGTCAATGTTTTCTTCTAACACTTTTAGAGTTTTGAGTTTCACATTGAGGTCTTTGATCTATTTGGATTTGACTTTTGTGCAAAGTAAAAGATAAGGGTTTACTTTCATTCTTCTACACGTGGAGATCCAGTTTTGCCAACACCATTTGCTGAAGAAGCTATCTTTCCTTCCAGTGAGTGTTCTTTGCCCCTTTTGCATGTACTCATGCTTTGATCTTCAGTTGTGTTCCACTGATCTACGGGTCTATTTTTGTGCCAGTAATATGCTGTTTTTATGACTATAGCTCTATAACATAGTTTGAAATTTGGTATAGTAATCCACACCCCTGCATTGTTCTTTGTGTTTGGGGTTTCTTTTATGATTCCATATGAATGTTGGATAGTTTTTTCCAATTCTGTGAAGAATGTCATGGGAATTTGGATTGGCGTAGCATTGAATCTATATATTGCTTCTGGTAAGATAGTCATTTTCACTATATCAATTCTTCCACTGCACAAGCATGGGGGGTCTTTAAATTTTCTGATGGCTTCCTCAATCTTTTTCTTTAAAGATTTTAAAACTTCCATTGTAGATATATTGAATATCTTTAGCTAGGTTTACCCTGAGATAGTTTTAGGCTATTCTGAATGGGAAGGTTTTCATGTACTCTATCTCTAATTGCTTGTTATTAGTACATAGAAATGTCACTGGCTTTTGGAGATTAATTTTATAACTTGCTACTTTGCTGAAAGTGTTAATCATTTCTAGTAGTTTTCTGGTAAAATTTTGGTGTAGTTTAGATATAATATATCATCTTCAAAAAAAGGATAATTTGGCCTCTTTTCCAGTTAGTACTCCTTTAATTTTCTTTTCTTGTATCATTGCTCTAACAAGAGTTAGAGCACAATTCTCAAAATGAGTGGAGGTAGGGGGCAGCCTTGTCTGGTCCCTGATTTTCATGGGAATGCTTCCAGGTTTTGTCCATTTAGAATGATGTTGGCTGTGGAGTTGTTGTTTATAGCTTTAATTATGTTGAGGCATGCCCCCCAATCCAATTCCCTCTAGTTCTTCTAACACAAATGTATGCTGAATTTCATCCAAGGCTTTTTCTGCATCTATTGAGATGACCATGTGATTTTTTTTTCTTTTAGACAGTTTATATGATTTATGGCATTTATTGACTTACTTACATTGAACTATCCCTGCATCTCTGGAATAAAGCCTACCTGATCACAAGTGTATGATCTTTTTGATGTGTGTCTGAATGCAGTTTGCAAGTATTTTGAGAATTTTTACATCTCTGTTTATTAAAGATATGGTCTATAGTTTTCTTTAGGGGTTGTGCCTTTACCCGGCCTTGGTATTAAAGTGATACTGGCTTCACAGAAAGAATTTTAGAGTTCTCCCTTTGTTTCTGTCTTCTTGAATAATTTAAGTAGTATTGGATACAGATGTTCTCAAATGTCTATTGCATTAATTTCTGCTCTGGTTTTTTGTTATTTCTTCTTGTCTGTTGGATTTGGGCTATATTTTTGGGTTCCTTTCAAGAATCTTGAGTTGCAATGTTAAGTCATTTATTTGTACTCTTTCTGATATTTTAATGTAAGCACGAAGAGCTATAAGCTTCACTTTTGTTTCCCATTTAACTATAATAGACAGTTTTGCTGGATAAAGTTTTCTGAATTGGCATCTACAGTCATTTAGAATCAGGAATACTTTGGTCCATGCTCTTCTGGCTTTTATACTTTGATAGGCTTTCTTTTATACCTGACTTGTTTTCTTTTGCAGCTTTCGGTATTCTCTCTTTGTTCTACACATTTAATGTTTTTACTGTGATATGCTGTGTCGAGTTTCTTTTCTGGTCCTCTCACTTTGGTGTTCTGTGTGTTTCTTGTATTTGTATGGCCATGTCTTTTCTTAACTTTGGTAAGTTTTCTTCTACAATCCTGTTGAAGATTTGGTCAATACCATTATCCTGAGATTCTTCTACTTCCTCTATGCCTATGATGGGTAAATTTGATCTTTTCATGTTGTCTCACATTTCCTGAATATTCCGTTCCTGTGTTTTTTTTTTTTTTAATTTTTCATAATCTTTGCTTCAGCGGTCCAATTCTTCAACTTTTTGTATAGTCTTAATACTCTGTTTCCCATTTCATTTATTCTATTGTTGAGGCTTTCTCCCATCATTTCCAATAGGCTTTTTGAATGTTTCATCTCCTTCTTCATTTCAGCCTGAGGGTTTTTTTCAATATTTCTGTCCCTTATGTGAATTCAGTCATAATTTTATCCCAATTTTTCATTTGCTCTTTAATTTGTTTATGTGGTCTTTAAATTTGTTAAATTGTTTGATCACTTTTATGATTGTTTTTTCAAATTCTGTGCCCTGGGTTATCTCTAAGGGGTTCTCGTTATAGAACTCTTCTACAGAAATATTTGTTGGGGACATATTATTTGAGTTTTTCATATTGTTATTCTTGCATTGGCATGTGGATTTTGGCATGTGGATTCCTTTTGTTGTTTGTGATTCTGGTGAGACTTGAGCCTTCCTTTGCTGAGCTGAAATCTGATTCTGTTTGCATACTTGATGTGCTTTGGTTGTTTTCTTATTAGCTATGAGAAGATGATTGGTCTAGGCTTTGAATTCTCTGTTTTGACTTTATATTTGAGGGACCAGATGGGTCTAGACCAGCTACTCAGGAGTTCCCTCAGAGGCTCAAGTCAAGTCCCAATTAGATACTCTCCTGCTTCCTCCCAAGGTTTGGGTCTCTCTAGCCAGCAGGCACAGCACAATTTGGGAAGCTTGCTAGGAAGAGTCTGGATTCAGGCATTCTCAGCCAGTCTGCAAAGTTCTGGCCATCTACCAAAGGGCAGGGAAGCCTAGACCTGCAGTAGTGTGAGAGGCTGCAGATGGTTCCAATGTAGGGGGATGGGCCCAGTGCAATTTGGAAAGCTCACTACCACTAAGAGGCCAGATTCAGGCACTTTCAGGCAGTCTGGAAATTTGTAGGCCTTTGCTAAAGGCACTGAGAGGGGCTGCAAAGGGTCCCAATGTAGGGATATGGGCACATTGTGATTTAGAGAGCTCATCACCATGTGGAGCTAAGAAGATAGCCCAGAGATCTGGGGTGCTAAGAGCAAACACATGGCTGTGCCCAAGGCTAGAAGGAAAGCAGGCATGTGGGATTGGGAAAATTGGAGTTTCTCAGAGTATATAGGAATCAAGGTGTAGTGCACAGGATCAGACTTATCATGAAAGAAGGCTAGTCTAGGGAATCCAATGCAACTTGAGTGTGGGGACAGCCAGGGTAGAAGGGGAGTCTCAGGAGTACAAAGGCAAGTTGGGGTTCAGGACATCTTGTGAAGGCTCTAACAAATTAGACTGAAAAATTGAACTGGTCTGAGTACAAGAGATCAGGATGCAGTAGGTCGGTCTGGACTAAGAAGGTAGTCTAGAGATCTGGTGTGCTAAGATCAAAAGCATGGCTGTGCCCAAGACTAGAAGGAGAACAGAATGTGGGGGTTAGGGAGATTGGAGTTGCCTGGACTGTAGGAGAGTCAAGGCAAAGTAGGCAGCATCAGACTTGCCAGATAAGAAGGCTGATCTCCAAATCCCAGGGTAGTTGGAGTCTATATTTTATAATTTTGAGTTTCCACTTTTAATTCCACACATTGACTTCTCATCTCAGGAATATTATCCAATTTGGGATAAGTTTAAGCAGTACAATGCAACTGGCTGCGCAATTAGTCACAGATGTTTATCTGTTTCCTTCTGGCATTCTATAAAGAAACATTGAAAAAGAGCAACCAAAGAAATGACCAACATCACAAAATGCCACACCCTGTTTGGTGATCTCATTACCTACTGTTTCAGGATAGCCAGGAAGTCACTCCACCCATACAAGCCGATCTCAGATGGCACCGGATCCAGCTCCTTTCTCCAGGAAACTTAGCACTGGCTTCAAGACCAGAGGAGGTGGGGCTTTAGCACAGAAGGCCTGGAAAGGCTATGAACATTATTCCTTGGTGCTCAGGGTGGCTCTGCTCCACCCAGACCAGAGGAAAGGGTTTACAGATGACTTACTTCTTCAATCACAAACATCTGGACAGGCTGGGAAAATGACTCAGTCAGGAAAGTGCCTGCCATGCAAGCAAGAAGAACTGAGTTCAAATACCCAGCACCCACATAAAAAGCAATGCAAGGAAGCTCATGCTTGTACTCCCCACAGCAATAGGGAGGCCAAGACAGGGAGAGCCCTAGAGCTCACTAAACAGGCAGGTCTATCTGAATCAGTGAACCCCAGTAAGATACCCAGCAAAAAGTAAGAGTGATTGAGGAGAACATGTGACACCGAACTCTGGCCTCCACACACAGGCATGCACATACTACACACAAACAACAAAACACACATGCGTATAATCTGGAGTTTCAAGTAAGTACAATAACATCTTCAATGAACTGCAGTAGTCAAAGCTACCAAAAGTATGCTGTTGATTTCTGGAGGAAACTTTAAAGTTTGTGGCCCACTTAGACACAGCTCACTGCCCATTGTGGCCAGGAGCCCTTTCTAAGAACCTATCTGTGTGTTCACCCTGAGGTCAGTACACCGAGGGTATTAACAAGCTGTGAAGCTGGCCAACCTTGGCCTAATCCTGGATAGGTGGCTAACTTCTGTGTCAACTTGAGCAAGTTACTTCCTTATCCATATAATGTGCATAATAATATTATTCACCTCCAGTTGTTGATGGGAGAAGTGAATGAGCTCAACTGAAAAAGAATTTGAACTTCATATACAGCTGGCAAACAAAAGTGATAACTCCTGCTATTTCACAAGTGTAACCTCATGATTGAGAAACTTTCCACAACGAAACAAACTGCTAGAAGTCCATGAGAGGAAAAAATTTCCCTTAAAATAATTAATATGCAATTTTCTTTTCTATGTAGAAGCATCGGTCTCAGTCTGATATAAAACATACATTTAAAACTCTCATAGAATTTTCCTGGAAAACCAAGTCTTTCTGATGCAAAAATTCTTTCCTTCCTTCCTTCCTTCCTTCCTTCCTTCCTTCCTTCCTTCCTTCCTTCCCTCCTTCAACAAAAACATGTCCTGTATCTTTCAAAGCACTGGGCTAGATACTGTATAATATGAAAACAAAGTCACTATCTCTATGCATAACTGTTTCCAGTTTGATAAAAGGAATAATATATATTTACATAAGCTATACTAATATGTTGAAGGTACAAAATAGATAAGAGAAACTAAGACAAAAGGAAGTGAGAATCTGAGGATGAAGAATCAACCAAACCACAATGATGTAAGTACCAGAGAGATTCTGAAAGATAACTGAGATTCAGAAAAGCAGAGCTTCCAGAAAGTGGGAGCATCCAGCAGACCAGGAGTGATGTCTGGAGGAATATGGGTGCCGTGCCTGCGAGGTACCAGTATGCAGAAGACTGAGCAGAAGGCCTGATGGCAGACTGGGAGATCACTGAATGTCTGAGGATGTGAACAGAATTTCTAATGCAATTAATTGAACTCTGTTCTGTTTATACCTGAGCTTATCCCTATAGCAACTGCAACTTTAATTAAACCATACTAAAGCTAAAGGTGCCTGAATAAAATAGTAAATCATGCTATGATTATACCCTTATAATTAAGAGAAACCAGCATGTTCTAATTTCCCCCACAGCATGTTTTTGGATCCTTTATTTCTCAGTGGCTCAATTGGTGTTATGTTGGGAGCAAGAACTATATCAATATGCCCCACTTACCAATCTTTAGTAAGAATCTTCAGGTTCAACCCCGGAACTCTCTCATATGCAAACATAAGTCTATTATAAAAGAAGAAGCTGGTTGGGAAGAATCTAACAGAAAAAGACCTTGACATGTGCAAACAACTACTTCAGGAATGATTGGGAATAAGCTGAATGGCTGGGCGTATCTGTTTGTTTGAGTTGTCAACCTCTCCCTAACTCTTTCATTAAACACTCAGCTAACCTTCCATTGCCCCCTTAGAACTTAATCTCAGTGCAATTTTCAGCATTCCAAAGTCACCAAGCAGAAACTAAGCACTACACTGAAAGGGGGTCTTTTGTTCAAATGTTAGGACAAAAACCCAAACTACAAAGATACAAATGCCTTAAAATGAGGGATAGGATTTTAAAATAACTAACAAAAGGTTATATAAATAATATTTTTTATGAAACTGATACATACTCATAGGGGGTGGGGGGAGGTGTTCTCCAAAACTGCTGGGAAGTTGTAATGCTGACATGATGAATGACGCCTTAATTGCTCAATGAAAGAAGTATTAATCCCAGCTCTCATAGTTTTAGAGAGCACTGCACAAGCTGCTAAGGGAGAGCATTAATTGATGTCCCAACACCTGCTTTAAGGCCTAATAATGATATCAATGACTGGCACAGTAAATTATATTGGAGCAGTAGTGGCGCTTTTATTTTGCAGGTCATCAACGGCTACCTAACTGGACTTAAAGCCCAATCAGTGGGAGGAAACTCATGTGTGGTACTATAAACATAGGCAAATACATTGTGGCTGGAAAGTTCATCAATCTTAGAGACTACCCTAAGGCTGTCAAATCCTTAGACAAATATAATCTCTTACTATGTGCATAATATGTATCCTTATATTTACAGACAGGTATCTCAGTAACCATGTGTCAAAGAAGCTTCTTTTTCAGCATCGAGATTATTAGAGTTCCAGAGCATACATGCAGATAGTCTGTGAATTGCCCAAGCCTAGTTACCTACAATGCAACCTCTACACTTAAGGTTCATGGAACATGGCAGAGCAAGGGGTAGACTGAGCACTAATGCATCTCTCAAGTCTCATCAATAAAGCTCTCTCATGCAACAGAGGGACAGGAACACAAAGGGACACAAATGGCCAAAGCACAGAGAGTAAGTGTCTGCAGTGTGTGGGTCCTTGGGCAGGACTCCTATATTACACTCTACCCACCCAGGGCTCAGAGACCATTTCAGAAGCCGGTGTGGAAAGATTGTAAGAGCCAGGGAGGAGATGCATAACAATATGGAAATAGAATCCTAGAGGCTGCTGGGACTTTGTGTATATGAACTTACATCAATGGTGTCAGCATGCACAAGACCCATGCAAACTCAAGCAGGTAAAACCCAGCACAGAACTGTGGAAATGGGCAGCAGATCCCAATCTTAGCTGAAGAACTATTAGCAGCTGAATATTTCTGGGTAAGGAAGAGCTGATCTTCTTAAAGGGGGGACTCAGGGAGACTAGACTTCAGTGGATGAGCTTGCACTGAGGAACATCTGGGAACACTAACTTGACTCAATAGGCCTTAACACCAATGACAGAATGCATAAATTCCAGTGGGGCATATGGAAGGGTACCAATGAGTAAGCGGGTACAAAGACGATTAAAATATTCTGTATGTTCATTAGTTGGGAGTTTATAGTATGAATTTTATACATTAAGGAAAAGAAGTAAAATTTCTAAAATCACCGATCTATTTATACCCTCTCTGCTAAATCTGGACATGTTGGATAGGCTGGTGTTAAATTCTCCAACTAAAATAGATTCATCTATTTCTCCTAGTGAAATTTTGCCTTATGTATATTGACTATGTTTTTAGGTATGTGCATATTAAAGATTATTATATATTCTTGGATAAAAAAGATATTCTGTCTGAAATACACAAAAAATTAATCAAACAATTACAAAAAGAAAGAAAGAAGCCTTAATCTTCCAGGCAAACATAGCTTTAGGGTTTATAGAAGGTTCTATTCTATGTAAATCACCTTCAGCAATAAAGTTACCCTTTCTGTTTCTTTGACTTTTCCCTCTCATTCATTATATGAACTCTTTTTTTCCAACACTTCTAACATTTCTCAAAGTGTTGTCCACAGAAATATCAGGTGAAGTTCCTTGAGATTTGTCCCAAATCTCATTAGTGAGGTTTTCCAGAAATAGGGTCCTGGAATTCAAATCATAAAGAAGAAACCTCTTTATGGTTATAACACATAACTTCCACTTAGCTTTCTCTTATGCTACTCTTTTAATGACTACTTACACAGAGGTCTTACCTTTCAAAATGGAATTAGTGTTAGACTTAACTTTTCTCCACAGGTGCATAACCAAGATGGATACTATCATCCAGCATAACAACCTTGTTCCAGTGTCTTCATCAAGTTACAAATGACCAAGAATCAATTGTGGGTGGAACTTAGTCAGAGGATAATCCCAAATCAATGTTCTTTAATATCCAACTGTGGTGTGCTTTTCTTCTTTTTGGAATTTATCACTTTTTCTTCTTCTTCATTGGGGTTGCCTTTTTTTTTGGGGGGGGGTGAGGCTGGAGACTTTCCTCCCAGAATCTGAGTAATAATGCTGACTATGAGTAACAAAAGATGATTACAATATTAGTTTCAGAAAAGATCTGGCAAAATAGTTTCCCTTGTCACAATATAAATTTCAAACTACAGTTTTAGTCTTTTCTTACGTGAATACCAACGAAGGCCTACTTTGGACTAACAATTTATGCTTTAAATACTGCCTCTGAGGTCATTTTAAAATCTCTTACAGGTATTATACTATACTGCCTTCAGGTCAATCACCTATTTATTTACAAATTATGACTGTGTGTTCTAGGAAAGAAATAAAGTTTAATTTGCATCACATTTAAGAAGGACACTCTATAGTTGAGTTGAAAGCTATGGACCCTGCAGGTAGAAGCTATAGGAAAGTCTTGATTTATCAACATTTGCATGGGACCCAGAAAGTCTCAGAGCCTCTGACTCAGTTTCCTCTTCTAGTGAAACAGGAATTAAGATTATTCCTATTGTAAGGGCTAAAGTAGGTAATGCCAATTTTGGTTCCTAATGAAGTATCTATAAAATCTGACATAATAAGGCCATAGCTTTATTCACGATTCCCACAATACCTTCTCTTCATTTTTACATCTTGTATTTTTTTTATTTTGAACATTTAAAAATATTTTAGCTAATTTAATTCATGTATAATTTTTCTAACAGTTGTCATGCAGCTCCATATTTAATGTCTCGTATTTTTAAAAACATTCCTTCAGGATTTAGAAGGTTATTTTTCTTCACATTTGGCTCATCTACTTACTCTATAGCAGGAGCTACAGTGCTTATATTCAGAGGACTCTGTCTCCACCAAGTGGTTGCTAGGGGAACCTGGAAGTCAAACAATAGAGGCTTATCACAGCATCAGGATGTAAAAGACAATTAAAACTGCCCATGTATCCAAAAATGCTGCCTTTTTCCTTAGCGACATAAACTGAAGAAGACCACTTCAACTTGATATTTCAACATTACTCTCTTTCGTTGTTTTTCCTTAGAGTCCACAACCAATTTTAAAGTCTTTGGTTCTCAAAAATCCCCAAAGACTCCTATATTTCCCTACTACTGAGCTATCTCTCCAGCCCTGATAATTTATCTTATTTTCATGAACAGCTTAATATGTCATAGATTCTGGGAGGGGCTTCTGATTTACTGACATGATTCTAGTTCTTGGCCCATAGCATAATTTTAATTAATAGTTCATTGTTTATGTTTTATGCCTATCTTCTGCATCATACTTCAGAGCTAAAAATTAAAAGGTTTTAGAGAGAAAAAAATATCTACAAAGTGGAGAAAGACCACTGTGGAGACCAATGAGCCCCCATATACTACCTGCTAACGCATGTACAGTGCTTACTACATGTGTATTCATGCATGTGCTTGTGTGTGTGAGTGTATGTGTATGCATGTGTGTATGTGTTTTCAATCTTTCTGGCCTTATGCATTAATAAAATGTCTGTATTTTGGTCTTACACATTAGAAAAATGAGGCACAAATTGGTGCTTGACTTTGCCAAGGTTGCTCAGTTCATGAGCAAAAGAATAGACTGAATACCTAAAAAAGGAGGAAGGTGCTTCCCATCACTTCTCAACACAGAATTCCATGAATCACACCTGTTCTAGATCTTCCTCCTACTCTTCTGTTGCAAACAGCTACACCAAACATTAGAACTATCCGGGAAACATTTCGAAAATATAAATAGTTACTATCCATTCAGACCAATTGAAACAAAATTTTGCTGCAAAAAGCACCAGCATTTTTATGTTTGTAGTTCAATAAATAAATCAGTTGTATTGTAAAAGCTGAGCATCACGGGGCTGGAGAGATAGCTGGGTAGTTAAAAGCACTGGCCACTCTTACAGAAGACTCAGGTTCGGTTCCAGCACCCACATGGAGGCTAACAACCATCTGTAACTCCAGTTCCAATGACCCAGTGCCTTTTTCTGACCTCCGTGAGCATTGTGTGACATAGGTAGACTTACATACATGCAGGTAATACACTCATACACATAAAATGATGAATAAATATATAAAATAAGATCATAAAATATTTTTAAAAGTAAAAAAGATCACTAACTTAAATAATCATATTGCTACTATGAAAATTATATTGTAACATTTGATCTAGGATATACCCTTATTATAAAATATCTTGCTTATAGTTACGCTTGGGGTCTTTTAGAAAGACCCTCTGAATGGGGGCTACCCCAGTTGTCACACCCCACATCCCTTTTCAGGATGGAAGAAGTCAGAGCAGATGGTGTCTCGATTCCCTTCTTGCGATTGGGGTGACCCTTTTCAGAGGGTAACATAACTAAGCAGGAACTAGAAACTGATTAGGCAATTTAGAGACAGGACCTCCCACAAATGTGTTTACTGGGCTAGCCAGTAAACACATATCCTTCTGGTAGCCTTGAAAGAGCAGAAAAAGAAGAAATAAAAGAAAGAGAGAAGGGGAAAAAAGAGAAGTACATACCAAGCCCCACAAATCGATTCTTTCACCAGAATAAGAAATGGAAATCCCCCTTTTTTGTTGTGTTCTTGTTGCTTTTTTTGTTACTGTCATGTTGTATTGTTTCTGTTTTCCTGTAAAAAGAAAAAAAAAAGAAATAAATAAAAAAATATCTTGCTAACACGTTGCTTCTCTCTTTTTGTAATAACAGGTGGATGAAATATTTATAGATTTGGCCTCAAACAAACACCACATAGCCAGAATGACGTATGTATACTGGGGAAGGGTAGAGTCAGAAGACTAGAGAAACAAAGGGCGAAGGCTGCATGGTCCTGTGTACACCCTGTGTGTCTGTGCGCTACGTGCTTGACTCAGGTTCTTCATACACATTATCTCTACAATAGTCTCAAGATATTGGACTAAACCACTATTTTGAAATATGAAAAGCTAGGATGTGGAGGAGGAAGGTCAGTGATTACTGGATATTCCCCAAAAGACAGTTATGTCAATTGGACAGGACTAGGACTCAAACCCTATCAACTGACTGTGAGGCTTGGAATTCACCTAAATCCACAACTTACGGTAATCTGAGCCCATGACATTACTTGCACCAAGGCCTATATTTTTGACAGATTTCTCATTTTAAAAACATCAAGAAGGCAAAGTTTACCAAAAAAATGGCATTGTAAGTTTTACCTGTAATTAGGGCCTAATAAGAGGCAACATGCCCCAACCAAAAGATGTTCCTGTTATAATAGATACTCCTTTTTGCTTTTGTGGAGAGGGAAGACTTATTTATCAGTACAGAAATTATTCAGAAGTTTTAAATGTGTTAGTTTGAAAATTACATAGCAGAACACATAGGCACAAACTCAGGAGCTTGTATGATTCATCTCAAAGGGGAAAAAAGATACTTGAACAAAAATGTTATAAAACCCACTGCTTTGTACAGCAATATTTACCAATAAAAACTGGTAAAGGAAAGCAATTAAAATTTAAGGAGTATTTTAGATGAATTTATTTTTCACTCAAGTTCTGTGCATCTTTTTTTTAATAATGTGACTTTTATGACAACTGGTTAATTTAGGAGACAAAAGTCATGAAGTGCTGGAAAGTCCTGTTTTCAAATTCTAAGCTTCTGCAGCACTCTAGTAACACGGCCATAGTCTTAAGAATTCTTCTGGATTTGTAGCCAGTTTCAAACATGTAATTCTTTTGTTGGGTCTAGAGAAATCTACCCAATAAACAGTTATTTCTCTTACTTAAGATGATTTAAGATTGAAAAATACTTGTGTATTTAGCATGAAAGTCTAATTATTTATACTTTCTAATTCTGGAGTCCATGATTATAATAATGTTTCAGAATTGATATAATGTTCTCATTTTCAGTGTAAAAAGATCCCAATATATTATTAGCCATGTACTTTTAGAGTTTAAGGTGTTCGTGAGATATAAAACAGGAAACACTATTCTGTGTCATTTTCAATTTTTAGAAAACATAGTAAATGGCTTGATTTTTCTATTTCAAGTGCTTGTGAAAATTTGCTTCCACGTGACAGGAATTGAATCCATTTCTATGTAAAAGTTCAAGGAACCAAGCATGTTCAATCTGGATGAGACTCAGAGACCACACATTGCTGTCTTCAACTATTTTATGTGGAAGAATTGATATGATACATGTGCTGCCACTGGTAGCCCTGAGCCTTATAGAATGGAAATTAAAATAAAAATTAAAATTTTGCATAAAGAATTCTTAAAATATAGTTGAACAAAGACAAAACAGTCTCTTTAGGAAAGCAAATTTCCCCAAAATTTTTTGACTGCTCTGGAGTTAGTGAGCCACTTGTCACAGATTCTGTAGAGGTGGTTGATAGATCCAATGTGTGATCTAAGAGTCCATGAAATACTAAGTACTCTTTAATTTTTAAATTTTTATGATTTCTTACATGAATATAGTACATTTTGAACATCTCAATTCCTCCTAGGCCTCCCTCCCATATCCTCTCCCTCTCAAACCGTATCCTCTTCTTCTATTGTTACTACATGAACATATGTATCTATACCCTACTGAGTCCAGTTAGTGTCGCCTATATGCACATAGATACACAGCTGACCACCGGCCATAAGCAACCTACCAGAAGACTCATCCCTGAAGAAAACTGACTCTTACTCCTTCACCAGCTGTCCTCTCCCCTGTAGATCCTCACCTAGAGGTCAGGTCTTGTGAGCCTTCCCCACTCCTACTGAAATGTATGGTCTTAAGGAATACTTGTGTAGGCCTCCATAGCTGATGAGGATTCATGGGGACAGCATCCCTGTCAGGTCCAAAGCCACTATTTTGCAGTGGTCCTCCTGGTCCTGTTGCAATCTTTCCACTCCCTATTCCATGATGTTCCCTGAGCCTCACGTGTCCTGATTGTGTCCCGTGTGGGGACAGACACCTCCACAGTCACTTGTTCTCTGCATTTCAACGAGGTGTAGTTCTCTGCAACAATCCCCATCTGCTAGAGAAAGAAGCTTCTTTGATGAGGGATGAGAGCTGCACTCATTAAAACTGGCGAATGTCAGAGTTTATTTTACTTTGATGATTGGGGGTGGGGTTGAGTTTTACCCAACTATTGTAACATGTCTTCAAATTAATGGGATAAAAATGCACTCAACATGTTTATTTTAAAGCCAGAAGATATAAAAAAGAAA
The DNA here is from genome assembly GCA_009823505.1 of Rhizomys pruinosus. Taxonomy (NCBI): domain Eukaryota; kingdom Metazoa; phylum Chordata; class Mammalia; order Rodentia; family Spalacidae; genus Rhizomys; species Rhizomys pruinosus. The sequence continues at coordinate 390,076 of VZQC01009130.1, forward strand.
TGGCCATAAATCAGAGAGTAGCATGTGGCAGAGTGTGAATGTGAGCTGAATACCCAGACCTTGACATTCTCAGCAACTGAGGCACACACCAAAGAAGACAAGGAAGAGTACACCAGGTGCAGTCTTTGAATGTACAACTTTCTCTTGTGTTTTGTAGTCCAGAAGAAGATGATGTGAAAGCAGATACTGGTGTGGTATTCCAGTTGCCCTCTATGGGGCAAAGGGCAGTGAGAGAGAAGAAAATCCACAGGAGCTCAAATCAGAAGATAAGGAATACAAGGGCCTTGCCAGTCAATGTCTCCTCAGTTGAAGTTAATAGTAAGTAGGTTGTTTCCCACATGACCTGAATTTCTTCATTAGGTCTACATTTTCTACAGTCACAAGCTCATTCCAAATAACAGTTAAAATTCACATAAAGCAATCAAAGATGTGATATTTCAAGTTTTTATTATCCTCTTATGAAAGTGTGTCTGACGTTAGTCAAGTAACTTTCCGGGAAGTTATTGACTGGCACTCATCTCTTAATAAAGACAAACCTTTACCACAAACAATGGGTTAATCCAACCAGCCACTGCCTCCATGACTAAGTAAAAAAAATTAAGCAATAACTGATTTATGGGTGGGACCTTTTAAAAACACAAACTCATTCATTGTCTTTAAAAATATGGATAGTTTCTTCCTGTACAGGATGATAATATGATTTTGTAGCTCTTTCCTAAGAGGGCTTGAAAATGGTAAACTGTCTTTGCAGCCACTAAAGCCATCTGGCAAATAATGTTTTGAAAATCACTCAGAAAAAGAAGTTACTGGAACACTTATACATTGTTCCATTTTTCTCTTTTTGGTTCACCTTTAGAAAAATCACACCACTATCATGTCCTCAAATTTAAGAGAAGACCTCTTTATCAAGCCCCATCTCCATGTACTTTACATGTAGTGTATAATTAAATTTCTAAATTCTAGTAAAGTAAGGAAATGCTATTGTATGGATATAAAAATCAGACAAAAAGTTTAAGGATTCTACTAATGAAAGGGAGCAAAAGTGCAAATTCAGATTTCTAATTTATTCGTGAGCATCACTATACTTGTTTACAAACTTATGCTTCTATTAGCATATTTGAGACCCTAAGGCATCCAGCTAGCCAGAACCTGCTTTCACACTTTCACAAAGTTCACTTCCAACAGACAAGTTCAGATGGCCCCCCTCAAATTCCAATGATTACCAGATTTAAGAGAGCCAGAGCAAGTGATTTATATCAGAAATGGGGCAGGATGCCCTGCCCTGGTCAGGGTCTAGCTGACTCTTTAAGAGGAGCCCTCATCGAGAAATGAAAATGTTGAGGTAAGAGATGATCAGACAAGAAGTTAGCTCCTCTGAGGAAAAAAGCAGTGCACCTCACCCAACTTGAAGGAAAGAACCTGTCAAATGTGTGACCTGCTTTCTTATTTGTTGAGGTTTTGAAATAATGGCCATTCCAATAAGTTATGTGACAGCTTATATGTAATTTCCAATCATGAGTTTATTTGCTGGGAACTTAAAAGCTTGCAATATCTAATACCAGAAATTAAGCATGAAATGGTCCCTGGTTGCCAGGCCTTTTTGTATCTTTGGGCTAATCTTATAAGTTTCATTTATTTTAATGACTGCACCATATTTAAAAGGGGATGTTCTATTAGCAAACCTAATTTGAGAGTTACCTAATTCTAACTTCCTTGTGTCACTGCAGATTATAAGAAAATGCTCCCATAACTTTGTCTGCACTTTCTTCACCTGTAAAAATGCAATGATAATATTCATTTTTCTTAACATCAGAGAATTATTTTGAGACTAGACTAGAAAACATGATGCAGTACCTAGGGCCCCACTGCTTCCACAGCTACATAAGTGCATACACTTCAGAAATGTGAAAGAATTTGTGACCCAGAGCTGCTGTGACAATTTCAGGATTTCCAAAAGCACAGTATTTACTAGACTGCAAAGCTCAGGATCATCCTTAAGGCAAGTGTGTGTGTGTGTGTGTGTGTGTGTGTGTGTGTGTTTTACCTGGTTGCTCGAGATTTGAACTTGGATCATCATTCTGGGTGGCATCTCCCCAGCCCCTGTTAAGTCAGTTTTTACAGCAAAAATATTACTCTCAAGAAACATTAATTTGGGAGCTATTAAAAATTAGAAAACTGAGAGTCTAAGTTAAATCTAGGAATAACTTTTCAGCTCAAGATTCATCTCTATTTTATTACAAATCTATATTTAAAAAATAACTGTGTATTTTCTTTGAATGCTGTCAAAGGAAAGCTAAAACCAACCACTTTATATTGCCAAGGCCAAAGCTATGTTTGTAAAGCAGCTCAGTGCAGGGGTGTGTGCTCTGCTTTCCATCACTATACTTGTATAGTACATAAAACTCCAAATACTAACTAGATTTTTCTCAACTCAGAAATGTGCTGGGGATGGTCATTTTGAAATGAAAATACTTCTTTTCATTACTATACCTTGAATGAAAATATTTTTATAGAAGTTGAAAATAGTCTACAGCTAGGCATTGACAGTTTACTTCTATGTATAACATTCTCATTAAAAGTTTATTTTAAAACTTTAGTTGCACAGCCAGGGATGATGGTGCATACCTGAAATCCTAACACTCAGGAAGCAGAGGTAGAGCCAGAGTGATGTGGCAAGACTCAAAAAGAAATAGGTCAAAGCATAGAAAAAGAAAATTCCAGTTTTCCAGTTACAACAGTGATATTTTGGTGTTTACCGAGGGTCCCTTCTGGAAATGGATCACTTGCATTAGCTGATTCTCACTGAACAGTTCTCACGTGTAATCATGAGCTGATCTGCCTTGCTTGCTACTCAAAATGCCAGTGACTCAAGGACAAGTTGTTGGGCAAGGAAAGAAAAATATTTACTTAGGGAATATAGCAAACCAAAGAAGATGAAGGCTGTCTCCAACAAACATCACCTTCCTTTTGTAGGACAAGTACCAGACTTGTCTAGGGAGTTGTGGGTGCATGTGAGATAGGTAGGTGCCAGAATAGCTACAAATGTGGCACCATCTGCTTTTCTGATGCACACATTGCTGTTATCCTATGTCCCTGGGTATTATGAGTACTGTAAAGTAAAGGAAAAGTTATTGTTTAGAAAGTTTAGGGATTTGTGTTTTGGGGTTCTTTATCTGAGGAATAATTAATTCTGCAGTTATAATCAGGACACAGGGGCATCTTTTTCCTTAAGAAAAGGGAAAAACAGAAAAATAGCCACATTTTTCTCAGAAGAGCACGGGAGATAAAGACAGGCAATTTTGTTCTGGAGTCAGTGAGGGGAGAGGAGGAACATTCTCTGGAGAACAGTTTAACCATTAGTTTCGACAGTCAGCCAGAGAAGTCTTCTGCAACAAAGTCAGTTAGAGTCAACGGAGAACAAGAGGAACACGAGGGTTTACTTGGGTCTTCCACTAGTGACAGCATTTCAGTGTATTACTAAGGACCAATTAACTTCCTAAGTACAAATTTCTTAAGTACACTAGACAGAAAATTGAGTTTCTTCTATATTATAAACACTGAGAACTGGAGCAATTGAATCTTCTCTATATATTGACTTGTAGATGTTTTCAGGCTGTTTTTGAATTCAATATTTTCTTTTCTTTCTTTTTTTTTATTTTGAGACAGGATTTCACTATTAGTAGATCAGGAATGTCTTGGACTCACAGACATCCTGTGCCTTCCCAGCGCCAAGATTAAAGGCATATGCCACCATACCCAGCCTTGAATTCAATGTTTTCTAAAGCTCCCACTTCATAGTGATCATCATCACTAGTTTCCTACATAGGCTGTATAAAGAGGTGGCAGATTGAGGAAGTCAAACTTTCTATGGTGGGCAGAGGGATATTGAGACTGAGTCTAAAAAACATCACACTGATAGTTAGTATCTTGCTCAGTAAGCCAATTTAACTTAAAAACCATTACAATTTTCATCCAACTTTCCACCAACACATTTTCCTACTTTTATAGAAGTACAGTTTAAAAAAAATTGTACATATTCGCTGCGTACAGCATATTTAATATATGAATGAGTCTGAATGTTTTCCTTCAGCAGATTTCTAACTGCTGAAAATTGGTAGAATGTAACCTTAAATTATATCAAATAATTGGTTTTTAATAATATTCTGTTTATGTTGTATGAGAATATACAATAATTCACTCCTTTTTGCTTTCTCATTTGTTTTTTGAGATGACCTTGATCTTCTGATGCTCCTGCGCAGTCTTCCGAGTGTTAAGCATGCACCACCATGCCCAATTAATAATTTATTATTTTTTAAATTGCAACATTTGATCCACTAAGAGCTATGTTTTAAAAGTATTTTAAATATAATTTATGTGAGAGTTTCCAAAATATTTTCATCCTAAACCCTTCACCTAAAAAGGCTTATGTGAAATCTTAAATAGAAAAAGAAACAAAAGCACACAAATTCTGGTCAGATGGGAGGTGAGGCTGATTGAGATGGAGATAAGGCCTGAGGACCCATCTACTTACTCCCTCTTTCCCATCTCCTAAAGCAGAATAAAAAAAGGCTTTGCTCTGTATTGTTGGAAAACCACAGTTCTGAAGTAGTAAAACTATTTGTGGGCTTTGTTCAGACACTATTGTTGTCTGACACAATGAGTAAGAAATTATCCAGCTACTTAGAGGTTGCCTCTAAAATAACAAAATGTGCACATTTTGTTAATGTTAGACAGCAAGTTTCATAACTGGTCTAGATACTCAGCTAAAGCCACACGTTCTCAGTGCCTTCTGATAATTACTGGTCCTCAAAGTGAACCAGGAGAATATCAAACTGTTATTCTTTATTCTCTTTTGTTTTTCATCAGTAAGCTCACCAACAGGTAGGGTAACTGTCCAAGCATGTAAGTCTAGCAAGCTTATACAAACAAGTTGAGCTTCCATGTAAGCAATGCTATCTTCAAATGTTAGCTCATAGTTTCCCAACCATACCCGAATTTTCATAAGAAAGAACAATTGGGCAATAGATACAATTTTTTTTTCTTACTCCAAGACTGAGAAATTTGAAGAAAGTATGTTTCTTGTTTAGAATGAGTGAGCACACTTGTCTAGTTTTAAAAACACTATGAGACAAACATTCTGTTGAAAAAATAAAATAATAAGAAGGAGATACATAGAGGAAAAATGTACTCCATTGGCCAAGACTGACCGCTGAAATGTAGAAGTAGTCTCATCTTGCTGGCAGTGACTTTATTAACTCATTTCAACTCACCGTGACCTATATTCTGAAAGATTCTACATACATGATGAATAATTTGAGCAAAGATATTTATGATTTGCTTCTGTGTCTTGAAGACAACCATACTATTTTATTTATTCGATCATTCAATACTTTTCATTATATATTAACACCAAGTGTTGGAATGTGTGCCAGGAGCTGGTGATGTCATTGTGAATAAGACATGATCTCATGCCAGGGTGGTGGCACACGCCTTCAATCCTAGCACTTGGGAAGCAGAGGCAGATCTTTGTGAGCTCGAGGACAGCTAGGACTTTTATTCAAATTACTATATAGTAAAGTAATGTAGAATAAGTTATGAAATACTAGTATAGTGTGATAAATTCTTTAAGAAAGAACACAGTGCTTTAAGAATCTATGAGAGTGAGCTAACCTAATCTTGCTAGGTCAGAAAGTGATCCCTGAACTGGCAGAGGGAGAGACCAGGACTCTAGTGTCCTGTACACTAGAGTGGAGTGGTATATAAAAATGTCTCCAGGCAAATAAAAACATTGTCATTTATTATAAACAAAAAGTGTCTTCTTGGCTGGAATACAGACTGGGAACCCAGGTGTGTAGGAAAGAGATGTGATCAATAGTCATCCAATGACCATAACCACCTGGGGACATTTTGTGTGTATTTGAAGGGGAATGAGGTATCACTAAAGGGCTCACACATTTCAGAAAGATCACCCAGTTTCCTTCTGGAAAGCAGATTGTAGAAGAATAAGACTAAAGCAGGGAAGTGATATGGGAGTTGCTATTGTTCTTCCAATAAAGAAAATGACTGTCCAAACAAGAATGATTCCATAGTGATAGAGATTTCTGAAACAGCCATGTTTGGAGTATAATTAATTCTAGTAAAATGAATTTTCTTTGGGGCATTTATTCATTGGAACAAGAGTTGAATCTACTATATTTTCTTTGTTAAAACTGTGCTCTTAATAGGTTTCTGTCTTCGAAGCAACCCTAAGTAGCAGAAGAATCTATGGGGTGGTGGGGTGCATGTTTATTTCCATCAATGGTGAATGTAATGTTTACATGGAAATATGGAGACCTCCATCCCAAAGAGTGAATGACTAGTGGTGATGTATTAATCTATGCACACCATGACACTAGAATGCAGTGAGTCTAGAAAGGCAGACACCAAGTAGATCACTGCTCATCTCTCCAGAGGGTGTTGAGGACTTCACAATAACAACACACCACTGTTGATTATCCACAACTGGGAAACAGTAATCTTGGTGAGAGCTCAAGCTTAAGCCTTTATAGTTTAACAAAGCTTCTTTAGACAACATATCCACATTCACAAATATATAAAATAAGTGAAGTATCAATGAATTAAGAGATATACACAATGGATAGTGATATGGTGCTATATGATTATAAAGGGACAGATGAGAGTTCGGCATTGCAGTATTCTGCGAGGTCCTCTGTATCGAAAAGTGGACAGATATTTCTTATCAATGTCTTCATCTCTTTCAGACTGTGGCAAACGAGCTGTCCCATTTGTTGCCAACAGAATAGTGAGTGGAAACCTTGCAGCCAAGGGTGCCTGGCCTTGGCAAGTTTCCCTTCAGCGCAGTAGCATCCATCTGTGTGGGGCCACCTTGATTGGTAGCTCGTGGGTCGTCACAGCAGCACACTGTTTTAGAACGTAAGTTCCAGACCTTAAGTCCGTCCTCCTTTCTTCTAAAACAAAAAAAAAAAAAAAAAAAAAAAAAAAAAAAAAAAAAAAAAAAAAAAAAAAAACCCTATGTGTTCTTATGTATTCCTGTATTTTGGGTAACATTAAATATTGCACATATTACTGAGATAAAGTAAGAAAATCTTTCAGGTCCTTTTCTAAAATAATGTTCTACTTGCATATTTATTTAGCAATTCAGTGGAAATAAAGGTACTGAAAGTTGTCCCAGAATTCATTAACTACATCTACAAAGCTTTCAATGAGGAAACTACAAGCTATAATAAAACAGAACTCATCATAACACTGCACATTTACTAATCAAACTGATCCCTTGTCAAACAATGTTCTCCACTTAACAGCAGTGCCTGTTTTTGCAAAAAGCTAGTCCTTGTCATGAAACCATAATCTTCAATGAAGGCAAAAGTAGGTAACTGTGATGGCGCAAGCAAGACTGCTTCAGCCAAATGTACAACATTGGCATCAGTCTCCAACATTCTCCTGTGATTTGCATTAAACCTTTAAAAATCAGAGTAAGAATGTATAAAGCATTGGATTCTTTGCTGGTCCGTTCTTACCTGGGATAGTAATTTTCATGCTGGGTGGGATACTAAAAACAAAAACAACAACAACAACAAAAAAAACTTGACAAAATGACCCTAAGAGAGTCTTGAATGATAAAGTAAAGGGATAGAATAACCATTTGCCTTGACAGTCCAAGTGTGGTTCACAGAGCAGCAGACACACATCACTAGGGAGTCTCTTAGAAACAAAGAAAGTTAAACTTATCCCAGAACATCAGACTCAGGAGCTGCATATTGATAAGCACCCCTAAACATTTGTGTGCAAGTTGAAATTTCAGAAACATCATCCTGGGTAATAATATTCTATTCTGAGAAAACTCTTATACAGAAAATAGAGTTGTATTGATAGATCCAAAGTACTGTCATGTTTTCAGAAGAGAATTAGGGAGTCAAGAAAGAACTTGCCAGCAGGCAAAGCTGTTCAAAGATGAAAGGGATTCCAAAGTGCAGAGAGGGATTTTGAGGGAGAGCATGCCTCCAGTTGCAGAAGAGCTCAAGCACAGACAATAGCTATGTGACAGTGTTTTTGTGTCAACAGGTAGACAGTTATTAAGCTCGATGGTGCTACAGATATTTGGTTAGGTGCTTACGATTCATTTTATATAATTCTTATAATCATTCTATGCAAGCCCTACTGTTTGATTCTTTTTCACTAAGAGGTTTAAGACAAATTAAGAAACTTGCCCACAATTCAGTGTTAGGAGATGGTGGAGTTAAAAGGTAATATGTACCTCCTGGTACCAGAACACATCTTTCAGGCACTGGATTAGTGAGAGGACCAACCAGTAGTTTCTGACCTTTCCTATCCTGAGATTATTTCATATTATTTCAGTAGAATGTTGCATTGACACTTAAGAGAACACATAAAATAACAAGACAAAAATTCCAAGATTCTTTTTTAAGGGATGGCTTCTACACCAAGGGTCACTACTTTGAATTTTTACAATTAGCTTTGGAACCTGAACACCAATGTTTATCACCATCCATTTTCATCTTATGGGTTTGGGCCCACAAAGCTTATTTTTAATATTTACCTAGCAATCTTTTATATCATGTATTTTTTCAAAATGTTTTGCATCTACAACTGGAATAAAAAACATGCTATATTACATAGTAACAGACCTTTGTTTATAAATTCTAGTATTATCATTCTCTCTTAAGAAATTTTATTCAAAGTCTGATTTTTACATTTCCAAGCCCCTAAAACTGGATGCATGTTGAATTAATTCATCATGTTAACTTGAGGAAATCTTTCTATAATAACACTTATAAGGTAATTATTTATAAAACAAAATGCCAATATAATTATGTTATATAAACAACTATGTTCAAAAACTAGTTTTTGTTTAGCTTGTCTCATTAGAGTATTTTGCATATCAAAATGTTTGAGAACAAAATTTAAAATTATAACAATCCAAACGCAGTTAAAAGATGTAAAATTGAGTTTGCTTCTGTTTATATTGTAAATATTCTCTTTCTAGAGCTAAGCTATTATAAAAAATTGATTTAAAAATAATATCTATGTGGGAAATATCTTTCTCTGCTTATCCTTCATGAATTATGTTATTTATTTATTTATTCAATTAGTTAGTTAGTTAGTTAAAGGAGCATAAATTTTGATTTTCACAGGTATATTTTTGTGGAAGACACAATCCTGTAGAGAAAGAGGAAGGCACACAGCATGTGATGACAGGCAAATTCATGCGTTTAGGCTTTGTTTTCCTTCCTATGAAACAAAGGCCTTGCTAGGTGATCTTTCACAATTATCAGATGATCTTAGTAATTCGATCTATCACTTTCTCAAGTATTCAAGGTCAAGGTCAACCACACTTGCTGGTCTCTCAGCACAACTGCAGATGCTTTGTGACACCTTTCATCACACCAGAACTTGATCAAAAGTCTAGTCTCCAGAAAGGACTGGCATGATTTTTTGAAAATGGAAGTGAGACTACTAACTCCCAGTTTAAAAATATCCAACGGCCCGGTGTGGTGGCACATGCCTTTGGTCCTAGCACTTGGGAGGCAGAGGCAGGTGGATCTCTATGAGTTCAAGGCCAGCCTAGACTACAGAGTGAGTTCCAGGCCAGCTGGGGCTATAGGGAGACCCTGTTTCAAAAAAAAAAATATCCAATGGATTCCAGTATCACTAAAATAAAGCCTGAGCACTTTTTCACATCCCATGACACCTTGGTCCTTGCCTACCTCTCCAACATCATTGTACAACATTCTTACCATTCTTCCCTTGGTATCCTAAATTGAATCCACCTTGGCCCAAGGCCTTCAGATATTTACCTGGAAGCATGTCTCTCTGATTGTCTTATAGCTGACCATCCAAATGCAGCCAAAATATATTGCAAAAAAAAAAAATGCTTTCCCAGCATTGGCATGGGGTTAGTGCAATTTTTGGCAATTGAAGGCTGCTGGGAGGGAAAAGACAGTGTCTTACCAGATTCGGAAACTCTTTGTGGGTCCAGTGGGTGGGAAGACATTGGGGGACACAAATTATACTCTATGGGCTATATAGATGAGAGTTCATTAAGCTGAGCGGGGCAGTGAGGGAGGGGGGGAGAAGGGGGTGGATCTAAATGCCGTCAAACTACGTTGTATAAAAATCACAAAAATTTTTTTTTTTTTTTTTTTTTTTTTTTTTTTTTTTTTTTTTTTTTTTTTTTTTTTTTTTTTTTTTTTTTTTTTTTTTTTTTTTTTTAAATAATTTTTTTTCCAATTCAGTTCAGGCTTATTTCCCTTCCCATCCCACCATCCCCCCACCAATCAGATCATGCATTTCTGCCATAACTGTCCTGCTCTTTCTCTCAGTTTTTTTAAATTTTTCTAATCCATTTTTAGCTATAAGTGATAATCCATGAGTAATCAAGTCCCGTCACCTTAGTCAAATGCAAAACCTAATATTCTGCCCGAGAGTCATGTATTTGTGTTTTAACACATATTACCTACATCTCCATCTTATTTCAACAGTGGCCAGAGGGAGCGTGTGTGTTTTACTGATCCTTGTTCAATTTCTAAGCTTTGATACAATGAGTGAGGTTGACCCAAGACTTCATATCCCTGTAGCTTTACGACTCTACCTTAACACCCCAATAGCAGTCCTTTCTTCTACACCCGCCTATGTCACGCAGGTTGTTCGCCGTAGGCTTAGAAAAAGGGGCACAGGGGATCCGAGAAGGAAAACAGTCCACTCTCCTCTGGGCTGTTACATTGATCTGGTCAAATTCTGGCATGATTCCTAGTCATGGGGCTGAAAAAAAAAAAAAAAAAAAAAAAAAAAAAAAAAAAAAAAAAAAAAAAAGGTGTGAGCTGAGGAACGTTTGTTCACTGGTAGCCAGCATAACAGAGTTACAAAAAGGCTTAACCTATCTGGACTCTCTGCTTGAAAATATGAACCTCTTGGCTTTCTGCCCCAGCACCTCCAGCCACCATACCTCTCCAGCCACCATGCCTCACAATGGACTCTAATTCCCCCGAAACTGTCAACAATAAGTCAAATAAAGTCTTCCTTTTAATACATTAAAAAAAAAAAAAAAAAAAAAAAAAAAAAAAAATCACAAAAATTTCAACTAAAAATGAAAAAAATGCCTTCCAATAACCCTACCCATTAATACTCTATGCATTATCCTATTTTATTTTATTTATCCTGTTTATTATCACTGAGATTATATATCCAGCTTTAGATTTATTTTGATTTTTTCTTTAGCTGAAATATAATACTTCTGTGACCTAAAAATGTAAGCTTTGTCCCCAGCACACTTCAATAACATTATGCATACAACAAATAAGTACTTGCTGAAGAAATAAATTAATAATACATTTCAGTGATTTAATATTGAATATCAGCTCTAATACAGTATATATATATATATATATATATTACTTAAAAATAGACAAATTTAAACAGCCAAAGGAAGCTATAATCTTGTGTGGTCAGTGTTATATTTTCTCTTATATTAGTTTAAATGCAACTAATATAGCTAATGTATTCTGTGAAATTCACATAGCTATTTATTTCTCATTTTTTCCCAGTAATTCAAACCCACGTCAATGGATTCTTAGTTTTGGAACAACAATAAACCCTCCCTTAATGCAAAGACATGTCAAAAGAATTATCATCCATGAGCGGTATCACCCGCCCGCAAGAGATCACGATATTGCTGTTGTGGAGTTCTCTCCCAAAGTCAACTTTTCAGATGACATTCGCTGGATTTGTTTGCCAGACGCCTCTACACCTATCAAACCAAATTCAATCGTCTACATCACAGGATTTGGAGCACTTTACTATGGTGGTGGGTACCTCAAAACAGCTGACAGACCATTAAGCCCTGTTTAGCAAAGTGATTTGATCTCCACCAATATTATCCTGTCAGGCATTTCCTCCATTTGTTTAGGTTGGTTAGAACTCTTCTTTTGGGCTGGAGAGATGGCCTAGCGGTTAAGAGCGCCGACTGCTCTTACAGAGGACCCGGGTTCGATCCCCAGCACCCACATGGCGGCTGAGAACTGTCTGAAACTCCAATTCCAGGAGAACTCCAGTTCCAGGGGAATCCGACACCCTCTTCTGATCTCCGCGGCATTGCACGACACGGGTGCACAAACCTACATGCAGACAGTACATTCATACACATACAGAAATAAATAAAAAAATTTAAAAAAGAACTCTTCTTTTGCAAATGTCAGAAATCCAACTCAACTCAGCCAAAACAGAAACAGAAACAGATCAAAATTTGCCCTTGTAAATTAGAAGTCAGTAAGTGTGGGAAATCTGGCTTAGATTTAGGTAGAATCAAGGTTATAAAATACCACTGAGTCTTGGCATTTCCTAGTCCTACCTTCTCCAGGTTAGTTTCACTTGCAGGAGGCAAGGGGAGCTATAGCTTCACACAGTAACCAAGGCAGCCAAAAGCAAGTCCAGGGATACTGACTGACTGAGCAATCTAAACACTCATGACTATACAGCAAATTTTGCTTTAATTCTAAAGAATCTAACTTAAAGGTGATTTTGAACAAAATACATTGTGAATGCTATTACGATTTAACATTTGCAGAACAATCTTCCCTAAATCAGCACTGACTATAAGATCCCATGGCTTACTTTATAAGAAAGTCCATTTTCGGGTCTATAAAGTAAACATGCAAAATATTAAAGAATTGAGACCATACAAAGTATTGGATATGACCATATGGACTCAGACTAGACACTGGCAAAGAGATAAAAGGAGATCCCCAAATGCTTAGAAATTAAGGAAAGACTCATCAATAAAGGAGTCGCAGGCAAAAATCTTAAAACTACCTGGAACTGAGCCAAAACTGAGTGCAGTAAGCAGAATGTAGCTATGCTTACATAAAAAACAGAAAAATCTCAAATCTATAAAGCCGTTACCATTTCCACAAGGTCACATGAGCAAGCTTCTGCTTCCTCGTATTCATGGACCAGCCCTGGCTCTTTCATTCTTTCTGCTCCCTCTTCTGAAATGGTCACTGACCCATGGGTGGGTGGGGTTTAACATAGGAGTCCTATCTAGGGACACACACTCTGCAGCCTCTTAGTCTCTAAAATTTAGCCAGTTGCGGCTTTCTGTGTGCATCACACTCTGCTGCTCTGTGGTATAAGGAAGCTTCACTGGTGAGAGTTGAGGGATGCCCTGCTGTTCTCTCATATTCATTTTCTATTACCATGTAACAAATTACTGACAACTTACAAACAGCCCAGATTTAATGCTTCACTGTTTCCCTGGGTGAGAAGTTCAGACACCATTTAGTTGGATAGTCTTTGAGTTGCACAGAGTGGGAGTCTGGGTTGTAGTCTCACCTCTGGCTCCCAATTCTCTTCTCAGCTGGCTGGTTGTTGGCAAAATTGGGTTTCTTATAGCTACAGAGTTGATGAGGTAATGAGTTTTCTCAACATCATTAGGAAAGTGTGTCTAAATTGGGGAAATTCTAAGCTTTACCTGATTTGATCAGTCCTATGGATAATCTTCCTTTTAACTAACTTAAAGTCAATCAGATTAAATTTCTTATTACAAATGCAAAATTCCCTCCACTTTGCTATATAACATAAAGCTATTCAGTAAAATGATGTCCATCAGGTTCAATGAGTCCCACCTATACTTGGGGGAAGAGAAAGACCACAAGGGTGGTTGGGCTCATCAGAGTGCTGCCTGCCAAAGTGCCATTGTTTCCCATCTAATTGTTTTATATAATTCCCATATATTGTTTGATAATAAGAATTTCAGAATGGTTGTACTATTCTTGGTTTTGGATCCAATTTATAATCTTGAGCCCCAGATACATATGAGATGAGATCATTATCATTTAATGTCATTATATATGTAAAAAGCTATTTATAAAAATGTGAAGGATTGAATAAATACACATAATTTAAGAGGTAATTTTTCAAGCCCAGAAACAATACGATGCATGCCAAGTTTCTGGGAACAATCTGGAATCCAAAAATACAGAGTTCATAAAAAATAGAATGCCCTCTCTAAAAATAAAAACTAATTGTTTTTCAAGTAGAGTTACAAAGATTTTCCAGAGAAGAAATCAAATGGTCTTCTTGTAGAAATATTTATTGAACTTTTATAAGGCAGGGCTAGAGAGATGACTCACTTGTTAAGAGCACTGGCTGATCTTCAGAGGACGCAGGTTCAGCTCCCAGCACCTACACAACAGCTAACAACCATCCAAAACTCCAGTTCCAGGAAATCCAATGCCCTCTTCTGGCATCTGCAGGCATTGCATGCACAGGTGCACTTACATACATGGCAACCAAAACATTAATGCACATAAAAATCAAAATAAATAAATACAAAAAATGGTTAATATAATACTAGGATCAGTAAGTGTGTCAGGTTTTAATTCATTTTTCCTCTAGTACAGCTTATATCAACCTTGTCTGTACCGACAATTTTAGAATGAAGATCAGAAAAGAGCCTACTCATTTCGCTCTAGCTAAGGGTGATTCTTGTGAAATTTGTAACTCCTTTTTTTTTCCTTAAGGGGAATCTCAAAATGAGCTTAGAGAAGCCAGAGTGCAGATCATTGGCAACGACATCTGCAAGCAACGATATGTGTATGGTAATGAAATAAAGCGTGGGATGTTCTGTGCTGGATATCTAGAAGGAATTTACGATGCTTGCAGGGTAGGTTGGTGAGAGAAAATAACCCCTTTTTACCTAGCCCAGGAAATCTCTCTCTCTCTCTCTCTCTCTCTCTCTCTCTCTCTCTCTCTCTCCCTTTCTCTCCTGTCTTAATTCTCTCTGTTCTCTGGAACTCACTATGTAGACCAGGCTGGCTTTGCACTCACAGAAATATGCCTACCTCTACCTCCCTGAATGTGGGCACTAAAGGGCTGTGCCACCCCCCTCAATCCTGTCTATGCTCTTTCTTTTTTTTTTAAATTTAATTTTTATTGATGCTTTGTGCATTTCGTACATCATTTTCCAATTCAGATCAGGCATATTTCCCTTCCCCTTCCCCCCCACCCCCACCCCATCCCAGATCATGTATTTTGCCGTAACTGTCCTGCCCATTTCTCTCTGTTTTTTTTTTTCATTTTTTAGCTATAAGTGATAATCCATGAGTACAGGCATCCTTCGTGCAAAACCAATCTGCAGGCTGTTGTGCCCAAACCCCCACAGCCCCTCTTTCTAGTAGTAAAAAATACAGATACAACATCATCATGTCCCAAAAGTTCTACATGTAGAGGTCATAGCTTATACCTACTTTTATTTTACTATGAAGCAACATAAAATGCACAAAAATTTCTTTGATGCTATGAAACAAACTAATCAAACTTAAAAGCTTTAATAACTGAAGACTCGTGGATATTAGAGTTCTTTTGTCCTGTGGGTTAACATTCTACAGAGGAAACAGCCTTGTAAAATGAACTGTGATGAACGGCTGTAAATATTCAATGGAGAGCAAGCATCTTTCCTTGAAGGGACTGTTTTTGGAGTACATACCAGAAAAATGATATTTCAATAAGTCCTGAAGAATAAGTAGCACTTCCACAATTACAGATGAAGAAAATAATCATGTGAGAGAGAAGTAAAAATTATAAAGATGTATAGTTAAAATTCACAATTGAAAGAATGTCAAACAATCTGTTGTTTCTGAATACCAGGAGCACGACAGGTGACAGCTCTAATTAATGGTGCAAAGTCTGATTAGGCTGCCTTCTCAAATCCCAAAGTTCTTCACAGTACCTTCCTTAGTTCCCCAAAACCTAGCTGGCAGGTATGATTTCTGATAAAAATGTGTTTCCTTCCATATCTAATCACTTTTTCAGAAGCAAAGAAATAATGAAAGCTCTACTCACCAAAAAATGGGGATGTGATGAGGGAAGTGGTCCCAGTACGTGAGTACAGTGATTCCATCTGTGACGTGTAATAAGGGATTTAGAGTGTCTGACGCAGCGGGTGCAAAGCACCAACAGCAGCCAAGCTTCTTCTTTAATAGCATATGTTTATGTAGACCCCAATAAATCTCTTCCTTTATATAGAGGGGAGAGAGAGAGAGAGAGAGAGAGAGAGAGAGAGAGAGAGAGAGAGAGAATGAATTTCTCCAAGCTAAGATTCAAGCACAAATTATAATAGTATCAGAATTGAGATAGGAAAACCAGAAACAAAAGGTTTTCACAGCTTAGTGCAGATTTGCAATTTTGCTTCTGTTTCTGGTTCAATCAAAAGTTTGTCCGAAGACTACCATTTGAAACCACCACTCAGGTACCGTTAGGAGAGCCTTGAAGATAGTGTTCGAAATCATGGCAGAATACAGTGTGGGGGCTCTGACAACACTTTTTGGAGGTAGTCAGGATCATACCATACAAGAAAATTCATCTAGAATTTTCCCTAGTTGTTGTTTTCTTCATTTTAAGCTTAAAAGCCTTACCAAGATGTGTGCATTGTGATAGGTGCTAGAGATACAGTCATGAGCAAAAGCTCATACGGACCTGCTTTCAAGGAACCAACTGTCCCATACACAGTTATGCTTTGATCAAACAACATATTATCACAAAAGAAAGACAATTAAAACTGAAAAAGTCATGATTTTAAAGTATATGTAGCAGAAATGTTTCCTTCCCTGCGGGAGTCAGCTCGGCACCCTGCCTCCCTCCTCCCACTTCCACCTCTGCTGCTTGTGGTCCCCAAGGCAAAATAAGGAGAGGCTTTCTCTCCAAATTTCAGTTTCTGGGAGACGAGCAAATTTAATGGGCGTTCCTACAGAGCAAATAGATGAGGAGGTCACTTACGAAGTCCTTTTTGGCGCCACACTCACGTTTATCCTGGGCTGGGACACCAAGGAATTCTATTCTGCACAACATGGCGCCAGTGGGAGGGAGGGAGAGAGAGAGAGAGAGAGAGAGAGAGAGAGAGAGAGAGAGAGAGCCATCCACTAACACTTGCCCACTTGCCTTATGAGCCAATAGCCTCTCCCCCTAGGTGAGCTGGCTGCTCGGGACGGGTTGCTGTAGCCATAGCTCTGCCTCTTCTTCAGGAGAACCATCTCTGGGAGGTGTCTGATGTTTGATGGCCAGGGCCAGTGAGTTGGGAAGAGTCTATCTATGCCCCCACACACAGACACACCCTTTCTTCCAGCCCTTACTATCTGCCTGCACCGGCCTCTTATGAAAGAATCCCTGGGCCTTGGAGAGGTAGTGAGAAGAGGTAGGACAATCTATTTTTTTTTCCTCTGTAGTGAGACATCAAGCTTTCAGGTCTGTCCATCTTCTGTTTCCAATAGACTGTTGCCTCATTTCAGGGGTATTTCTCTTACTAATAAAACACAAGTAGAAAGAAGCATGACCATCTAAACAAATACTGACCATTCTCTGGACACAAACACAAATGCTCAGAAGGTATCTTAGCAGGGGCATCACAGCCCTCTAACAAACAATTGCAGTGGCTTTCCTATTGAGGCCTAGAACGTTCCCTGCCACTAGAGGTCAATTTGGCTTGTGATATGAGGTGTGTGTTCCTCCCCAGGGATCAGGCAATCTAATTGGAATTCCTGGTTGTACATATACTAGATGGGCCACATTTCACCAGCAGGAACACCTTATTTGGAATGTCATAGTGCAGCAAGTGGGGTCTGTAGCAGAACTTTGGGAACAATTTCCTCCTAGGAATCTGCATAGCACTCTCCAGCACTATGAAGTCCAGCTGTCCAGTAGCAGGGAGTCCTTAGCTGGGTTCCAGCATGACCTCTCTTTTCCATGCTTACATCATGTCATGTCTTCAGCAATAGGGTCTTACATCTGCTTCCTGTATGCAACCAACATTACAGGTAATAGCTTTTGTTGGGGGGGGCAGGGGGCTCTGTAGTCTCCTTGGCCAACAGATCATGGGTAGGGCAATCCACCCCTGGTACTGAAGTCTTATTTAAAAATTGTACAGTTTTGGGAGAGTCTCTAATTTTTTTTTATTTTTATAATGTGTCTGTTTATACTTTGGCACCTACAGGCCCAGGCCATTGCAGACTTTTCTCAATCATTTTGGTGATATTATTCATGTCTCACCCAATCATAAAGCTCCCAAGGATTTCATAGTTATACCTGGTCCTGGTGCCCCTTTATGAATTTACTTTTTATCTTTGTTTCTTCAGGTGTACTTGATATCTCTCCAATGGGTCTCACATCTGTCAAACACTCAGACATTAACATTATACATATTAAATCAAACATAAACCAAGTCTAACCCAGCAGGGGAAGATTTTGTCTATTTATTCCAATTGTTGTCTCAAAAGATCCATGTTGGGTATAATAGCACAGATAAGAGGCATTCATTTGTTTAGTTCTTCAGTATCCATGGACATTTTCTCCTATTCATTTGGTTTCCTGCATTTCCTTATACTTTATAGACTCACTGGGCCTGGCTCAAGCTGCCTAGCCCTGAACAGGACCAAGGAGGAATAGGTCTCCTCTTACCCGTGCTGTACTTGCTGGTTCCCTGTGTCTGGCACGGCCTGGGACTCACTCCTGGCTGTAGTCACACCTGTGGTCTTCTCATTGACTCCATCTGACTGCTGGGGGAGGCCCTGACTGGGCAAACTGCCCCCACCCTTAGCATAACTTTTCTCAGCTGAGAAAGGTATCCTGTTTAATCTGGAGAGAGGTTGTTATCCACCCCTGGGATGGTTTTTATCCTCCATATGCCTTTTGTGAGCTGTCCCTCTGGCTTTATAGCCTTCCCGAGGCTCTTTAGCACAGAATTTGGCTTTTTATCGTTTTTTTTCTTTAGGTACTTAGGTTTGACACAATCTTGCCACATTTGCCTTCAAGTAACCCAAGCAGACCTTTCTCTGCTTCGTCCTCTTTATATCTCTTTTAGGTTGTTCTACTCTTTTACAAACATACTTCACATGCTGGTCTGAGTAACAGATCTGACAAAGCCTCTCCTACTTTATAAACATGCTCTTCCATCAAGGGACTCAGCACAACCATTAAAATAAAGCTCCATACCAATCTTGAGGCCTTTGTTCAATCAAGTTCTTCCTTAAATCTCTGCTAAACACAGTCCTTTCTGGCCCAGTGAACTAGTCACTATATATTGCTTTCCTCATATCCAGTTTTCTCAGCAATGCCTGCGTCTCTCTTACCATCCTCCACCCCCTGGTATTCATGGGAACCTCCATTGGGGATGACCAAGTATCTCTAACAAGCCAGTCCATCAAAGATTGATTTCTCCTGTGCTGCCTCAGGTTATACAGCCTATATCTCAAGGAGGGATGGATGGTTATATTGCTCAGCTTTTCTGCTTCTGCAGATTACTTAATGTAATTCCATCTGCCCCCATGGCATAATGAACCAGGTGACTAGGGGTTCCTTTATTTCTTGTTTGAAAATCTTCCCCAATTCCAACACGCATACATACACCTCACACTCAAGCAAATTAATATTCCAAGATTTATTATCAAAAACTTGTAAGAACTCCAGAAATAAGGAGAACAAACTTAAATCTTGGGGGGAAAAAGCATCAGAGTTTTACATAGTCTCAATAATAATACTGGAAGAGAAAAGACTGAAAATGCATTCAAATTTCAAATGTAAAATGATTTCAACCAAGATTCCTGTCAAGTTATCACATACATGATATCTGTAAAAGAAAGTATTTTAGATAAACAATAACTCAAAAACTGCATTTCTCATAGTCGTTTTTATAGGAAACCAACCTTAAAAGAGGAAACCCTCCAAAACTAAGGGAGAAAATTAAGAATGTAGAAATTAAGGTATTCAAAATATTGTGAACCCAATGTAAAATAATTGTTCAGATAGTGTAAGGTTCAAGTCTGCACCCCAGGCACAAAGAAGAGAGTACAAGCTAAAGGGAAGAGGGAAAAGAGGTTCCTGTGAGAGACACAGACAGACACAGGAGAGGCACTGCTATTCATTTCAGGAAATCAAAGTCTCCCAACAAAAGGTAACAAAATCGAGAGGGGTTACTGGACTCCTTGATAAGTAACATTTTACAAAGTGATGTTAACATGAACATTGGCTGTTAATTTAACCAAAAGTGGAGCTCTAAGATGTTAGGGGAAGTTGTGAGAGAGTCACCAGAGAACTAAATCACCACCTACACAAGAGAAAAATCAGTGTTCACATTCTGAATGGGAAAGCAACAATTTGAGAATATTATTTAATGAATAGTATAACAAGCATGAAGCGATTTTCTATAGGAAACAGATGACATGAGGAAATGCTTTCTAAACCTTTTATTTTATTTCTTTTTTTTAGCACAACACAACAGATACTTTATTTAGGGGTAGGGGTTCTAGATTTTTATTTTTAAAAACTTTTATTGCTCTCTTGTGCATTTCATACAACTTTTCCCAACCAAATCTAGATCCATTTCCCTCCTCACCAGAGCTCATGCTTTCTGCCATACACGTTAAGTCCTATCTTACATCTTTTTCTCAGTCTTTTTTTAACTTTTTCGATGTAGAAGTTTACTGTTTTGGTCAGGTCTCTGAACAAGTCTTTTGTTGTTGTTCCCTTTAATTTTGTATTACTCCAATATACACTCCATACATAATACCAAAATGACAGACTATATAAGGATTTGGTGCTAGGAACCACAAATGAAGGACACCATATGTCGTTTGTTTTTCTGGAACTGCGTTACTTCACTTAGCATGATGGCTTCTAGTTCCATCCATTACCCGCAATTTTCATGACGTCATCTTTCTTTACCATAGAACTCCATTGTGTAGATGTATCACATTTTCATTATCCACTCATCAGTTGAGGGACACTTGGGTTGCTTCCAGCTCTTTGCTATTGTGAAAAGAGCTGTAATAAACATGGTCGCGCACCTATCTCTGCAATAGGATGAATCTTTTGGGTATATTTAACTATGTGTTGCTTACTCTAAATCAAATTTTAATATAAAAATGTAATTTACCTTAAGGCTATTATGTAATTTTCCAGTTTCTATCAGTAATCTATACTGCTAGGAGATAAGAAAAGAACAATATAAGTGGCTGACTAAAGTATCTTTGAGACAGGGTCTCACTAGGTAGCCCTACCTGGACTGGAATTTGCTATATAGATCAGACTAGCTTTGAACTCACAGACACACATTTGCTCTGCCTCTTCTGCCTCTGTCTCTGCCTCTGCCTCTGCCTCTGCCTCTGCCTCCCAAGTACTGGGATTATAAGCATGTGCCACCATACCTGCCCTCATAAAACTATTCTAAATAATAAACTCTGTGTTTAGCTAATTGTTTTTCTTTCTCTTTACTTTCAGGGTGATTCTGGGGGGCCATTAGTTATAAAAGATGATAAAGATACCTGGTACCTCATTGGAATCGTGAGCTGGGGAGATAACTGTGGTCAGAAGAACAAACCTGGAGTCTATACACAAGTGACATATTACCGACGCTGGATTGCTAAAAAAACAGGCCTCTAACTCACTGTAGACCTTAAATAAAACAGCTGTATTCCGGTCATATGGATATGTGAATTCAGATATTTAAGAGGCATTAGTATAATGAAATGAGATGACATGACTGCTCCTAGCAATATAAAACACATGGCATGATTTATTTCAGATCTATGTATATCACATTAGTCAATAATAACCCATAGACAGTTGGTAAGTGTTTCTTATATATTTGTGACATGATGGGTTAGTTTATCCTTCAGAAAAGCAGAGACATAGCTCTTTAAATCAAGTAAACTGAAGTGTATATACGTAAGATACATTACAATTTTGAAGAAAACCTGGGAGACTTTAGAGTATGTTTGTCCCTCAAGTGAGAGATTTTTTTAACCCCCAAAGAGTTCAGGAAACTCACATAATTTCCTGTCATATATCCAGAACTCAAAATGTCTTTATTTACTTTCTTTCCATAATTTATAAAGTTTTTGCATCACAAGAAACAATTTTGCTACTTTTAAATGCATCTGAGGGAATTTTATAAAACAAGATTATGTACCACATATGCATTCACATTGCAATCCCTGTTCCACAGATATGTGTAAAGAAATACTTGTTAATGGTTGATATAAAAGTAACTATTTGATCAAAATACAATTGTTATAAATTTTTAGAGAAGGTGATGGTAATTTCATGAACAAGAATTTGACATTTTAGAGGTGCAGTTACATATTTTGGCCACCAGAGGGAGATTTTTGCCTACTGTTCTTTAAAGCCAAATGCGTGAAAACAGAATTTTTTAGCATCAAGAAACATCTTTCTCCACAAAAAGGAAATTTTTGTTTTCTTTCATTTTTACCATAAAGTTACCCCAAAAGTCCATGATCTGATTATTATTTCAGTCATGGAACCATAAATGTATATGAGTTTATGAATGTAAATTTTGAGTACTTTCGATAAAACTAAACAGAGTGGTTTTAAATATATACTAAATGAAGTACCTCATGAAGGTTTTAGGAGCCTATTACACAAATAAATTTGTGCTGGAATATTACTCTGCTTGGCAGTACCCTTGAAATATCCAGGTTTGTAGGCTGGGGAGTCATGTACTTTGGTAATCTAAATAAGCCCAAACATTTCAACAATGAAATTATTTTATTACTATCTGCCATGTGTTATTTGGAAGGCATGAGTGTAATCCTGAAGCAATCTAAAAGAACTTTATGATCTATTCACACATAAACTTGATCCACAGTTTATGCTCATAAAATGTTAAAGTGTAGAAGAGATCGCACAGGCCAATCCATGTGCGTTATGATTAAAAAAAAAAAAAACAAAGCCGAGAGATATAACCACTTGGCAAACTCTCCATTCAGGTACCAACTTCACATACCCTTTCCTTACAAAGTATATTTATGATTGACTTTGTCCATGGAATCAGCAGATCTAGGAAATTTTCACTAGGTGTTATTGAACTGTTTTTAAATGAACAAAGCCCTAAGACAACCATTTCAAATGATTTAGGCAGCTGGCTGCCAATCACCTAACTCCCTTCAAAACAAAGCTGTTTATATATATATATATATATATAGAATAATTTTTCTGTACTTTGGTGGCGAGATATAATTTTGCTTCTAATGATAATTCATAAAGTGGTCTCTCAGTTGTAAATTATGTATTTCTAAACTGTTTAATATAGCATTTCATTTGGGGTCTTTTGGGAGCAATTACTGGTATATCATTTTAAATCTAATAAAACTGGTGATCAGAGCACTTCACAGAGAATATCATTGAGTCTGTATTTGGCCAGTAGTGTGAATCTTTTTAAATGTTTTTATGAATTATATTCTTTTCTGAAGACTTATGAGAATTTTTCTTGCATGTATATAGGTGCACCACTTGTGTTCCTGCTGCCCACAGAGGCTAAAAGAGGGCATCAGATGTCCTGGAGCTAGAGTTATAGATGGTTGTGAACTGCCATGTGGATGCTGGGATCTGAACACAGGACCTCTGCAAGAGCAGCAAATGCTCTTAACCTCTGAGGCATCTCTCTAGCCCAAGAATTACATTCCTTTTAATCAGGAATTCAAGTTCATCCTCAGGTATAAGCCAAGATCAAGTCCAGCTTGGGTTAAGTGAGACTGTCTCAAAAACATCAACAAAATCCAACAAGAGAATTTCACTCCCTTTTCTGGATATTTTTTATTGAATTTTTATGTATTTCATACATAACATCACTCCTTTTAAATAACTAAATTGGGACATCCTGACAAAAACAAGGTTTCTTATTTGGTGCTATTGACAGATTTGCCTGAAAAGGTCTTTGCTCTCAGGGGCTGCCCAGTGCATTAAAAAGGTCAGTGGTACTTAGATTTCTCTAGCACCCTAACACTCTCAAGCTATGGTAATCAAAAATAACTCTGCCCATCAACAAGTATCTCCTAAGGGATAAAATTATATCTTACAAGAACTTCTATTTAGATGGTAATTGATCACTTTAGAATTATGAAAAATTAAAAATGTAACATCGAATGTTCAAATATTATAGTGAAGCAATGAAAGCATGCTATGTACTATTGTCGTACCATTGCCACCCAAACTTGGTACCTCTAGATTCCTCAAGTGCTTCAGATATGGTGGCACACACTTGTAAACACAGTATTTGAAAAGATGAGGCAAGATGATGGTAGAACAAATGACTGGTTCTTCAGTCAGTAGCTATTTCATATACAGACTGATTTCTCCATATGCAGTGAGCTCAGAGAATTTATGTCTACCTGATATGTGAGGACGTGGATTCAATCCTGAGACGACATGAAGTTGTAAGCTCTAAGAGGGGTTGGACGCATTTGGTAATGGTTGGATATGAGTAATATACATTATATACATATATGGAACTTTCAAGAATGAAAAGTATTACTTAACATCATTTTTTTAAATATTCTTCTCTAAACTGGAGTGTGACATACAGCACCACTAAACACTGTCATGAAGACAGGGATTTGGGAAAACTATCTGCTGATAGTTTCTCTACCTTGACCACAAAATACTTTAAACAATGGTATATTGGGGGCTGGAGAGATGGCTCAGCAGTTAAGAGCACTGGCTGTTCTTGTAGAGAATCTAAGTTTGGGTCCAAGCACTCACATGGCGGCTAACTCCCATCCATAACTCCAGTCCCAGGGGATCTGACACCCTCTTCTGGCATCCATAGGCATTACATACACATGGTACACTTACATACATGCAGGCAAAACACTCATAAATGTAAAACTGGTGTGTGTGTGTGTGTGTGTGTGTGTGTGTGTGTGTGTGTATTGGGACTGGAGAATGGTGAGTCACTTAAGAGCTGCTCTTTCAGAGGACCAGGGTTTGATCTCCAGAATCCACATGATGGCTAATAGCTGTTCATAACTCCAGTTCCAAGGAATCCAATGTTCTCTTCTGGCTTCTGCAGACATTGAATGTACATGGTCTACTTACATACATGTAGTCAAAACACACACATTATAATAAAGTATACAAAAAAGTTAAAAGAAAAGCAATTTATTCCATACAGATGCCATATATATATATATATATATAGAATATAGATATATATAATATAATCGTGGGTTCAAGAGGACAGGGGTTTGATTCCACATGGTAGCCAACACCCATTCACAACTCCAGTGTCAGGGAATCAAATGCCCTCTTCTGGCCTCTGCAGGCATTGGATGATACTAGTGCACTTAACTTAAATACAGGCAGCCAAAACTCATACACATAAAAAAATAATTATTTAAAGAAGAGTAGAGTCTTAGTGAATCCCACATAAAATAGAAACTGTGTATAAAAGATCTATGTTGATAAAGAGAAATTATGCCTACAAATATGAGAGAAACATTGTTTCCATATCAAACACACTTAAAAGACAGGCCTACACTCATGCATTACAGGAAGTACAGGGAGACTAGGTGAGTTTAAAAACAAAGCACTTGAAGTTGGGAGGGAAAAATGGTGGGAAAATAGGGTCGAAATTAGCTAAAGAGATTAGAGGGGGCATGGATCTGATCAAGACACATTGATGCCTGTATGAAATTTTCAAAAATAAAACGAATTTTTAAAACTCTGAAAATTTTGTAATTGACATGCTAAAACTCTTTATCAACAGATTTAAGCAGAAAGAAGCCAACAGAATTTTCTTCAAATCACTGAATAGCTGTATTTATGCAGCTTAAAACTCTGTGGACACTGATGCTGATAGGGTAGGAAGTCGTCTAGTACACACTAAACATGCCATGAAGGCATGGAAAACCTCCAGACTAGTGTTATAACAACATAATCAGAGAAACGATTAGATTTCAGGAGTCAGGAAGAAAACAGAAGTCATTCCTCAGATTATTTAAATCTGATCTCAGTCTTGAAGTAGCTATTATAATAGATGATATAAATATATTTGGAGGCACTAAAAATCTAAGTATAATCTGTCAAATAATTTTTATTGGCTATAGGAACTGATGAGAGTGTCATCCAACATTGCACAGAAAGACTGGAGGTGAGCACTGTGTTATGTAATTACTCTCTTCAAAATGTAGATGAGCTCTGAACTCCAGCACTTCCAGGGCAATATTGGAAAGCTTTTGAATCCACTGAGCCCCTGAGTCCTGTAAGAATGTTCCAACTAAGCCGGGCGTGGTGGCTCATGCCTTTAATTCCAGCACTCAGGAGGCAGAGGCAGGTGGATCTCTGTGAGTTCAAGGCCAGCGTGGTCAACATAGTGAGTTCCAGGACAGCTGGAGCTACAGGGAGACCCTATCTCAAAAATACAAAAAAAAAAAAAAAAAAAAAAAAAAAGAATGTTCCAACTATACTTGACAGGTACCTGTATTAACTAGAGCCTGGATGCTCTAAGTAACTTCAAAATATCAAGACAAATAATCCAAAGAAGAGTTTTCCTAATCAATTTCCCTTACCTTGGCTTCTAGGATTAAAAAAGTCATCTGTCCATTTTGAGCAGTGAACTAAAAGAAAGGCAACCAGGCAGTGCAGACTGTGAAGTCCAGGCTGTTGGTTCACTGCGTGGGTCCCCACAGGGGAATATTTCCAACTATACTCTATAGGCAAGGGGTTTTATCTTCGGGTCGCCCTTTCCTAGAGAGCAGACTGGCCCTCATCTTGCCTCACGTTGCTCATTTAATAATGTACTCTACAGACGAACTTTTGATTATACCACCTGCTATTTCATTTTCCTCGTTTAAATGCCTCTAACAGAGCAGATCACAAAATTCTCTTTCAGCCAGTTATGGTGGCATGTGACTTTAATCCCAGCACTTGGAAGGCAAAGGCAGGCAGGAAGATGTCCTTGAGTTTGAGTTGAGTCTGGTTTATATATTGAGTTCCAGGCAAGCCAGGGATGCATAGTGAGACCCTGTCTCAAAAAAAAATATATTTCAACCAATACAAAAAAAGATGCTTTCTGGATTCTAGAGTATGCTGAGGAAATTCTTTCTGTTCTAAGAGTTGAGTTCCTTAGTCCCAGATAGCTATTAATTAAAAACCCTTGGAAAAATGAGGATGAGTCTATAGAAATTGGGATTGCTAAAGAACAACTCGGGTGCATACTCTTGCAACGGTAAATAAAGGCTTTTTGTTTTCAAGATTTATTTTTATGGGGCTGGAGAGATAGCTCAGCAGTTAAGAGCACTGGGTGCTCTTGCAGAGGACCCAGATTTGATTCCCACATGGCACTTAACAACTATCTGTAAATTCAGTTCCAGGAGATCTGACACCTTCTTCTGACCTCCACGGGCATTGCACAACAGAGGTGAACTTATGTACATGCAGGCAACAAATCATTTTTAAATTATTTTACTTAATTTTATGTGTAGAGATGGTTGCCCACATGTATGTATATGTACTACATGCATGCTTAGTGCCAGAAGATGGTGCCAGACCCCCTGAAACTGGAGTTACAGACAGTTGTAAGCTACCATGTGAGAACTAGGAACCAGAAAAGCAAGAGCCACATGTGCTCTTAATCATTGAGGCATCTCTCCAAATCTAAGGATTATTAATTTTATGTGAGAAGCTGATTCAAGTGGCCTAAATCCCTGTAAAGTACCTCTGTAATGTCACACATTCTCTGGGTTGGTTAAATAGTAAAGCATTAATGCAAAATATGGTCACTGATACTCATATGAACCAATTTGATTATTGACTACAGGCTCAAATCATATTTTCAGATATTTTAAAAAGATATGCCACCAAAGTACACATTTGCTGAATGATGGTAGTATCATGTAATGTTTAGGCAGAACAGACTTACATCTTAGCTATCCAGCACGCTACATGAGTAGTGTTGGTCTCTTATTTGAACTTTGTAATAACTTCTTTCCTTCTTCCTTCTTTCCTTCCTTCCTATTTTCCTTCCTTCCTACCTACTTACCTTCCTTTGTTGTTCCTGTTTTTTTTTTCAGTTTTGACAGGGTCTGACTGTGTTGCCCAGGCTGACTTCCAACTTCAGATCATCCTGCCTTGGGGTCCCAAGTACTGGGATTACTAGTGTGCTCTACCACACCCAAATAATGGTGGTTAAATTGGTGTCACGTTGTCTGGTCCAAGGTACCCAAGATTAGGTTCAATTAGGTTGTTCTGGATGTTCCTATAGGGACATTAGTGAAAAAGATTGACATTTGTCTTCAACTGTTTTGTTTTGCCAAAACAGAATACAGAATGCATGATACTGGGTCCTTTATTAAAAAGATAGCTTTTGTTTAATCAGAACTGTGAAGGTATGCATATACTGAAGGACTTCATGAATCGATATGATAGAGCATAAAGCATCTCATGGGAAATCAAGTGTGCTCATTCAGGTCTTCCTCTTTGAATAATAGCAACTAATGTCATTGTGGGGGCCCCGCCCTCATAACATCATCTATTCTAGTTTGTCTTCCATTTCTGGGACAAAACACTCTGACCGACACCAACTTGGGGAGGAAAGGGTTTATTCAGCTCACATCTCCTGGGCCACAGTTCATCACTCAGGGAGCCCAAGGCAGGAACTCAGGACAGGAACCTGGAGGCAGGAGCTGAAGCACAGGCCATGGAGGAACACTGTTCACTAGCTTGCTCCCCTGGCTCATGCCCAGTCTGCCTTCTTATATGGGACACAACAACCTGCCCAGGTTGGCACCACTCATTGTGGGCTGGGCCCTCCCCACACAGCTCGACAGGCCAATCCAATGGAGACAATTACCCAGTTGAGGATCCCTCTACCCAGGTGTGTCAAGTTGACACTAAAGCTATCCAGCACATCATCTAATCTTAATTCTTTTCTGTAGGCCCTACTTATAAATACCATTAACCTATGAATTTCAGGATTAAGTATTCAACACATGGATTCTGCGGCCACACCCAAACCATAGCCACATGGAAATCTTTGTATTTTGAGTAAATAAAATTTCTCTCTATAATACATTTGAGCCTCCTCCAATCAGTTGAAGGCCCAGACAGACCCAAAGACAGACGTGCCCCTGCCCATCCTGAGCAAGAAGGAATGAGCCCATGGCCTTCAGATAACTATTGTCTCTTCCTCTGTTTCCAGTGTGCCATCCCACTCTGCAGATTTTGAACTTGCCAGCCTCCATAATTACATGTAAATTCTTTAAAGTACACAGCTATTATTTCTGTTATTATTTCTGGAGAACCTAGACTAATATAAGCTCTAGAAAATTTAATTTTCTTAATTAAAATCCAAGGGCTAAATCTCCATATTTCGTGCAGAGGTGAGTAGATAGAGTGTATGACTGATACAAATGCAAACTTGTAAAAAAAAAAAAAAAAAACTCCTGGGAAAATGGAAAAGTTGCTTTAATGGAAACATTAAAAATTTTTGCTGAAAATTCATAAACTTATTCAATGTTTGTCATTCCACTACATCATGCATGGCTCCCTGGCTTGGCCCTGAAGTGTCCACAAAGGGTGGAAAGTAGGAGGATTATGGCCGCTTTTTTATAGATAGAGCAGAGTTGAAACTGCATGTTGGTTGAGGAGTGTGAGAGAAAGACATCACTGTTTTCCTAATTGTTCTCCCTGCTGCTACCGGAACCACCCTGCACAATGTAAGGCGTGACATGTCATTCCTCTTCTCAGAATCTCTGGTGACTCGTTGTCCATCATAAATCCAAACCTTCTGGTTCCTGTTGCATCGCTTTCCTCTCTTCCTCATGTACATTGTGCACCAGCATTTCTGATTCCGTGTTTAATTAATACACAGACTCTGAGCTTGTCATTTCCTCTAACTAGAGTAATCTACCCAGATACTCACTGCTTGTATTTCAGGTCCTTCAGGGCTTTAGTCAAAAGTAGTTTTCTCAAAATCTTCTTTCTTCATACAGTTTGAAATTATACATCTCTCATCTTTCTTTGGTCCTTGAGATGTTTTATTTTCCTTAAAAATATGTTACTTATAGTAGGAAGAATTCTCACCTGGCCCTCACTGTCTGGTATCATGCATATGAGCATGCCGTGCTCCATGGAAAAGGGTACTTGACAGATACAATTGAGGTTATTAAGTATTTCTATTATAATTAAGATAATCCTAAATTATTTGAGTGGGTTCAAGGCAATAACAAGAATACTTAAAAGCAGATAGCTAAACAGATTTTTCACTAGCTTTGATAGATCTTGTTAAGATGGTTTGATTTATGTTTACATGGTGGCTACCTAGCACACATGGAATTTGCTTTAAGGATTCTTAATGACCAATACAGGAGCAACCCAACTCAGTGAAAGATTTATACAACTACATATTGAGTAGAATATATCATTCATATTACAGGTACATAAAAATTAGAGGTAATATTTATAAATACATTCCCCAGTTAAAGACTGTGTAGACAAACATTGAATTGTGAGTATGTGATTTGTAATATATAAGTAACCCTGCACAGCTTGTTCTAGAGAATACTCAAGAATTTATTTAGTCTAATTGCCTTGTAATTCCTCAATCCCAGAAAGATCTATTACTAAGTATTCTTTAAAGGGGATTTTTGCTTTTCAATTGTAATTTTTTTAACATTTTTATTGAAGTTTTGTGCATTTCATACATCTTTTCTCATTCCAATCTAGACTCATCTCCCCTTCCATGCCCCCCACCCCACCTGAGTTCATGCACCCTGCCATTCCTGCCATGTACCTTTTTCTGATTCTTTTCAAAGTTTTTCAAAGCAGAGGATTATTGTTCTTGGGGAAACTTCACTGTTTCAGTCGGTTCCCTGTCCCAGTTCCTCTGCTGTTGTAGTTCCCTCCAATCTGTATTGCTTCAACATATGCATATATATATGATATATATGCATATGTATGATATATATCATCATACCTATACTAAAATTATATCATCTGTACACAAACTGTCATTTCCATATCATATTTCAGGATTCACATTTTTCCTTTTTAAATTTATGTTACTCTAAAATATGCCTACATATCCTCCACCCATATACCAAGACTACAAAGCCTAAAAATAAGTGGTGGGTTAATTCGAGAGCCTGTTAAGGGAATTATATTATAAGAGCATAATTTCTTTCAGGGAAAGGGGTATATAACATTGATGTTGCTCAGTTTCCCTTACAACTTGGTGCTTGGTGCTAGTCCCCACAAATGAGGGATACCATTTGTCATTTGCTTTTCTGGGACTGTGTTACTTCACTTAGCATAATATCTTCTAGTTCCATTCATTTACCTGCAAAGTTCATAATGCCATCTTTCTTTGTAGCTGCATAGAACTCCATTGCGTAGATGTACCATATTTTCTCTATCCAGTCATTGGTTGATGGGCATTTGGGTTGGTTTCAGTTCTTCACTATTGTGAAGAGAGCTACAATGAATATGGCTGTGCATGTATCTCTGCTGTAGGATGAGTTTTGTGGATATAGTCCCTGGAGTGGTATGGCTAGGTCAGGTTGTAAGCTCATTTTGAGTCTTTTCATGGTTCTCCATACTGCTTTCCATACTGGTTGTATGAGTTTACATTCCCACCAGCAGTGTATGAATGTTACCTTTTCCCCACAACCTCTTCAGCATTTGGTATCATTTGTTTTCTTGATCTTAACCAGTCTTATCAGAGTTAGATGATATCTTAAAGTGGTTTTAATTTGCATTTCTTTAATTATTAGTAATGTTGAACATTTTTAAGATGTTTCTCAGCCATTTTTATTTCCTCATTTGTGAAGTCTCTGCTTAGCTCTTTGCTCCATCTTTTGAGTAAGTCATTTGATTTCTTCTTTTTTTTAGAAGTTTCTATTCTGGATGTTAATGTTCTGTCAGATGTTTCTGTGGTGAAGGTTTCCTCCCATTCTGTGGGTTTTCTCTTCACTTTCCTGATTGTTTCTTTCACTGTACAGAAGCTTTTGAGTTTAATTAGGTCCCACTTGTCAATTGACCTCACTTCCCATGCAGCTGCTGCCTGATTTAAAAAGTCTTTTCCTACTCCTATGTCTTGTAGGTTGCTGCCAACGTTTTCTTCTATCACCTTCAAAGTTTTGGGTTTCACATTGAGATCTTTGATCCATTTGGAGTTGATTTTTGTACAGGGTGAGAGAGGTAAGGGTTTAGTTTTATTCTTCTACAAGTGGTGATCCAGTTATGCCAACACCATTTGCTGAAGATCCTGTCTTTCCTCTACTGGGTCTTCTTGGCCCCTTTGTCAAATATGAGATGGATGAAATTGTGTGTGCTCCAGTTTGAATCTTCAATTTTATTGCATTAGTCTACAGGTCTGTTTTTGTGCCAGTACCAGGCTGGATTTTTTACTATATCCCTGTAGTATAGTTTGAAGTCTTGTACAATGATTCCCCCCCCCCCTGCCCCTGTATTGCTCTTTTCACTCAGGGTTGTTTTGGCTATTCAGGGTCTTTACTTTTTCCATATGAACTTAAGGATTTTTTTTCCAAGTCTGTGAAGAAATTCATGGAATTGCAGTGAATCTGTATATTAATTTGGGTAGAATGAACATTTTTACTATGTTAATTTTTCCAATCCATGAGCATGGGAGGTCTTTCCATCTTCTGCTGTCTTCTTCAATCTCCTTCTTCAGGGGTTTAAAATTTTTGTTGTAGAGATCTTTGGTGTCCTTGGTTAGGTTTGCTCCTAGATATTTTATTGTTTTTTGTGCTATGATGAGTGGAAGGTCTCCTTATATTCCTTCAGTTGCTTGTTGTTGGTGGAAAGAAAGGCTACTGATTTTTGTCAATTTTGTATCCTTCCACTTTACTGAAAGTCTTGATGTTTTCTGGTGGAATTTTTGGCATCCCTTGGGTAAACTATCATATCATCTGCAAAAGGGATAGCTTGACTTCCTCTTTTCCAATTAGTACTCCTTTAATTTCCCTTTCTTGCCTTATTGCCCTAGCAATCTTTTCAAGCAATATATTAAAGAGGAGTGGTGATAGTGGGCAGCCTTACCATGTTCCTGCCTTTAAGGGGAATGCTTCTGACTTTTCTCCATTTGAAGACAATGACAAGCTCTTTAAAGATTTTTAATTAAAAAAATGATTCAGTATTACAAAATTAACTGAGATTTCAACAGGTACTCTACTTAGGATTAGTTAAGATATAAAATCTAACTTCCTTGAAACATACTTTTACCAGGGTTTTAGATTGACTGTTTTTTAGTTTGTATATATAATGTTTTCTGTTTTTTTTTTCCCATGGTGATTTTTCTTCTTCTTTTTTTTTTTTTTTTTTTTTTTTTTGTCTTTTCGAGACAGGGTCTCACTCTGCAGACCAGGGTGGCCTTGAACTCACAAAGATCCACCTGCCTCTGCCTCCTGAGTGCTAGGATTAAATGTGTGCGCCACCACCCCCAGCCCCATGGTGATTTTTCTATTCAAGATTGTAAGAGCCAGGGTTGGTCCATGAACACAGGGAAACAGAGGCTTTCAGACCACTGGAAGCTTGCTCATATGAACTTCGGGCAGCGATGGTGTTGTGCACAGGGCCCCAGAAATTGGTGTCAGGTCCTAGCGCTAGCCTGGGAACTGCTGGTAACTGATTATTGCTGGGTAAGGGAGGGTAGATATTCTTTAAGATCTCTAGATAGGTTGACTAGTCTCCACCGGATGAACATGCTCCAAAAGATATCTGTGTACACATGCTTGGCCAGATAGGACTTAACATACATAATGAAATGCATGAGGTCAGGTATGGAGGAGTACAGGGAACAGAATGGGGGAGAGGGAACTAAATTTGATTAAGAACTATTGTATGAAATGTACAAAACTCAATGAAATATGCTTAAATAAAATAAATTTTGTCCCTTTAATAAACTTCAGTAACTCATGTTTTTCCATAGTTTTATTCAGAGTAATATTTTATAGTTTTACATAGTAGCATTGTTTCTTGTCTATTCTGCCACTGGAACATTATTCTTCTCATTTTTAAATCACTGCACATTTGTATGTTTGTTGTGAGTGTTCATTGCTGTCTTTATCCTGTTTATGTGAGCGCTCTGAATTTCCACTGATATTATTTCTGTATATTTGCCTACTGGTTTTGGTCTTTCTCTGATTTTAACTCTCCTTGACAATATATAGGTATCTGATCACTCAGTTTTTTCTTTGAAAAGCCATTAGAAAAATTTTTGTCTTTTACAATATCTATTGAAACTATATATAAAATCAAATTCAAAACATATTCTCTGTTTAATTTTTTACATTTACCTTATTCATTATTTATTTTTTATTTTGTGTAGGGGAGTACACAGACATGCCATAAAGGTCAGAGAACGGTTAGTGAGAGTTAATTGTCTCCTTCCACCATGGCTCCCAGGGATTAAATTCAGGTCAGTAATCAGGCTTGGTGGCAAGCACCTTTACCACTGAGCCATCTTGCTGACCCAATAAAATATTATATTGTGGGGCTGGAGAGATAGCCTAGCGGTTAAGAGCATTGACTGCTCTTGCAGAGGATCCAGGTTCGATCTCCAGCACCCACATGGTGGCTAAGAACCATCTGTAACTCCAATTACAGGAGAACTCCAGTTCCAGGGGAATCCAAGACCCTCTTTTGACCTCCGCGGCATTGCACGACACGGGCGCACAAACCTACATGCAGACAGTACATTCATACACATACAAAAATAAATAAAATTTAAATAAATAAAATATTGTATTGTTAGAGAATAGCTCCCATGATTTTTAAATTCTTGGGGGGAGTTGCCAATTTCTAAGAGTTTAAGGTTTAAGAACAGATAGGGATGGGGCAGGAGGGGGAGACGGGATAAAGTAGAAGCTAACCAAAACTAAGGATGCATGGTGAAGCATCTCGATGTGAAGCTAACTAAAAATATTTTAGTATTCTTAACTATCTATCTCGCCTTCCTTAAATACATTTGCATCCCCCAAACCAACGAGGCCTTGGTAAGTATTTCCAGTTACTTCCCTCCTGTGGTGGGAAGTTTGCTACATCCTGTCTATAACGATCTAATCTCTCTGCTTTTATATGTGCACAGGTTGTTGGTTCCTTTAAAGTATCCAAAAACAAAAGTAAAGTTTTTATTTCAATACTCAGTGTACTTCTTCAACACTTCTTACACATCCGCTTCCCTAGTGCAGTTCTTTGGGAGAGGCCTGGCTAGTGGTATTCTTAAACAGCAGTCCTCAAAAAAGAAAGACAAATAAAAATAGAGGATATTGCCAGGTGTGGTGGCACAGCCTCTTTAATCCTAGCACTTGGGAGGCAGAGGCAGGTGGATTTCTGGGAGTTCAAGACCAGCCTGATCTAAATAGCAAGTTCCAGCCATCTGGAGCTACAGGGAGACCCTGTCTCAAAAAAAATAGACGATATGATGTCAGAGGGTCAGTAAGATGGAGATAGATTTAATCCCGAGTTCTAAGGGAGAAGGCAAGAATCCCTTTAAGACTATAAAAAAGTACAAAAAGTATGATACTGGGAAATAAAATTAATCAGTCCCTATCATACTCAAACTGTCCTTAGTTATAATTTAAAAGAAATAGACTCAGTGGGGCGTGGTGGTGCACAGCTTTAATCCTAGCACTCGGGAGACAGAGGCAGGTGGATTTTTGTGAGTTCAAGTTCAGCCTGGCCTACAGAGTGAGTTCCGGGACAGCTGGGGCTACAGGAAGACCCTGTCTCGAAAATACAAAAAAAAAAAAAAAAAAACAGCCATAGAAAAAGAAATTATGAATTCTCTGGATTTTGTTTCTAGACATCAAAGGAGTGAAAAAAAATAGCTGATGGTATTGTCAATCATTTCATTCTCAAATGAGCAGGCTAATATAAAATATTTAGTAACACAACAATCTCAAAGAAATCAGATATTAAAAAAGAATCCCTTAGAGGCAATTACTATTTTTTACAAATGATATTCCCAACTAAAATGTTCACAGTAGCCCTAATAATGCTGCTAGTGAGGATCTTCTGGGTAGGCAAGACAGCCACACATCTAGAATACATCTCTATACATGAGAGTAAAATTGTCTGCATCTTCTAGGGTGAAAGGTGCTAAGTGTAGTCAACTTGCTGCCGACTAACCAGTTAGCCTTCCTTTTTTTTTTTTTTTTGAGACAGGTTCTCCCTGTAGCTCTGGCTGTCCTGGAACTCACTCTGTAGACCAGGCTGGCCTTGAACTCACAGAGATCCACGTGCCTCTGCCTCCCAAGTGCTAGGATTAAAGGCATGCACCACCACGCCCGGCATTTATTTATTTCTGTATGTGTATCAATGTACTGTCTGCATGCAAGTTTGTGCACCCATGTCGTGCAATGCCGTGGAGGTCAGAAGAGGGTGTCAGATTCCCCAGGAACTGGAGTTCTCCTGGAATTGGAGTTTCAGGCTGTTCTCGGTCGCCATGTGGGTGCTGGGGATCGAACCCGGGTCCTCTGTAAGAGCGGTTGGTGCTCTTAACCACTAGGCCATCTCTCCAGCCCCCAGTTAGCCTTCTTAAAGAAGAGTTGTCTAATCTTGGAGTGTTTCCCTCTGTTGATTAGACATTCCAGGAAGTGCTAGTTAGGTTGGTGTTAGTGAGTGGGCCTCCTACTGTGGCCATGTTATTGATGTGCCAGCACTTAGTGACCTTGGTCTAGAGTAATGAATCGTGCCAGTTTTCCCAGATTTAAGGGCACTCTGGAATGGTAAACTTGCCGTTGCCAAGCCTGGGCAATCCCAAGCAAAGTTAGATGAGCCTACTCCCTGCCAATGCTTCTTTCATCAGCATATTCCTGATGGTCTTGGTGTATGAGTTATCTGGACCATCTCATGGAATATAATTTTCTGTTGACTCAATGTCACATAAAATATCCATTCCACTATATCCATTATTTTGAGCCCTTTAATCTCTACCTCTGCTTAGTCCTATAATAATGCTAGCATTTCAACTTTGCTCAATATGATCCATCATTATTTCTAGTCTTTTAGGAGCTACTCCCACAAGTTACAGGAGCTAGTTATGCTGACTTAACTTTAATAATATGCTTGGCAGCCAGAAGAGATACACAAAGCTCCTGGAAAGAATAGCTATTGCCTTTTACTTAAAAGGCCCTGTAGTATCTCTTTAGTCTCTATGGAAAGAGTGGTGCTCTGTCTGTAAAGTCGGGGAATAAAAAAAAAAACCCTCTTTAGTTTCAAAACCTACAGAGACATCTACCTAATGTCCACACTTCAGGTGTCAGGTCCAAGGAGATCTTCCAGTCAAAGGCTTGACTTTGGGGTGATAGACGTATTTCAGTTGGGTATTCAGATCATTGAGTTTAGTCACTGGATCCAGGTTTGGCTTGTTTGTCAACTTTTCCTGCTTACCCATCCCATAAAATGAGAGATTTTTAGCAATTTAACAGAAAAGGCCCCATCCAGGTGCCTTTATATTAAAAGCACACTCTGGGGGCTCCCATTCTTTGGAGGTTGACTAGTTGTGGCCTTCTGTTTGTTTCACACTGTATTGTGTAAGGAAGCTTTACTGGTGAGATTGAGGGATGGGCTCATTGTCTTTCTGTCCCCCATTCTGCATGTAGAGTTTCAATTGTAGATGTGTCTCCTAGGAATGGGGATTTTTCAAATGTATATGTTCTATGTTTGACCAGATTCTGCAGTGGCATCCATCTTTTACATAGAGTGGCTTTTTTGATGAGTGCATATGATACACTTGTCTGTAAATATAAGATTCCACAGTTAGCAAATGGTAAGAAATGTCATTTGACTAGAGATATGACCTTAATAGGCTTTTCTCTAGGCTCTGTGTCCTCTTCAGCTCTGTGCATTTGGCTGAGTTTATAGCGGCTCTCATGGGTTCAATCCCATAGAGAGGATTCCAAGTCCAATTAGCTGTTGACCATCCCCCAGACAACAGTGCCTCTACTGCATCAAAAGAGTAGTTTGCTGGGCAGCTCATCGTGGTTGTTAGTTTGGTGCTGGGATGTATCATTGATTGGTTTTCTCTCCTAGCATTGTCTAGCATTATGAGTGCTTAACTTCAGATACAAAGGTTCCAGGTCAGTTCCTGCTCCATTAACCTAAGTCTTATCCCTAAAGCATGCTTTGTTCTGAACAGAAGAGTTTTATTTTCTATTTCTGGTGGATAATCAAGAGCTTTGGAGACATGCTGCTTTGTTTTGAGAGTCACTTGGATGGCTCATGCCAACTATTCATAGGGAGGTATCCTCTGTCTTGCACTGTGTTCCTTGCCACACAGCCTCCAGGTTGCACAACCCATGCACTAATGTTCAAACAGTGTATATAAACATCTCACGGGGTCTTGGGGACATCACATCACACTCTGGGTTTCCTAACCTCTCAAGATCCAACCATCTCTATTGTTTCTTCTTCCCTTATAGCCACCCTCCTCCCTCCCCAGCCCCAGCACCCCCATCATCCCCACCATCCCCCTCTCCTGACTTTCCCCTCCTCCCCTCCCGACCTTCCCCAGTAACATCTCTTCTTTACTGACCCCCTGTTTCAGGATTTTTCTTTTCCCTTACCTCCATGTATCCTTTCTAATTTCTTGGCTCCTGATGTTATACCAGGATATATAGTTACATAAGGAGACTGGTGCTACAATCCACAAATGAGGGAGAACAAACATCACCTAGTTTTCTGTCTTTGTGTTACTTCACTCAGAATAAAATTCTTTAGTTCCATCCATTTACCTGCAAATTTCATTATTTCATCTTTCTTACTGTTGAGTAGTACTCCATTATGTAGATGTAACACATTTTCATTATCCATTCAACGGTTGTGGGACATTTAGCTTGTTTCAATTTCTTTGCTATTGTGAAGAGAGCAGCAACAAACATGGATGTACAATTATCTCTACAGCATGCTGAGTCCTCTGGGTCTATGCCAAGGAGTGGTACAACTGGGTCAGAGGGTAGGTTCATTTTTAATCTTTTGAGAGCTCCCCACCCTGCCTTCCACAATGGCTGCACTAGTCTACATTCCCACCAACAGTGAATGAGTGAGTATCCTCCTTTCTTCACACCTTCACCAGCATCTTGTGCTCATTTTCTTGATCTTAGCCTGTCTGATTGGGTAAAATAGAATCTTAAACTGGTTTTTCTTTGCATTTCTTTTTTTTTTAAGTAGCTTTATTGGTCCCCCTTACATTAATTGATATGTAATAAATGACACATTTGATGTCCATGCATACTTACGAATCCATGTGCTTTTCGTCTAGTAAATTAGTTTACATTCCCTAGATGTTTACATAGGTGGATTATACAGTTTATATTCTTTTTAACCCAGCCGCTTTCTAGAAGCCTAATGACTGAGGTTTATCAATGTCATATACATGAAGAGTCCATTCCTTTCTCTACAGACCAGTGTTCCATTATATGAAGATGCCCAGTTTTTTGATTTGCCTGTTCATGAACATTTGACTGATTTCAAGCTTTTTCTCTTCCAGCTTTTACAAACAGGGTGAATACCACTGTGCAAGCATTTCTATAGACTACCTACTTTCTCTCCAGTAAATGTTTACAAGTAGAACTCCTGGGTTCTATGATAGGTGGGTGTTTATTTTTTTAAGGCACTGACAGAATGTTTTCCAAAGTGATTGTGTCATTTCTCATTCTGTTAGCAGACAGAAGAGTTCCAGGTCCTATACAGACTTCAACAATGCTTGCTGTGGTCTAATCTTAGCTGCTATAATGAATGCACAGTATATTTTGTTGTCATTTTATCTTGCATTTCTTTTTTTTTTTTTTTTTTTGGTCTTTCTGAGACAGGGTCTCCCTGTAGCCCCAGCTGGCCTGGAACTCACTCTGTAGACCAGGCTGGCCTCGAACTCACAGAGATCCGCCTGCCTCTGCCTCCCGAGTGCTAGGATTAAAGGCGTGTACCACCACGCCCGGCATTTTATCTTGCATTTCTAATGATGCTGAGCATCTTTGTCTATATTTGACATTAGTTTTTCTTCTTTGGCAAAGTGTCTGTTCAAATATTTTGCCTAATTTCTTTTTAGGAAAATTTTGAAAATATTTTATTATTTTTGTTTTAAATGTATGAGTGTATTGCGTCTATATATGTAAGTACACCCATGTCATGCAATGTCTGCAGAGGTCCCCTGGAATTGGAACTATGGATGACTGTTAGCCACTATGTGGGGTCTGGGAACTGAACCCAGGTCCTCTGCAAAAGCAACCAGTGCTCTTAACTGCTGAGCCATCTCTCTAGCCCATATTTTGCCTAATTTCATTGGATCTTGATCTAATGAAATTAGGCAAAATATGGGCTATGCTTAAGAGTTAGGTGTTCTATGTATATTTAGCATGCAAACTTGGCATCAAATGAGTGATGTAAAGACATTTTCTCTCAACCTGTAATGTTCACTCCATTCTGCTTCCATTAAATTCTATAGATTCAGAAGTACTGGTAAACATTGTATTTAATGTATCACTTTTTATAAATGATGCTTTTGGCATTTTATCTAAGAAATCTTTGCCTAAACAAGGTCATAAATTTTCTCCTAAAATTTTATAGCTTTACGTTTTTCAGTTAGGTCCATTCACACACATAAATAAATAAATAAAATAAAATTAAATTAAATTAAATTAAAAAATTTGCATTTAAAAAAATTAGTGATCAACGTTTCTTTGCATTTCTAGAATTACTAAAGATGCTAAGCAGTTTTAAGGTGTTTCTTAGCCATTTTTATCTCTTCATTTGAGAATTCTGTGTTCATATCTGTAGCCCATCTTTTTATTGGGTTGTTTATTTTCTTACTATTTTGTTTTTTGAGTTCTTTGTATATTCTGGATATTAATCCTCTTTCAGATGTGTAGCTGGTAAAGACTTTCTCCCACTCAGTGGGTTTCCTCTTCACTTCCTTAGCTGTTCCTTTTGTTGTCCAGAAATTTTGTAGCTTAATGAGGTTCACTTACTGATTGTTGTGCTTAATTCCTGAGTAGCTTTTGCCACATTAAGAAAGTCCTTTCCTACACCTACATTCTTAGGTACTGCCTATGTGTTCTTCTAGCAATTGCAGAGTTTCAGATTTTATATTGAGGTCTTTGATCTACTTGGAATTGGCTTTTGTGCATGGAGAAAAGTAAGGGTCCAATTTCATTTTTGTACAGGTGGTGATACAGTTCTGCCAGCACCATTTGTTGAAGATGCTGTTTTTCTTCCATTGTATATTCTTGGCACCTTTGTCAAATATCAAGTGACTGAAATTGTATGTACTCATGTTTGGGTCTTCTATTCTGTTCCATTGATCTATGTGTCTATTTTTGTGCCAGTACCATGCTGTTTTTATAACTACAGCTCTTCAATATAACCTGAGGTTTGGTATGGTGATGCCCCCTGAATTGTTCTTTCTGCTCAATTTTTGGATGACTTTTTCTAGCTCTGTGAAGAATGTTGTAAGTATTTTTATTGGTAGTGCATTGAATCTATAGATTACTTTTGGTAAGATGGTCATTTTTCACAATATAGATTCTATCAATCCACAAGCATCGTAGATTTTTTCCATCTCCTAGTGTCTTCATCTGCCTCTTTCTTTAAAGTTTTGAAATTTTTAATGTTTTTATTAGGTTTATTCCTAAGATTTTTTGAAGTTAACTTGAATGGGAGGGTTTCCTTGTATGCTATTTCTGATTGCTTGTTGTTGGTATATAGAAACGCTACTGATTTTTGTAAGTTGATTTTGTAACCTGCCACTTTTCTGAAAGTATTATGCATTTCTTGTAGTTTTCTGGTGGAATTTTCTGGATCTCTTATGTATGATATCATATCATCTGCAAATAAGGATAATTTGACTTCTTTTCCAATTAGTACTCCTTTAATTTCCTTCTCTTGTCTTATTGCTCTTGCAAGGATTTCAAACACTATATTGAAAAGGAGTGGAGATAGAAAGAAACGCTGCCTGGTTCCTGATTTTAACGGGAATTCTTTCAGGTTTTCCCCAGTTAAAATGATGTTGGCTGTGGGTTTGCTACATATAGTTTTAATGATATTGAAATATGTTCCCTCAGACCTATTCCTTCTAGGCAGGATGAGGGTGGGAAGGCCGTCAGTCTCATACTTAGCTTTTGAACTGTGGTTAACTGTCCTCAACTTCTCATTATCTACATATTGGTATAGTAGGGACCATTTAACTCTACTCTCCTTGTGTTTATCATCTTTTACAACCCCCATGCTTTTCTATTACATGGATCATCACACTGGTCTATGAGTCCCCGTCGCTGGCCTTGCACATCACCTGTAAAAGTGTTAACAAACAAACCTCCACCTTGTGCTAGAGGCTGTTCCTATGCCCCCTAGTCCCAAGTCCTAAACAGGAGGACACTGAGTGATCCAGTCTCTATGCCTGGAAATAATGCTAGTTTTCTCACTGCTGTCTTGATTCCAGCTATCATGAATTGTGTTTTATGCATAACAGAAACTTAGACAAGGTAAAAATACAAGTTTACTGAAAATTAGCCCTGGTTAAATGAAAAACTAGTAATGATCAGGGGGGTGATGTCAGGTAGAGTGCCAGTCTGACAAATCCCTGGTTAAGCCAATAGCCAAACTGCCATGAATAATGCCCATTGTAGGAATTACCATTAGATAAAAATGACTTGTATCAGCTCCTCATTAAATCATGTTCTGAGAACTACTGTCATGAACACACTGTGTCAGAAACATAGACAAACATGCTTGTGTTTTTCCACAATGTCAAAATTTATTAAATAGTCCCTACAGCCTCAATTCATCCCAATAAATTTTTAGGGTGGCTCCCTTCCTACTCCCAGAAATAAATCATTTATCAATATGTGCTGGATAGATGGTGCATGATATACGTAGTTTCTGTTTGATTTTGTGTTTATAATTGCTATGTCTGTCCCAGAAAGTGACAAAACCTATCTTCTGGCTCTTATATTTTCTTCATCCCCTCTTCTACAGTGTTCTCCGAGCCTTAAAATAGATGGTATAAATGACTATTTAAGTTGAGCATTCAACTGTCACCAATTGTCAGCACCTTGAGCAGTCATGAGTCTCTGCATACACCACCATTCACTTGGAAAGAGGGGATTCTCTGATTAAGACAGAGAATAGTTTGTGTCTATGAGTATAGATATAAATATTTAGTAGGCAGTTTTACACTGTTTATTTAGTTGAACAGCAGTAATTAAGTTCTCCTTTAAGTCTGCTGATCTTGACTAGATTTACAATACCAGTCATGGTTTCCATCCCATAGAGGGCCTTAAATCTAAGCATAGAGTAGATAGTTACCCCTATACCAGTCAGAGATGCCGGGAGCCAAAGCTGTCAGGCATACATGCTCACAGAAAATTACTAACTTACTTATCTCAGGAGTTTAGGAGCCAGCTTACTTACCTCAGGAATTTACAAGCCAGCTTACATACCTCAGGAGTTTATGAGTGCACCTTGCTTATCTCAGAAATTTACTGCCACACCAACCCCAGACAGAATTAGTAAAATAGGAATTCCAGTTACAGTCATACATGGAAAAAAAAAAAAACATTACTTAAATAAAGGTGGGTGGTGGGCTCCTTCTTTAAAAAAAAGTATAATAAAGAAAAAAACCAAAAAAGTCTCTCCCAGGCCATGGCTCGAATTGCAGCCTAAAGATAACAAATGGCCTTGGGAGGATGGGAAGAAACCAAATTGAAACTTCAAAGGGAAACAATCTCTCACATCTCACAAACAAACTATCCATGGTCTGTGGTTTTATGACCACTGTTCATTACTGGAAATGTGCAAATCTTGAACAAGTGCCATGTGTAAGTGCTTCTGGTTAGTGTTTCTGGTTAATATGTAAAACTTAAACTCTTTAGTAAAGGGCTTATTGTTCCTGGGGATGTGCTAATCTTGATTTGTTTTTCCTGACATGTACTATATAATCAGTTGCTTGCTCTTAGTAAAACGCACCAGATTCAAGACCACTCTGATGCCACGTCTGTCTAATTTTCGCCTAACCTGTGTCCTCCTTCCAAGACCCCGATTCCTGCAGTCTGAGAGACCCCCAGCTGGGTCAGTCTGCGGCAATGCCACTATTTCAAAAGAATGCACGTCTTTCCTATTAAGGTGGTATTGTAGTTTGTACAACTGGGTAAGATTGTTGATACCTTTTCTTACCAAGAACTAATGTGCTGCCTTTTGGCACCATGAATGCCAGCCAGTAGGGAGAAAGCTTCCAGCTCATTTCTCATTTGAGTTATTTATATCTTGTTATATGTGTGTTGTCTTCATGAACAGCATCTAGTTGTGGTTTTCGGGTCAGTTCTA
Organism: Rhizomys pruinosus; assembly: GCA_009823505.1. NCBI lineage: Eukaryota > Metazoa > Chordata > Mammalia > Rodentia > Spalacidae > Rhizomys > Rhizomys pruinosus. The sequence goes on from VZQC01009130.1 coordinate 434,233, forward strand.
CCTCAATAATTTCAAGTCCCATGTCCAAAATAGGGTCTTAACTTTGAGTTCTTGGAGGCACCCAAGGAATATAGCAATACCCTCTATTATTTTGGATGTCTCTTGAACACTTGACTAACAGCTCAAAAGGAGATTTCTCTTGCTTGGCACTTAGATTTTTGTTAGATGGCCTTCAGCTTCACACACACACACACACACACACACACACACACACAAGTGGGCTTTTGTAACATTTTCTTATGGTTTTTCAGACTATAGTAAGACTTTTGAAGGTGGAATAAATGCATTTTGCATTTTATATGGCCATGAGCCTATGGGGGCCAGGGAATAAAATGTGTTTGTTTGAATGAGAGTGTCCCTCAAAGGGTCCAAGTATTTGGACATTTTGTTTCCAGTTGTTTTGGAAGGTTTTAGAAGCTATGGCCTTACTAAAAGAATCATGTCACTGAAGATGGGCTTTTGAGTGTTCTTAAGTTTTGCCAGATCTCCAGGCACCTGTGCGGGCTTGAGGATATGATAACTGCTTTCTGTTCTAGCCACTTCTGCTGCCACGCCTTCCCCACCAGTATGGATTCTGCACTGGATAGCTTTAGTGTCAACTTGAGACACCTGGGTTGAGGGACCCTCAATTGGGGAATTGGCTCCATTGGACTGGCCTGTGGCTCAGCCCACTATGGGTGGTGCCACCCTGGGCAGGTTGTTGTGTACTGTATAAGAGGTCAGGCTGGGCATGAGCCAGGGGAGCAAGCCAGTGAACAGCATTCCTCCATGGCCTGTGCTTCAGCTCCTGCCTCCAGGTTCCTGCCCTGAGTTCCTGCCTTGGGCTCCCTGAGTGATGAACTGTGACCCAGGAGATGTAAGCTGAATAAACCTTTTCCTCCCCAAGTTGGTGTCACTCAGAGTGATCTGTCACAGCAATGGAACACAAACTAGAACAGATTATAATCCTCTGGAAACTTAAGCCAAAAATCTTATCTTTCTTTAAGTTGCTTTAGTCATATCATCACACCAAGAGAAAAATAACTAGTACAAAAAGTCTCTCACCTCCTTGGTTAGGCACACTCCCAAGTATTTTATTCTTTTTTTAAAGTGCTCATTATTACTATTACTACTATTATTATGATGATCAGAAGAATTAAGTAATATATGTGAGGGAATTAGAGGATTTTTGTCTTTCCATTTCAGAAGTTAAGATAATCTCTTTCTTAACATATTTCCAGAGTCACACCACTCAGGGAGCTCCCAAAGACAATAGTTCCTCAGTCCTTGCCTGTAGAACCTGGTGGATGTTAGGTGTCAGTGTGGTGCTGATGCTAAGGAAACCCTGTATGTCTTCAGGGTAATGTTGAAGATTTGGGAGGTAGTATCCAATAGAATTCAGGCCAATATCCAATATGAAGTGGTCCAGGCCAACTTCTGTCCTATTGCAGGGTGACCTTCAAAGGACAAACATCGAGCTTAACTTTGGAGATGGAATTGCTGTGTCCTATACCAACTTTAACCCTATTGAGGATGTCATCAAGCATGTGTATAAGAGTTCAGGGATCTTCCATATGACAGCCTATGCATAGATCAACCTTGGTTCTGACATGACTGTCCTCTTCCTATATGTGGTTTGTAAGTAGCAATGAGCAGCTCCTCTCTTCCTTTGCTCTGTATTGGCAAAGGCTTCAGTCTAGACTTCTGGGAGGGAGGTTATAGCCAAACCCAGATTCACTGTGACTCTCAAAATGATGTGTGGGATGACCCAAAATGATGTAAGTCAAAAGGCTGAAATGTGTGTTCATTTATCATTTAGAGTGTCATGACACTGAATAGATTACATACTTATTTTAAAAGTTTGGATATCAGATCGTCACACCCCTCCCTTTATTTATCCTTCACTCAGTTGCACATTTAAATGTGCACATGCAGACACACATGTGTGTACAAATCTCTTCCTTTTGCTTTGGAGAATCCTGAAAATGCAAAAGTGGAAGCCTATCTAGAAGCCTATCTACTTAATGCTCTTAGGTCCTTTTTTAATTAATTTTAGATTTGAAGAGAAACCCCACAGAGTGGAAGGAAATCTTCACCAGTGATACATCAGGTAGAGTATTAACATCCAGAATATAAAAATTACTCAAAAACCAAAGGATCAAGAAAAAAAGACACTATCAAAAGATGGAGTAAAAAGCTGAATAGAAAATTCACAAATGAACATGTGAAGATGGCTGAGAAACATCTTGGAAACTGTACAACATCGTTAATAATTAAAGCTATGCAAATTAAAACCAGCTTAAGATTCCTCCTTACCCTGGTAAGAATGGCCAAGATTAGGAAAACAAATAACACTAAATGCTGGAGAGGTTGTGGAGAAAGGGAAACACTCATCCACTGCTGGTGGCAATGCAAACTTGTCCAACCTCTATGGAAAACAGTGTGGAGAACTCATAAAAGAATGAAAATGAGCCTACCACCTGACCCAGTCATACCGTTCCTGGATGTATACCCCCACAAAACTCATCCTATCACAAAGACACATGCATATCTATGTTTATTGCAGCTCTCTTCATAATAGCAAAAAGCTGAAAGAAACCCAAATGTCCCTCAACCAACAAGTGCATACAGAAAATGTGGTACATCTACACACTGGAGTTGTATGCATCAGTAAAGAAAGATGACATCATTAACTTTGCAAGTAAATGGATGGAACTAGAAGAATTATGCTAAGTGAAGTAGCCCAGTCCCAGAAAAACAAACGACGTATGGAGTCCCTCATTTGTGGATGCTAGCACAAAATCCCTAGTTGCAAGGCAAACTGAGCATTGTCTTTGTTATACTTCTTTTTTACATCAAAGCAGCAGTATAGTTAAAAGGTGATTCCCTTATTGGGGTTGAGAATTCACATACCACTTATGCTCAGATTTTGTAATATTGGTATATGGGTGGAGGATATATATGCATATTTTGAAGTAATATTCAAAAAAATTAAAAATTAAAGGGGGAAATGTAGGGAAAAAAGACTGAAAGATCCAAAACATGTATGGCAGAATGCAGGAACAGGGGTGGGGTGGGGGGCATGGAAAGGAGAGTGTGTCTAAATTGAACTGAGTAATGATGTATGAAATATGCAAAGTGGCAGTATTTTATTATTTTTGAGGCTAAAGCGAACAGTGTTGTTTCCCTGACTCTTTTCTTGGTATGTCTGATTTGTGTATGTTAATTTTGAATCCTGTTCACTTTGCTGAAAGTGCTGATTAATGCTAGGAGTTTTCTAGTAGAGGCTTTTAAGTTCCTTATGTCTAGCATCATATCAAAGCAAAAATACTTTGTCTCTATTTTCTTATTTGTGTCCCTTTTATTTCCTATTCTGTTTTCATTGCTCTAGGACTTCAAGGACTATATTGATTAGGAGTGGTGACAATGCATACCTCTGTCTTATTCCTGATTTTAACAGGACTGCTGCCAGTTTTTCTCCATTTAAGATTATGTGGGTTTGTCATATATTGCCTTTACCATATTGAAATGTGTTCCTTTCAATCCTATTCAATAGTATTTTTGGTATTTTATCATGAAACACGTTAGATTTTTGTCAAAGGCATTTTTTCATCTATTCAGATGATGATATGATTCTTTAAGTTAATTTATATGATTTATTATGTTTATCAATTTGTGTATGTTGAGACACTGCCAAATCTCTGGGATAAAGCCAACTTGACCATGATGATATAAATTTATAGCCGTAAGTATCCACATCAAAAAAACAGAAAGGGAACAAATAAATGGTCTAACACTGCAGCTAAAAACACTTGAGAGACAGCAACAAATGAACCCTAAACCAAAAAGACAGGAAGAAATCACAAAAATCAGAGCAGAAATCAATGAAATAGAAAAAAAGAAAACAATACATAGAATCAATGAATCCAAAAGCTGGTTCTTTGAAAAGATAAACAAAATAAACAGACCTATAGCCCACTTAACCAAAAAAAAAAAAAAGAAAAAGAAAAAAAAACAGAAAAAGACAAAGAAAGAGCAACTCCAAATCAATAGTGTTCATGATGGAAGAGGAAACATCACAATAGATAAAGATCCAGACAATCATATGAGAATACTTCAAAAACCTATACTCCACTAAATTTGAAAACCTAAGAGAAATGGATGGATATTTGAAATCCTGGGAACCAATAAAGCTTAAATAAGAAGAGAGTGACAGTTTAAACATCCATAATATTTGAGGAGATTGAAAATGTAATAAAAATCCTCCCAACTATAAAAAATCCTGGGCCCAGATGGATTCACAGCAGAATTTTATAAAACATTTAAAGAGGTCTTACAACCATTATTACTGAAACTGTTTAGAAGGATACAATCAGAGGGAATTCTCCCAAACTCCTTCTATGAAGCCAGTATCACCCTAATACCAAAACCAGGCAAAGATACAACCAAAAAAGAAAACAATAGAACCATCTCATTAATGAACATAAATGCAAAAATTCTCAACAAAATGCTTGCAAATCACATACAGACCCACATCAAAAAGATCATCCATCATGACCTAGTTGGATTCATACCAGAGATGCAGGGATGGTTCAATATGTAAATCAATAAATATCATTAAATATATAAATGGACTTAAAGACAAAAACCACACGATTGTCTCAATTGATTCAGAAAAAGCCTTTGACAAGATTCAGTGTCCCTTCATGTTTAAAGTCCTAGAGGGAATCGGACTGAAGGGAACATTCCTTAACATGATCAAAGCCATATATAGCAAACCCACTACCAACATCATCCTAAATAGAGAAAAATTGGAGCCATTTCCCTTAAAGGCAGGAAGTCAGCAAGGCTGCCCCTTATTGCCACTCCTCTTCAACATAGGGCTTGAAATGCTTGCTAGGGCAATAAGACAAGAGAAGGAAATTAAAGGAGTAGTAATCAGAAAAGAAGTTAAGCTATCCCTTTTTGCAGATGATATGATAGTTTACCTAAGGGATGCCAAAAATGACCACCAGAAAACTTCTAGAAACGATTAAGTGTTTCAGTAAAGTGGCAGGATACAAAATTAACCTGGAAAAATCAGTAGCCTTTCTTTACACCAACAATAAACCTTCCACTCACAATAACCTCAAAAATAATAAAATACCTGGGAACAAACCTAACCAAAGATACCAAAAACCTCCACAACAAAAATTTTAAATCCCTGAAGAATGAGGTTGAAAATGACATCAAAAGATGGAAAGATCTCCCATGCTCATGGATTGGAAAAATTAATAGAGTAAAAATGTCCATTTTACCCAAATTAATATACAGATTCAGTGCCATACCAATCAAAATCCCTGTGAGCTTCTTCACAGACTTGGAAAAACAATCCTTAAATTCATATGGAAAAGCAAAAGACCCTGAAAAGCTAAAGCAACTCTGAGTGAAAAATGCAATACAGGGGGGATTGGACTACCAGACTTCAAGCTATATTACAGGGCCATAGTCATTAAGACAGCCTGGTACTGGTACAAAAACAGACCCATTGACCAATGGAACAAAATTCAAGATCTAAACTTGAGCTCATACAATTTCAGCCACCTCATATTTGACAAAGGGGCAAAAAAACCTCAATGGAGGAAGGATAGCATCTTCAGCAAATGATGCTGGCAAAACTGGATCACCATTTGAAGAAGAACAAAACTAAACCCCTACTTGTCACCCTGTACTAAAATAAACACCAAGTGGATCAAAGATTTCAACATAAAACCTGAAACCCTGCAGGTAATAGAAGAAAAAGTTGGCAACAACCTACAAGACATAGGTGTAGGAAAAGTCTATCTAAGTCAGACAGCAGCTGCACAGGAAATAAGGTCAACAGTTAACAAATGGGATCTCATCAAACTCAAAAGCTTCAATACAGCTAAAGAAACAATCAAGGAAGTGAAGAGAAAACCCACAGAGTGGGAGAAAATCTTCACCAGTGATTCATCTGATAAAGCATTAAATTCAAGAATATATAGACTACTCAAAAACAAAGAAGAAAACAAATGACCTACTCAAAAGATGGAGTAAAGAGCTGAAGAGAGACTTCACCAGTGAGGAAGGAAAGATGTCTGAGAAACATCTTAAAAAGTGTTCAGCATCGTTAATAATTAAGGAAATGCAAATTAAAACCACTCTCAGATATCATCTCACTCCAATACGACTGGCTAAGATCAAGAACACAAAAGACACCAAATGCTGGAGAGGTTGTGGGGAAAGAGGAGCACTCATCCACCGCTGGTGGGAATGTAAACTTGTACAATCACTGTGGAAAGCAGTGTGGAGAACCCTTAAAAGAATCAAAATGAGGCTACCACCTGACCCAGCCACACCACTCCTGGGAATATACCCACAAGACTCATCCTACCACAAAGATACATGCACATCCATGTTTATGGCAACTCTCTTCACAATAGCGAAGAGCTGGAACCAACACAAATGCCCCTCAACTGACAAGTGGATGACAAAAATGTAAATCTACACAATGGAGTACTGCTCAACGGTAAAGAAAAATGACATCTTGAACTTTGCAGGTAAACGGATGGAACTCGAAGCCATTATGCTAAGTGAAGTAACACAGCCCCAGAAAAACAAGTGGCAAATGGTCTCTCTCATTTGTGGATGCTGACACCAAATCCCCAGATGAAAGGCAAGCTGAACACATTATTGTTATATTTCTGTTTATCTGAAAGCAACTATGTTGTTATAATGTAAATCTCTTAATGGGCTCTAGAATAGATCCACCACTTACTTTCAGACTCTGTAATTACTGTATATAAATGGAAAGTATGTATGCATATTTCAGAGTAATATAAAATTAAAGGAGGAAAATGCAAATTCATAAACATAAAAAAACAGACTGAGAGAAAGATGCAGGACATTTATGGCAGAGTACATGATCTGGGGAGGGGTCAGGGGAGGGAAAGGGGAATATATCTAAACTGAACTGAGAAATGATGTCTGAAATACACAAAACATCAATAAAAGCATTATAAATAAATAAATAAAATACTTCAATAAAAAAGATATGTACTTGTATTAAGTTTGCAAGTATTCACTGTGCACATGAACCACATTTTCATTATCCATTCATCTGATGATGGACTTGTTTTATTCCCTAACTATTGTGAATAGAGCAGCAATGAACGTGGATGTGCAGGTATATCTGTAGTAGGATAGAGAGCCCTCTGGGTATATGTAATTTTTAATTTATTTTTTGAAAATTTCATGCATTTATACAGTGCACCCTGATCACATGTGCCCCTACTTCCCACAATTCCCATTGGATCATCTTCCATAATTCTCCCTCCGATCTACATGTCCTCTTTTTTTGTTATGACCCCTGAACACAAATAGTGTGGCTCATATGTACATGGATATGGAGCCATGGGATCCTTGGGCTATCTGTCATTGGGCACACCTCCAGAGAAAGATGACTGTCTAAGTCCATCCACTACCAATAGGCCTCAAGCAAACAGTGGAAGCCTACATCCCATCCAAGCTGGAATTTTGACTGGCTTGATCTTGTATAGGTTTTATACAGATACTCATAGCTACTGTGAGTTCATGAGTATAATAACCATGTCCTGTCCAAAAGACAACAGTTCACACCACTACTACTTATCCTTTGACCCATGTGTTTTATTCCTTCTGTTCCGTGATGTTCCTTAAGTGTTCGTGGGGAAGAGGTTAATATAGATGTTCCATTTAGGGCTTAGCACTCAACAGTCACTTATTGTCAGCACTTTGAACAGTCCCTGTATTAACCAGTGCCCATCAAAAAAGGAGCTTCTCTGACCAAGTTTGACAACAGCACAATATGCACAGACATAAATATTTAGAAGGCAGTTTAACAATATAACCATTTATCAAAACATGAACAGTAGTTTCCATACTAGGGTCTACATTCTCCCTAGCCGTGGTTTTTGACCAGATTTATAGTACCAGGCTTGAATTCTTTCTGTGGAAAAGTCCTGGAAATACAGTCTGAAAGTGGCATGCAATAGTCATGCCACTGTGTAGCATGCAGGCTGCAATGCTGAGTTTTTACAAATAGTTTGCTGAGAATTTTCTATGCTCATCAGAGATATTGGGCTGCAGTTTTCTTTTTGGTTGTTATTGTCTTTCTCTGGTTTTGGTTTATGTTGCCTTCAAAAAGGAACTTGAGAATGTTGCTTCTATTTCCACTTTATAGAAGAATTTGAGAAACATTAGTTATAATTATTTACATCTCTGAAAGAATTCTGCCATAAATCCATTGAACTTGGGATTTCATATTACTATTTCAAGCTTCTTGTTTGTTATATAAGTCTGTTTAAACTATTGGTCAAAACTTTGGCAGGTGCTGGATAGCTTCAGGTGCCAACTTGATACACCAGAGGAAAGGGAATCTCAATTGGGGTATTTCCTCATTTGAATTGGCTTGTGGGCATTTCTGTGAGGCATTTTCTTGGTTGTTGAATGATGTGGGAGGACGCAGCCCAATATAGACAGTGCCACCCCTGGGCAAGTGGGTCTAAATTGTACAAGAAAGCAGTGTTGTTTGCTTTTTCAAAGAAAAAACTCTGTTTCACTGATTCTTCTTATTGTTTTGTTTACTCTTCATTACTTTATGCTACGATTTTCATTATTTCTTCCTATCTATTGCATTTGAGTTTGGTTTGTTCTTATATTACTAAGCCATTAAAGTTTATCATTCAGTTATTTTAGTTCTTTATTATTTTTTTCTTTTTTTCTTTTTTTCTCTCTTTTTCTATATTATTTCTAATGTGGGTAATTAGAGCCATTAATTTCCATCCTGGGATGCCTTCATTGTATCTCAAGATTTTATTATTTTGTGTTTTCATTTTCATTCAATTCCAGGAAATTTTTTCCTTCTTAATTTCACTAATGAAATCAGTAAAATTCACTAATTCAGTAGTATATTATTCATTCTCCATGGGTTTCTATATTTTCTGGAGATTCTTTTGCAACATTACAGTTGGGTAGAATGCATGGAGTTCTATCAAGTTTTATATATTTGTTAAGAATTGCTTTGTGCACTGCTATGTGATCTATTGTAGAGAAACTCCCATCCACTGCTGAGTAGAATGCGTATTCTGTAGTATTTGGATAGACTATTTAATAGATATCTGTTGATAAATTTGGTCTTTGATGTCATTAAGCTCAGATGTTTTTCTGCTTATCTTTTGTCTAGATGAACTGACCATTTCTGAAGAGAAAGTACTGAATATACCTACTATTATTATGTTGTGATTAATCTGTGCCTTCCTGCCTAGTAGCATTTGTGTTATAAAGTTAAGAGCATCCAGGTTTAATGTATATGTCTATTTATAATCGTAATATGGGATATATTCTTTGTGAATTTTTTCCTTTCTCAAAATGAAGTGACCTTTATTTCTTCTGGCTAATTTTGGCTTTAAGTCAATTTTGTCAGATATTAAAAAGGTACTGGCTAATTGTCTCCCGGTTCTAGGAGTGTGTAATATTGTATACATCCTTTCACTCTGAGGTACTATTTGTACTTGAAAGTAAGTTGGGTTTCTCATAGGTAATGAAAAAGGGGACAATATTTCCTAATCCAATTGGCTATCCTGTGTCTACCCCGTCTTGATCTTTGAGCTTTGGGAAAGGAGGATGTGATATAGGTGTCTTATTTGGAGTCAAGCACTTTGAAATCTCTTATTCACTGCATCTTGATCAGTTTTGTATCTCTGTGTTAATCATCATTTTCTGTAAGAAGCTTCTCTTGTTAGAGTTGAGAGATGCACTAATCTATGGGTATAATGATAAGTTGTTAGGAGTTGGATTAGTACTTGTCCATTTAGCAGGATAATAGTAATAGGTTTCCCCTTAAAGCAAGTGACCTATGTAGCCATATGTTCTTGGTCATGATAACACTGCCAGGAAGGAGCTCCATTTTGTGAAGCAAGCCTAAAATACAATCAGAAATTTGTTAGTTATTCTCAGATCATTTGTGCCACTATTACATTAGTGGGTACATCTTACCAAGCCAGTCGTTATTGTAGCTTGCAGGATTCACATCTACAGTAGGTTGTTGATTACTTTTATCTTCTAGTTCCATAGAACCTTCCAGCACTGTGAAAGCTAGCTAGTAGAAGTGAAGCTTTGAGGTGAGTAACAGCTTGATGTCTCCATGTTTGTTGTATGACTCACATATAGGAGCCACAAATGAGGGATACAATACATCATTTGCTTTTCTGGTACTGTGTTACTTCACTTACCATCAAGTTTTGGAGGGCACACAAAGACAGCATTGTTTGAGGGTCAATGTTATGTCTCTGGTCAACACCTCCAAAACAAGAAGACAATTCCTGGCATTGAGCTTTTATTTGCTAGCCTGTAGTATGTGGTAGGTAGGGGCATTGCCACCCCCCATTATTAAAGTAACTCCATTTAAACTATTTTATGTATGTATATGAATACATATTTAAGAAGTTTCAAAAGGCCTTTAGTGTTAGTAACCCCACCCCAGGTTCCCTCCTGTACCCTGTCCTTCTATTTCCCTTACCATTATACCCCTTTCCCCATTTATAAAACTAGATTCTATCTCCCCCCATGAAGCTACCCCCATGGTCCAAATTTTCCTGATCTTTATGGATTTTACACTTGATATCTAAAGATTCAAAGGTACCCTCTAGATATGAGAAGGAACATGTGATGTTTATCTTTTGGGATCTGAGTTACCTCCCTGCAGATAATTAAGAGTAGCAATTAACATGGATAAACAGATATCTCTGTAATAGGATATAGAGTCTTTTGGGTGTATGCCTAAGAATAGTATGTCTGGATCATGTGGTATTTTTATTTTTAGCTTTTTTGAGCAACCACCACACTAATTTCCATGGTGGCTGCACCAGTTTGAATTCTTACCAGCAGAAAAATGTTATTTTTCCTCACATCCTTGCCAATACTTTTCATCATTGGGGAGGGGCTCTTAGCCATTTTGAGCAGGGTAAGATGGAATCTCAAAGTACTTTTAATTTGCTTTTCCTGACAGCTAAAAAAAATGTTGACATATTTAAAAAATTATTTCTTATCTCTACAATGAAAATTTTAAAACTTTGAAGATACCAGGAAATGTAAGGATCTTCCATGCTCATGGATTTTTAAAAAATGTGGGGGCTGGAGAGATGGCCTAGTGGTTAAGAGCTGGAAAGATGGCCTAGCGGTTAAGAGCGCCATCCGCTCTTACAGAGGACCCGAGTTCGATCCCCCCGGCACCCACATGGCGGCTGAGAACCGTCTGAAAATCCAATTCCAGGAGAACTCCAGTTCCAGGGGAATCCGAGACCCTCTTCTGACCTCCGCGGCATTGCACGACACAGTGCACAAACCTGCATTCAGACAGTACATTCATACACATACAGAAATAAATAAAATTAAAAAAAAAACTGCTCTTGTAGAGGACCCGGGTTAGATCCCTAGCACCCACAAGGCGGCTGACAACCATCTTTAACTCCAGTTCCAGGGGAATCCAACACCTCTTCTGGCCTCTGCAGCATTGCATGACATGGGTGCACAAACCTATCTGCAGACAATACATTCATACACATAAAAAGTTTAAAAAATTAAAAAAACAAACTTGAAAAATGATGTGAAAATGACCATCCTACCAAAAGCAATACATAGATTCAATGCAATTCATATGGAATCACAAAGGATCCTGGATAGCCAAAGTAATCCTAACCACAAAGGGCAATGCTAGGGGAATACCAGACCAGATCTCAAATTATTTTACAGAACTATAGTAATAAAAACAGGATGGTACTGTCACAAAAACAGACACATCTATTAATAGAACATAATTGAAGACCCAAACATCAATACATGCAATTTCAGCTACCTGATATTTGACAAAGGTGCCAAGAACACACACTGGAGGAAAGACAGCATCTTCAACATATATTGCTAGCAAAACTGGATCTCCACACACAGAAGAATGAAACTAGATTCATCTTTTACCACGCATAATAGTCAATTGTAAATGAATCAAAGACCTCAACATGAAACCTGAAATTATTAGAAGAAAACATAGTCCTCACCCTACAAGATATAGATGTAAGAATGGACTTTCTAAATCAAACATTATTTGCTCAAGAACTAAGATCAGCAGTCAACAAGTGGGACCTCATTAAACTAAAAAGCTTCTGTACAGCAAAAGAAACAACCAAGGAAGTGAAAAAGAAAACCCACAGAATGGGAGAAAATCTTCACTAGTGACACACCTGACAGAGGATTAATATCCAGAATATATAAAAACTCAATAAAACAAAAATCAAAGAATCAAATTACTCAATTAAAATATGGGCAATGGATCTGAACAGAGTGCACTCACAAGAAGAAAAAGATGGCTAACATCTTAAAAAGTATTCAACATCTTTAGTAGTAAGAGAAATGCATATTAAAACCACTTTAAGATTTTATCTTACCCAAGTCAGACTGGCTAATATCAAGAGAACAAATGATACCAAATGCAGGAGATGATGTGAGGAAAGGGATATGGGTGGAAATGCAGACTCATGCACCCACTATGGAAAGCAGTGTGGAGAATTGTTACAAGGCAATCCACGACACGGGTGCACAAACCTACATGCAGACAGTACATTCATACACATTCAAAAATAAATAAAAATTTAAAAAAAAATTTAAAAAAAAGAACTCCTAAAAAATAACAATGAACCTAACATATGACCCAGCTATAGCAATCCTTGGCATATACCCAAAGGACTCATCCTATTAGAGGGATACTTGAACATCCATGTTTGTTACTGCTTTCTTCACAATAGCTAAAAGATAGAAGCAACATAAGTGTCTCTCAATTGATGAGTAGCAAATGTGGTACATTTACACAATGGAGTAATACTCCAAAATATGGAATTTGTAGGTAAATGGATGGAACTAAAAACTGTTATACTAAGTGAAGGAACACAGAATCATAAAAATAAACAATGTATGTTCTTCCTCATTTGTGGATCTTAGTACCAAATCCTTATATGTAATTACAGATCCATATGTAACTCTAGGACCCAGGAAAATTGAAAGGAACCAGGGAGAGTAAAGGGAAAGAAGCATCCTGAGAGAGAAGAATAGTAATAGACAGATGTTACCAAGGGGGAAACAGGTAAAATTGGAGTAGGAAAGTAAAAGGTATACAAGGGAACTCCAGGGGTAAAGGAGAAGAAGGAACTCAAGAGCAGTGGGACCACAAGAAACAGGTATTATCAAGGGTGAAACAGGGAAAGGGAGGAGAGAGGGTCAGACAAGGAGAAAAGGAGGAGAGGTAAGTAATGTTTAGCTGGTGTAAAAAAGAGAGAAACATATAACTCAAGAAACCTACTGAAAAATTACACATACAATATCTCTAAATGAGTCTGTGTGAATAGCTAAAGGCTGCATAACAAGAAACAGTGGCCAAACAGGAGAAGCCTCTTTTTGAGTTGTTGCCCATAGTAGTCCAAGAGACTCCCAAAATTACACAGGCTAATGCAACAGCCCTTTGTTGCCTACCAGAACTTGAAGGTAAGACCCTATTGCTGATGATAGGAATATTTCAGACACAAGACTTGGAACAATGGAGCTGGATATGTCCTGGAAGTCACCTTCCTGAAGGCTAGCTCTAATAGTTTTGAAGAATACTATGCAAGTGACTAAGGGAGAATAGCAATCAATGATCCAACCCTAGCTTTAAGGCCTAATAACCACTACAGTGACCAGCAGAGCAAGCTATATTGGTGTAATAGTGGCACTTTTATCTTGGAGTTAATCAACAGCTATCTAATGGAACCTAAAGCCCACTCAATAGAAGGGAATTCACATGCAGTACTTTATTACTTTTTTTGTCTTTTCGAAACAGGGTCTCCCTGAGGCCCCAGCTGTCCTGGAACTCACTCTGTAGACCAGGCTGGCCTTGAACTCACAAAGATCCACCTGCCTCTGCCTCCCAAGTGCTAGGATTAAAGGCGTGCGCCACCATGCCCAGCTGCACATGCAGTACTTTAAACATAGCCAAATGCACATGGCTGGAGAAGGCATAAGTCTTGGAGAAAACACCAAGACTGTCACATCTTGAGACAAATGTAATTTTTCTTACTATGTACTAAATATGGATCCTTGTATTTACAGACAAGTATGCCAGTCACCACTCATCCAAGAAGCATATTTTGCAACAGATAGAGGCTATTACAAAATTCCACAACTGGTCACAGAGATTAAGCGTCTGAGAAATGCCCAACCCTAAGTGACACATCTACAATGACACTTCTATGCCTAAGACTCACAGAACATAGGGAGACAAGAGGTAGAGAGAATACTAATACATCTCTCAACTCTCATCAATGAAGCTTACTCATGCAACAGAGGGCAATAAACCCAGAGTGCAGGGACCATTGGGGAAGAAGGGGCAGAAAGATTGTAAGAGCCAGGGAAGGAGGTACATGACTATATGGAAATAGTCTTACTGGCTGCTGAGTCCTTGCTCATATGAACTTACAGCAATAGTGGCAGCATTCACAAGACCCACACAAACTAAACAGACAAAGTCCCAGCATAGAACTGTGGAAATGAGCCCCAAGCCCCAATCCTACCCAACAAACTATTGGGCAGCTTATTACTACTGGGCAAGGAAGAGCTGATCTTCTTTCAGGGAGTGATTCTAGACAGGCTGACTAGACCCCAGTGGATGAAGCTGCATTTAGGGATGTCAGAGGACACTAATTTGACTTGGTAGAACTTAACATAATGACAGAATGAATGAAATCCAGTGGGGAAGACTCTGTGAGGGTACCAATGGGGAAAGGGATATAAAGATGATTAAGATGTTGCATATGGGGGCTGAAGAGATGGCACAGTGGTTAAGAGCACCAACTGCTCTTGCCGAGGACCTGGGTTCTATTCCCAGCACCCACATGGCGGCTAGGAACCATCTTTAACTCCAGTTCCAGGGAATCTGACACCCTCTTCCTTCCAACCTCCACTGCTTTGCATGACATGGGCATACCAACCTACATGCAGACAGTACACTCATACACATAGTTAAAAAAAAAGTATATGAAATACACAAAAATTCAAATAAAATTTAAAAATATTGCTAATCCATTTGTGCTTCATCTTTTGAGAACTGTTTAGTTCCTTACCTCATTTTTTTTTTCATTTTTGAAATGGAATCCAGGTCCCCTGGAAGAGCAGCCAGTGCTCTTAACTGCAAAACCATCTCTCCAGGACCTCTTCCTGCTAATCATTTTTTTTGGGTTAGTATACAAAAGTCTCATATCTTCAAATTCAGCTGCCAAGGTACACCAAGGTCAAGTGGCTGTGGTAGAAGTGAAGCTGGCAGAAGAACTTGGCAGCATCATACACATGATGCTGGCTTCTTTGCATGCAAAATGTAGGAGTTTTGGTGTGGTGTCATGGCTTTATCAAGAGTCTAGAAAGCTACTGGTTAGCCAATATGTGACAGAAGCAGATTCCCCGCAAGGACACCCTGAGAAGCCATCACGCAAAGCTGTGAGGGTAAAAGCCCAAGTTACAATGAGATTTTAGGATGGTGGAGATGCCAGGAATGCAGGGCATCAGCTGAGGAGAGCTGCAAACACAAACTGGAGCTGGCCCAAGACAGAGGCTACATTGGAACACAAGTGGAAAAAATGGAGGGGACCAGCTCCCCAAGTTTGTTGGAGCACAGATAATGTCATCAAGAATCCTGGATGTGGGACATGAAGCCATAGAATATGTTTTCCCTGCTGGGTTCTGAACTCACTTTGGCCTGATCTTTTCTTGAAATTCTCTCATTCTTAATTTTTGGAAGAGGAATGCTTACTGTATGGCACTGTATATGAGACGTATATGACTTGTTTTTATTTTACAGAAGTTTATAGTTAAGAGATTTCCTAGATTTCAGAAGAGATCCACTTACACTTTGAACAATTAGGCACTAATAATACTTGGCACTGTAAGGAGAAGCCCATCCTACCACACTGACTGCAGGCAAAGCTCCAGCCAGACCATCAGTCCTCAGTAAGACATGCTCCTATCCCACCCCCTGAGAATCCCATAAATCCACCCCACTTGCCAGCGACCAGGGAGATACCCATCAGCCAGCCCCATGAAGCCCTGGTAAGAGTTTCCCTCAGTCCCCTCAGGAATTCCCCAAACCCACCTCACTTTGTGGTTGGCCCAAGAAACTCAACCTGGTCCAGAAAGCCCCAGTACAAGCTTCTACCCACAGCCCTTTTGAAATTCCCTAGGCATACCTTACCACAGTGGCCCATGACCACAAAATATATCTATCAAAATATGCAACCACCAACTAAATTCTAGATGTCCAGGTTTTATCACTCAGAAAATCACTAGCAATACAAATACAAATATGTCCTCCTACCCCATATCAAATCACTAATCCCATAATAATGATCTCCAATGAGAACAACTTAGAGAAAGCTCAAGGCACTGAATTCAATGGAACATTTATAAACTTTCTCAAAGACTTCAAAAAATTCCAAGTAGAAGGATAGGGAGATTGCTCAATGGTTAAGAGCACTGGATGTTCTTGTAGAGGACCATATTTGGTTCCCAGCTCATACATGGAAGCTGTGAACCATCTGTAATTCCAGTTCCAGGGGATCCAATGTCTTCTTCTTGCCTCCATGACATGGATGTACTTATATATGTGCAGCAAAATACTTATACACATAAAATAAATAAATAAATAAATAAATAAATAAAAATTTAAATCTTGCAATAAATCTAATCAATAGATTAGAAGCAAAAGATTTATATGATGAAAATTCTAAGACATTGAAGAAAGAAATTGAAGCAGATCCCCAGATGGAAAGACTTCTAATACTTGTGGATCAGTAGGGTTAATACTGTAAAAATGGCCATTCTACCAACAGTGATCTACAGATACAACCCAGTCCCTACTCATCTAGTCCACAATTTATCACAAAATGAAAAAAAATTCAAATTTCATGTGGAAATGCACAAAAAATCCAGAATAGCCAAAAATTTCTGAACAACAGAAGAGTTGGAATCATCAGCAGCCCTGATTTCAAATTAAACTACAGAGATGTAGCATTAAAAGCTGCCCATTTCCACAGCTCTAAGTTGGGTTTTTTTTTTTTTTCATGTTTAAGTTTGCATGAGTCTCGTGCATGTTGATACCATCCCTGTAGTTTCTTACCTGAATTTTTAACTAGGTTCTATTTGCCAGTTTTTTATTATGCTTTTTGAGTTCTTTATACTAACCCTGCCAGAGATATAGCTGGTAAAGATTTTTTTCCTGTTCTTTACTCAAATAATGAATGGTCTCCTTTGTGTTAATGATTACAATGTCAGTGTCCTGTAGTTATAAGTTCCATTGTATTCCCTACAATTTTTGTCTATCAGACTCAGGGTATCAGGTCTTATGTTGAAGTCCTTGATCCCTTTGGAGTTGATTTTGTGCAGGGTGAGATGCTGCATTCTAGTTTCACTCTTCTATATGTAGGTATCATGATTGATCAGCACCATTTGTTGAACCATGTTGTCTTTTCTACAGTGTGTATTTTTGATACCTTTCTCAAAATCAAGTGGCTTTAAGCTGTTAGACTTAAATATAGGCCCTTAATTCTATGTCATTAATCTATTATGTCTGTTTTTTATGCCAATACTACACTGCTTTTAATGCTACATCTCTGTAGTTTAATTTGAAATCAGGGCTGCTGATGATTCCAACTCTTCTGTTGTTCAGAAATTTTTGGCTATTCTGGATTTTTTGTGCATTTCCACATGAAATTTGAATTTTTTTTCATTTTGTGATAAATTGTGGACTAGATGAGTAGGGACTGGGTTGTATATGTAGATCACTGTTGGTAGAATGGCCATTTTTACAGTATTAACCCTACTGATCCACAAGTATTAGAAGTCTTTCCATCTGGGGATCTGCTTCAATTTCTTTCTTCAATGTCTTAGAATTTTCATCATATAAATCTTTTGCTTCTAATCTATTGATTAGATTTATTGCAAGATTTAAATTTTTATTTATTTATTTATTTATTTATTTATTTTATGTGTATAAGTATTTTGCTGCACATATATAAGTACATCCATGTCATGGAGGCAAGAAGAAGGCATTGGATCCCCTGGAACTGGAATTACAGATGGTTCACAGCTTCCATGTATGAGCTGGGAACCAAATATGGTCCTCTACAAGAACATCCAGTGCTCTTAACCATTGAGCAATCTCCCTATCCTTCTACTTGGAATTTTTTGAAGTCTTTGAGAAAGTTTATAAATGTTCCATTGAATTCAGTGCCTTGAGCTTTCTCTAAGTTGTTCTCATTGGAGATCATTATTATGGGATTAGTGATTTGATATGGGGTAGGAGGACATATTTGTATTTGTATTGCTAGTGATTTTCTGAGTGATAAAACCTGGACATCTAGAATTTAGTTGGTGGTTGCATATTTTGATAGATATATTTTGTGGTCATGGGCCACTGTGGTAAGGTATGCCTAGGGAATTTCAAAAGGGCTGTGGGTAGAAGCTTGTACTGGGGCTTTCTGGACCAGGTTGAGTTTCTTGGGCCAACCACAAAGTGAGGTGGGTTTGGGGAATTCCTGAGGGGACTGAGGGAAACTCTTACCAGGGCTTCATGGGGCTGGCTGATGGGTATCTCCCTGGTCGCTGGCAAGTGGGTGGATTTATGGGATTCTCAGGGGGTGGGATAGGAGCATGTCTTACTGAGGACTGATGGTCTGGCTGGAGCTTTGCCTCCAGTCAGTGTGGTAGGATGGGCTTCTCCTTACAGTGCCAAGTATTATTAGTGCCTAATTGTTCAAAGTGTAAGTGGATCTCTTCTGAAATCTAGGAAATCTCTTAACTATAAACTTCTGTAAAATAAAAACAAGTCATATACGTCTCATATACAGTGCCATACAGTAAGCATTCCTCTTCCAAAAATTAAGAATGAGAGAATTTCAAGAAAAGATCAGGCCAAAGTGAGTTCAGAACCCAGCAGGGAAAACATATTCTATGGCTTCATGTCCCACATCCAGGATTCTTGATGACATTATCTGTGCTCCAACAAACTTGGGGAGCTGGTCCCCTCCATTTTTTCCACTTGTGTTCCAATGTAGCCTCTGTCTTGGGCCAGCTCCAGTTTGTGTTTGCAGCTCTCCTCAGCTGATGCCCTGCATTCCTGGCATCTCCACCATCCTAAAATCTCATTGTAACTTGGGCTTTTACCCTCACAGCTTTGCGTGATGACTTCTCAGGGTGTCCTTGCGGGGAATCTGCTTCTGTCACATATTGGCTAACCAGTAGCTTTCTAGACTCTTGATAAAGCCATGACACCACACCAAAACTCCTACATTTTGCATGCAAAGAAGCCAGCATCATGTGTATGATGCTGCCAAGTTCTTCTGCCAGCTTCACTTCTACCACAGCCACTTGACCTTGGTGTACCTTGGCAGCTGAATTTTAGGAATCAGTTCTCTAGGAGACTCTGAACAGGGAATCCTTCCATCTTCAGTGGCATTCTGAGTTAGGGTTCTCCCTTTTCAAGTGAATGTTCATTTTCATAAGTTGAAGCTTGTGCTAGACAGAGTCCTGTACTTAGTGCTCCTTCTCTATTATTCCAGGCCAGAACATGAGCTTTCTCTTTGATAGAGCTAATCTCCTCAACAACTACAGCTGTGGCTCTGCAACTCTGTCTCCAACTCCAAGTTTGCTGACGGGCCTTTTCTCATCAAACTGTATATTTTTCATAACTTTGTGTCCCATTTGCTGCTCCCTCTCAGATTCATTGCCAGAATATCACATGACTGGCTTCTACCCCGGTTTCTGATGGAGTCTTTATTTTCTCTGAAACCTCATCACACGACCTCCCCTGCTGGCATTTCTCTTGGCATCCTGGCCTTCCAAACTCCAGTTAGAATGGCCCATTAAGTTCTGCCTATTGCATTCCATGACTTCTCTAGTTTGAAATAAGGTAATATTACTCATCTCCTTAATCTCTAACAAAGTACAAACTGCAGTCACAATATATAAAATTTGGCTATATTTTCAAAATCCAATCATTACCAAATTTTAATTGATATTCAATTGACATTTATAATGGATGCAGATATTTGTAATTAAATAGTATTTATGTCTTTCTATTAATGGATACATCCATTGTCTTTTTTTAAATTTCCTGACTTTGATTTGGGAGTTTTTTTGTTTGTTTCTTGTTTGGGTTTGTTTGTTTGTTTGTTTGAGACAGGGTCTTCCTGTAGCTCCAGCTGCCCTAGAACTTGCTATATAGACCAGGCCAGCATCCATCTCACAGAGATCCCTTAACTTCTGCTTCTAGAGTCCTAGAATTAAAGGTGTACCACAATGCTTGGGTTTTCTGGCTTTTGTTTTGATTTGGTTTGGTTTGTTTTCTTGTCTTTCATCATTACTTTTCTATTATTACAATGACTCTGTGAAGGAAGTTATGAGAAATTGCTGGTGTTTTCAAGGACTCAATGTATAAATAAACTCCAAAAACAAAGAAAAGAAAACACTACTGGTCCACACCTTCTTAGATCATCATTTAGGTTGTGTTTTTCTTTACTCATAATGTTAAGACAAGGACCAATAAATGAGTCATACTCTCTTCAAAGCCAAAAGTTTTAATAGATATTTCCTTATAAATATTCCAAAGTCAATGATTTGGAGGATAATTTCTTGGCCACAATCTCTCCCTTTCACCTTCATTGAGCAGAAGAACCAATGTCTTTTTTTTTTCTTTGACTTCATTGTCCATCATCTTCACACTAAATGATATCTACTATCTCCTTGAAGGCTATGTCTGACAACAGGTCAGGTTACCACGTGATTATACAGCTGCAGGATGAAAACCAAGCCTAATAGTGAATGAATTCTTATGTTCTCTTTTTAAGTTAATTCTATATTCCTTATTTTTCTTGAATAAGACTGATACCATCCCTTAAGAATAGAATAGACATATCCTGCCACTCCCTGAGGATCCTAAGATGAACAGTCAACACCTTTGAATCTAACTCCTATTATGAACAATACCTGTGTCTCACCAACCATAATCTCAGCCCCACCTCCCATTCTGTGTTGAGCTCACTATAAACATGCAGGAAGCCACTTTCAGACTGGATTCAGTTTTCCCCATGCCACTTTCTTGACTCATTCCTGAGTTCTGTTGGGAATCATAATAGTTATAGATTTGCACTAGTATAGTAAGTTATTGAACATTCAAACAGTACATGATTTTTTAATTTTCATTTTTTATTGATGCTTTGTGTATTTCATACATCATTTTCCAATTCAGTTCAGGCATATTTCCCTTTCCCTTCCCCCCACCCCACCCCATCCCAGATCATGCATTCTGCCATAACTTTCTTACATCTTTCTCTGTTTTTTTTCATTTTTTAACAATAAGTGATAATTTATGAGTACAAGCATCCTTCATGTAAAACCAATTTGCAAGCAGTTGTGCCCAAACTCACACAGGTCATGGGTCCTACCATCCAGCAGGGGGGGGGGCTTGTATGTTCAATCAAGTTGATCAAATGAATGTCCAGACTATATTGTACATGTTAACTAAGCGTCAACTTGGTAAGAAGGCCATTGCTAAGTGACAGGATTTTAAAGATGTAAGAAAAAGAGCATACCTTGTCCAGAGAAATTCCTATAAATGAAAACAGAAAACAGAAGTTCAAATCCCAGAAAAATTATTGAAACACGATTAAAATTTTAAATCAATTGAAGCATTTAAGTTACCTCTGTATAGTAATGCAGACGTATATAACCTCAGTACTTGGAAGGCTAAGGCAAGAGAATATTCATAAACAGCTCTTTTGCATACTGGGTTTTAGTTCAGCCTGAGCTTCATAGCAAGATCCTGTATTAAAAAATGTTACCCACACAGATATATGTATATATAAGGTATATATGCGCATATATATACATATATACATTGACATATCACTGTATTTTTAAGTCAAATTCAGTAACAAAGTGAAAAAGAAAGCTTATGTTCATGAAGGCACCACTGAGTTATCTACAATTGCAAAAATTCTAGTTAGAAAAGATCTAACTACTTCACAGTGGAAAAGCAGTTTCATGGGGCTGGAGAAATGGCTCAGCAGTTAAGAGCACTGGCTGCTCCTGCAGACGACCTGTCTTCTATTCCCAGACCTACATGGCAGCTAACAACTGTCTGTAACTCCAGTTCCAAGGGAATCTGACACCTTCTTCTGACTTCTGTGGACATTGCACAACATGGGAGCACTTATGTACATACAGGCAATACACTCTTACAATAAAATAAAAATAGTAACTAAAATATGTTATAAGAAAAATGATTTGATGAATCCATTCAATGTACTGTGATTCCTCCTTTATAATACAGACAATAAATTGTTAGTAACTAATGAATGTAGGTACTATATGTGTATATTTTTGTGTTTGAGATTATCAAAATGAAAAGTTAGAAATACTAGCTACTAGAGATAAGAATTAAAAATATGACTATTTTCATGAAATAGCATTATAAAAATACAACATAAGCCAGGCATAGTGGTGCATGTCTTTAATCCCAGCACTTGGGAGGCAGAGACAGGCAGATCTGTGTGAAATCAAGCCCAGCCTGGTCTACATAGTGAGTTCTAGGCCAGCTGGGGCTACAAGGAAACCCTTTCTCAAAAAGATCAATAATCATTATTATTACTATTATTATTATAAAACGTTAGGCTTTTAAACCATTCAAATGTTTTGAAAAAGATTTGAACATATGAAAAGCACTTGAAGTCAACATGTGAAATAAAAATTGTTGACATAACATGTTCAGTTAAAAAAAATACTTAAGCCAGGCATGCTGGCTCACACCTTTAAACCCAGCACTTTGGAGGCAGAGACAGGTGGATCTCTGTGAGTTCAAGGCCAGCCTGGTCTACACGGTGAGTTCCAGGCCAGCTGGGGTTGCAACAGAGAGACCCTGCCTCAAAAAGACCAAAAAAAAAAAAAACAAATACTTAAGTTTTTCACTGGCGATACCAATTATAGAATCAGCCTTAATAAGAAGCAGGATTTAAAGATAAATTTAGACGGGTGAAAAGGATCTACTTATACCCAGTGGTATGATCTGGATTGCACATTATATTTTTAAATGTGAAAGTAACTAGACAATTGCTAAATTGAAGTCCTATAGTTTGTAAAAATAAATTCATAGAATTTTAGAATCGAAAGCATTCTTTAAAAAGTCCTTAATTCGGAGCTGGAGAGATACCTAGCGGTTAAGAGCACCGACTGCTCTTGCAGAGGACCCGGGTTCAATCCCCAGCACCCACATGGCGGCTAAGAATCGTCTGTAACTTCAATTCCAGGAGAACTCCAGTTCCAGGGGAATCCGAGACCCTCTTCTGACTTCCACGGCATTGCACGAAAAGGGTGCACAAACCTACATGCAGACAGTACACTCATACACATACAAAAATAAATAAAATTTTTAAAAGTCCTTAATTCAGCTTCCCATTTTTTCATAACCACATCAAAACTCATGCGGGAATAAGTACTTTTGTTTCTTTTCTGCTTTATCTTTTTTTATTTCTAAGGACTGAACCCAGGACCTCATGCATAAGAAAGTGCTCTACTACTGACTGATATACTCAGCTCAGTGTTTTACCCCTTAAGTTACACAGTTAGTTGCTGAAAAGGCTAAGACTGGAAATTGAGTTTTGACATCCAGGCTAACTGTATTCCACTTCAGTTCTCCAGCATTCTTCATTCCTTGGAAAATAATCCCAGCATAACAATCCAAGTTTGCTTCCTCCTCCTTCCCAGCACATTAGGTGGGCATGCCTTTTTTCATTGCCACATTCTTCTTGCCTCTGTATTTCCTTGGGTTCTGCTCCTGCCTACAGATGACCCTGCATCCTTGCCCTAACCCTGCACACACTCATAGTCTCCTTTACTGCTTGTCTGTCTTCTTCTAGTACAGGGTTAAGATGCTTTCTTCAGGAGACAATATTTAGATTTCTGCTTGCTTACCTCAAAATCTTGTGCACCTGTGGAAATCCTCTGTATCCCTGTTTTACACATGCAGAGTAAAATGCATTTTATCACAGAGACAAGCAAACTCAGAGGTAGTGCCCATCACAGAAAATATTTTCTGATCATTCTTGGTTTTCTGTACTGAGGAGTTGTATACGACAATATGATAATGAGTTTAGTGCCACATACCTTGAATAAAAAATGACTGTGGCAGGTGAAGTAGTCACAGGATTTGAAAACAAATCGCCGGTAATCATGTTTATGTTTATTCACTATTCACCACAATGAACCAGAATAAATGAAATTGTTAGCGATTCGTGAGACTCCCTGGCTCTGATGCTACTCCACAAGTCACGTTATTGGTTTAAGTTGGCTCTTTCAGACTTGTTCAACAAGTTAGGGTTTAATTACTTGGGATTTCCTCCTTTGACCTCAGCTCATGCACAGATACTCGTAACAGGTACAAGTTATTCAGTTGAGTGGGGATCTCAAAGCAGTTGGACACATAGAAAAAAAGAACCTCTTCATTATTCAAGAGTAAAATGTATAGGTAAGTTCTGCTTTTGCCTCTGAAGCTTTAGAAGCTTTCCTGTAAGTTAGAGCATGTAAAAACTACATAGAAGATTAAGAAATATTGGCTGCATATAAGCAATTTTCTAGTCACTTACTGAACTTCTTGAATATTGTTGAAATAGAATGCCTGATGTTTTTTAAATGACATACTTGGCTGCTTCTCTGATTTATTTCTTTTTTACCAAATGAATAAATCTAAGGAGTTGACATAGAATTACTGCATATCTTTTAAAGAAGGAAGTGTTGTCCTGTTCCAGTTTTCAGAAAATTGTGTGAAGTTATAAAATATAATTGGTAAAAATTTTCTCTATTGCTTTAAGAGTTTTTGAAAATTAAATATTTTATTCTATCACAGTGTCACTACTTGCTACTAAATGAAATATTAATCCTAAAGCCTTCTCTAAGAAAGTGTAGACTATATTGGTCCATGTTTTATGCAGTAATGGAATTTCCATTTTCAATAAGTATTGCTAATATTTAAGAAAAGATCATTGATCTAATGTTCTTTTTAGTTAACAATTATTTTCATACGCTTTTTGCATTAAAAACAAGTTATAATATAACCTGGCCTCAAACAGTACAATCTTAATTAACATAATAAAAACAAATACAGGATTTGATGTAGTCATATGTGTATCTGAGTGCATATATATCACATATACTGTTTTTCTATGAGTATAAATAAAACAAAAGGAAACAAATACATAGTAAGCTGAACTACACTGAAAGGTCAAGGACAATTCATGGGCGTAAGAGCTGTTGAATGTATTTCAAATCTCCAAAACATCAGAAGTGATAGAATCAAAAGTCAAACCATATTAAATAACAAAAATCTGCCTAAGGTAATAAGTGGTAGTCTGTTTCAAACAGTAACAGGAAAATAAGTAAAATAAATTATTTCATATTCATAAAGTAGACACAGAAAGCACTTAAAAATTTTAAAGTAAATTATATAATATACTTATTTTCATTTTAGGCAAATATTTCAGAGCATTGTACTTACTGATAATACATGAATTTGTGAAGACATTAATGTCTAAAAGTCTAATATAAAATACTAATCATATCTGTTATTCACTGTATTTTATCATTAATCATAAAATTTCTATAACAAAGTGTCTTTTGGAAATCACATTATATTTTGAAATGCTGTTTAATAAAATGTTTTAATTTTAAAAAAACTTCTCTGATTTAAAATTTAATATGTGAGTGCAGCTACATGCACATCAGAATACCATGCAAAGGGAAAGAGAGACATGAATAAAGACATGATGGGAACCATGCACAATTCCAAATGTTTTCAGTCACTCTGTGTTTAACTTGTTCCACCATGGACAGAAAACCTGACATTCAGTCAGAGCCAATCCTGTCAATCATAAAGAATTTCCCTTAGAATTTTGGTTTCCACAAGCCATACACTGCATTATATTTTAGCTCTTAGGCTGTTTCTACTGCTAGTAGCTTTCTTTTCCTTCATTAATTTGAAATATCTATAATAAGAATTACTATAAAAATTGACAAAATTTTGAAAATTTGAGAAACCATTACATAAAACCAGAACACTCTGTCAACCTGAGTAAAAGTAATAATTGGAGATGGAAGCTGGGGCTGGTGGGGGGGTGGGAATTCATTCAAATAGCCTAGGGAGTTCTTTCCCAATGTTTTCAAACACTCCCATGTGTATTGAGGGAAAAACAGGAACAAATTTTATCATATAATTTATAAGCAATTGTAAGCAAATTTAACATGTTTTTATATAAGCTTTCAGGTAATTCTAAAATATCTTTGAGAATAGACTTCCTTAGGTTTCACTGCTTTTATACAAAAATTTCATTCTCAGACTTCTTCCATGTGGCCCTCTAGCCCTGTGCAACATGATGGTTGCACAGATCATGTGTTCCTTTCGCTATCCATACTCTTGTCTCTTGTCTGAGATGAGAAATTTTGCCACAAGCCGCAGAAGCTGAGCAGCAATGGTTTGATATAATAGTTCCTCATCTAAAAACCTTTGAGATTCCTGAGGTCCTCAGGTCCGCTCAAAGAACATACATAGCCACCAGAGTTCATAAAAAGGTACCACATAAGGATGAAGCTTGGAAAACAGGATGAGGATTTCTAAGCCAAAATCCAGAACATAGTTTAAAGGCCTTAGAACAAATGAGCACATCCCAGCTCAGCAAAGGCATGTCTCAGCAGAACTACTCCTTCCACCATAACAAATCTTATTTCTTTTGTCAGTGTTTGTGATATGATTAACCAAGTATAGAAACATGCCAGAACTAATCAGAGGCCCTACCTTGTAATAAGAGTCCAAAGAACAAGAGACAAAGTAAAAGTAAAATCCATCACTGTCCAAAAATGTATTTAATAAAATGATTTTACTGTTTTCTATATTTCATACATCATTTTTCAGTACAATTTAGACATTTCCCTGCCCCCACCCCAGTTTATGCATTCTGCCACACATGTCTTGCATCTTTTTCTCAGTCTTTTTAAAGTTTTTCTCTGCAGAGGTTTATTATTTTGGGCATAATTTGACAGTATCTGTTAGTTCTTTGTTGTTATTGTTCCCTAAAATGTATTTTAAAGCCTATCTGTTGTTTCAATCTTGGTTTCTGAATTGTTATTTTACCATTTAAAATCTGTGCTTAAAATTGTGACTCATTAGCAGATTATAGTTCTCCATGCAAATTAGGCAAGTGGGTACCAATGTGTCTTTTTAATCATGGAAACTATTTATGTTTGGTTGTTTGTTTGTTTGTTTTTCTTTTGTTGTCTTTTATTTATTTTTTATTATTATTAAACTTTTTCCATAATCATACATCATTTTTCAATCGAATTTATAGTCATTTCCCTTTCCATGCCCCCCACCCCACCTGAGTCCCTGCGCTCTACCATACATGTCTCACATCTTTTTCTGAGTCTTTCCAGAGTTTGTTCCCAGTTCTTTTGTTGTTGTTCTCTCTAACTTATAATGATTCAATATATATGCATATTTATATACATATAAGCATACATTAATATAGACATACTTATATACCCATATCACCTGAATTGGAGGATTTTTTTTTTTTTTTGCTAAAAGATGTCATGTTTTCCTTAAGGAAGTGCTTGGAGGTTCCTCCTTGGCAAGCCCACACAACCATCAATCCTGCCTTGTGTTTCTCACTGGGGTCTTTCCTTCCCATGGTCCCCCAAATGAATTCCATTAAGCATGTGTCCTGTCTTGATCATGGAACCTATTTAAAATCCTTCATAGATGGGCCTAAGATATTTGCATCTGTACTAAAGATGTGTGGACCTTATTTTTTGTCATTATTCCTTAATCAATACAATATAACAACTATGTAAATAGCATTTAAATTGTATTAGGCATTTAGTAATTTAGGAATGATTTAAAATATACAGGAAGATTGATAGATTTTTATGCAAATAGAAGTGCTTTACATAAAGGACTTGAGCATCTATGGCTTCAGCTACCTGCAAAGGACCCTGGAACTAATCTCTATCAGATATCAGAAGGACACGGTACAAGTTTGTATACTTTCGACCACATACTAAAGGAATTGCAGAATTTGGCTGAAGCGTTTTACTAATGTTGGTATAAGATGGGGAAGCAATGATGTCATTATGAAAGACAAAGAGGTCAGCTCCAATTAGCCACCAGGGTAACATATTTTCTAGCAAATTCATTTTTTTGTCTTTTTAAGACAGGGTCTCCTTTTAGTCCCAGTTTGCTCTGTAGACCAGGCTGGCCTTGAACTCACAGAGATCCACCTGCCTCTGCCTCTGTCTCTGCCTCCCTAGTGCTGGCATTAAAGGCATGCACCACCACACCTGGCCTAGCAAATTCTTTCATGTCCATTGCCACCATGGTAACCAGTAAGTGTTCCAAGGTATTTCCCTAAAATTTCATTATTTTCTGAAACTTATGCTGCTCTACCTAACTTGAATATTTCAATGAATTAAGACATGCAAGTTTCTCTCTATGCTGGAACTTCACCATCAGTATAAGAAATGCCATACTATCTTTAGCTGAAAATCATCCTTCTCGCCTCCAACATTCACTTTCAGCTATTACCTTTGCCTTTTTACTCATTTCCCTTTATTAATAAAACTCTTCAAAAAATGTTTACATTTGTCTGTGCCTCACTTTACTTCTATCATTCCATATTTTTGTTTTCATTGTCTAATATTTTTTAAATATTAGATAATGTATATATATATATATCAAAATATCACATGTAACCCCACAATTAACAAATACAATTTTGTTTTTATATGTGTGTCAAAATAAAAATAAACAGCACTCAGATGCAAAAATGAGCCATTCATAGAAAATTCTTGACATACATTCAAAAAGATGCACAGATTATCTACTAACTACAAAAATACAACATAAAATAAAGCACAGAATTACAACATAACAGTTTAAGTGCGTAACTTGAATCCAAATCAATAATGTCTCAGAAAAGGCTATGTAATGGTGACTACAACCCGCATTGCCTTTCTTCATTTTAAAAACTAACAAAACAGTACTATATTTGATTCATGAGTACAAGTAATCAAAGGTCTTAGAATTAAACCAGAAAGTGAAGCATTAAATCCATTATGCATGGTCGGCTGTAGGGTAGACGGAAACAGGAAGTTAGACTGCAGATGAAGAACCAAGAGAATCTTATCTGTAATCTCTTACTTCCTTTATAAAAAAAAATAAAGACTAAAGTGGGAACACATTAGCAATTTTCTATTCTAGATTCTAGGTACAAGAGGTTTGTTATATAGTTAAGCTGATAAAGTGGGGGGTTACTCATAATAACAACCTACAGAATCATTCCCAGGCCATATAATTTAACACAAAATAATGGCATATGCCTAAAGTTAGACCTGACTTTACTGTTTAAAAAGGCACATTGATGTAAGGTAGCACAAACATTATCCTGAGTAGAATGCAGTTCCTGCAGTGCTTGATGTCACTTAAAAGTGAATATATTTGTTTAGGGGGTTTGTTGTTGTTGTTTTGTCTTTTTGAGACAGGGTCTCCCTTCTTAGTACCAGCTGGCCTGAAGCTCACTGTGTAGACCAGGCTTGACTTGAACTCAGAGATCCACCTGCCTCTGCCTCCCGAGTGCTGGGATTAAAGGCGTGTACCATCACACCTGGCAGAAGTGAGTATATTTGTATTAAATGCTTTAAAATTGTTTTAAACAATAGCTAATTCTAGTAAGCAAAATAAAGTTTTCCAAAAGCATGAACATTCTTTTAAAAATTAAGGTTGGGGTACTCCCTTACCTATTTTAAATAAATAACACCAAGGGGCTGGAAAGATGCCTTAGCAGTTTAGAACCTGCTCTTGCAAAAGCCTCAGGTTCAATTCTCAGCACCTACATAGTAGCTAACAACTGTCCATTACATATGAACTCTTACATACATATAGGCAATACACTCTTACATATAAAATTAAAATAGCAAATAAAATATTAAAAAAGAAGTAACACCACCACTATTGGAGACTTGCGGGGGCCTCCACATCTACATTCTAGCCTCTTGCTTCTCTCTCTCTCTCTTCATCTTTTCCACCATAACTGTGCTCTGAGATGGTATCTTTTTTTTTTTTTTTTTTTTTCCCCCAAGAATTCTGTGGGAACCTTTACCTTTTTAGATTTTATTTATTTTTTTTTTTGGTCTTTTTGAGACAGGGTCTCCCTGTGGCTCCAGCTGTTCTGGAACTCATTCTGTAGACCAGGCTGGCCTTGAACTCACAAAGATCCTGCCTCTGCCTCCCAAGTGCTAAGACCATGCCTGGCTGAGATGGTATCTTAAAATCCTTCATTTTCATGGTTTTCTAACTTAGAAACATATGCCTAAAAACAAATTTAATCTGTATAGATATGTAGATATATTCTTTCTATTGATTCTGTTTCTTCAGAGAACCTTGACGAATACAACAGTTTAGCATTATTTGCATGAAATTCATAAAAAATTAGATCAAAATTGAGCTTACAGTGTCTATAATAATGTATTCACGGTTGTAATTTTGAGATATTCTATCCTAAGACTATCCTACAACTGAAATACCCACTCTTCTGGTACTTTACCATTCTAAATAACAGCTCTGAACATTACTGAATGGTTAGTGGTACAAATGCACAAGAGTGTCTTCTGGGTATGTTTCTACAGATTAATTTTCTGGAACACATAATATGTACATATTTATGTTTTAGCCCAGTACAAATTGTTTGCTACTGACAAACCTCTCAAGTACCTTCCGTTTAGTTCTTCATGATCATCCACATTGTGAAATCAGCTCAGGTGTCTTCTTGCTCATTTTATTTAATCATTCCATAGCAGCTCAAGGTCTTTACAGAGCTTCCCCCAAATATCATACTTTTTTGGTTTCACACTTGGTTTCTCACTTCTCTTCTTGGTTTCTGTTACTAGATTCTTCTCATTTTCCATTCCCCAAATTATGAGTGCCTTGGCAGACAGTCTCTCCTCTTCTGTTGATGCTCTTCTGTGTGATTCCATCCATCCCTCTGGGTTTAATGCTTTCTAAGTTACTGGCCCTGAGAGCAGGCAATAGTCTATGGAGTCCATAATCACTCACTGGAAATCAAAAGAATGTTCTCATTGAAGGCAAGCTTTAACAGTCTATGGAAAAATAAGCCATTTTGAATTTAACATCCCTAAATATTTTATTTAATACATTTGAAGCATTGGTCATATTATTTCTTATATCATATATATATATATATATATATATATATTCATCTACTGAACAAATATCTGTTCTTTGGAGTACCTGATTCATATGAGCAAACATTTGATCCTAGATATACTGAACTATAATAAAAAAGCTTGAGCCCTATCTGGTATTGTTTTTTGGAAAACTGTCCCTAAACAATTAAATAAGCAAATCCCTTTCTAATTCTAATTATGGCAAATGCTATGATGGAAAGTTCTAGGGCTTTAATTAATGTGAATGGCAGTGACTGTCATTGAAAATATTCTGTGGAAATCTTAGCAATGCAAAGTGAATATTTACTGAAAATCCCAACTTTCCTGGCTAAAAGACAACCATATAAGTGAAACAGGTGTCCCTGTAGCCCCAGCTACATGGGTTGAAGTTTTTAACTTCATTTTTATTCGTTGAATAATATGACAGTGAAATATGTTTTGTCATGGAAACCAAACCCATCTATGAGTTCATGGAAAGCTTCCCTGAAGAACTATTACTTAAGCAGAAACTTAATTGCACGCAGAACAGATCAAGGCTGTGTTAAAGATTTTGAATTAATCCCAAGAAAATGGCATAGCTATTAAAGACTTGATAAAGAAGACATTATTCTGTTATAATATAATATAATATACAATTAGAGTTATGGCTTCCTATGTAGAATAATACTCTTGTAAAGGGAAGAGATTCGTGATAAATAGAGACTAGCTAGAGGCTGATTCAGTATTTCAGAAAAGGAAAAAAAATATGTTGATTGGTTGAACGTGATGGGAATGAAAGCAAAGCTTGAGACATACTAAAACATAGCACAGTCCAGATAACATTTATCAGGCTTATCAGATTTAATATTCATCCTACTACTTCTAGAGTATATGGTTATTATTATATTAATACATGAGGAAACTAAACCTCTGGGAGGTTTTGTCACTTCCTGGTATCAGAGAGTGTCTCATGTCAGCAGTGAGAGAAACGCCACCAAGTCTGATTTTTCAGAGAGTTACTTGGTGGATGCTGGCATCATTTATTGACAATGAAATTTTAAGAAAAAGACTGTCTAACAAGGGAAGATTGTTAAGAGTTAGAAAGAATAAAATGATAAGTTCAACTAGAAAATACTAAGTTCTAAGAACTAAGCGGAGTTATGTAAAGGCTGCAGTTGGACATTATAGTCTATGTATTAAGTGTATGTTGGCATTTCCTAAAATATAAACTTTGGAACTGGATGTGGTAGTGCCTGCCGTTAATCCCCACACTCAGGAGGCAGAGGCAGATGGATCTGTAGGACTTCAAGGCCAGCCTGGTCTAAATAGTGAGTTCCAGGATAGCTGGGGCTACAGGGATACCTGTTTCAAAAGACCAAAAATAAATAAATAAATAAATAAATAAATAAATAAATAAATAAATAAGCTAACTTTGGGTTATCCCCATCTATCTGAATCCCGATTGCACACTTCTGATGCATGCAACCAGATCATCTGAAATTATGTGTGTGGATGATGGATAAGAGGCATTTGCACTTTCCAATCTCCTTGTGTTCTTAGGCACACAAGTGGCTTCAATAATAACAGAAATTATCTGAATCAGATCAGCTAAAGAGAAAGGAATAAAAAAAACAGAACATGAAATACAGTTAACATTATACAGTTAAATATGGAGCAACTAGCAAAAGACATTTAAGAGGGAGATAGAATAAGAAAGATTAAGAGTATGGAGTCATGGAATTGTTTTAATTTTTATTTATTTTTATTTTTATGTGTATGAATGTTTTGCCTGCATACATATAAGTGCACCTATGTCCTTCAAAGCCCACAGAGGCCAGAGGAGGACGTCAGATCTCCTGGAACTGGAGATATGGATGGCTGTTATCTGCCATGTGGGTACTGGGGACTGAACCTAGGTCCTCTGTCCCTGCCTGCAGGGACATGTAACGTCAGGTACTCGAGGGATACCCCAAAACCTGTGAAGATTAAGCGAGAGAGAAAAAGGAGACCAGGCAAGCAAGCTCTTTGTCGAGGTCTCATTTATTGAATAATGACAGCAGTATATATTTAGTAAAAGGCGGGAAAAATCAGGAAGAGGGGAGGGGGTGGAAGGTAGCTCTTGTAAAAGTTAAAAGTTTATCGGGCTGGCTGCTTGCGCTGGCAGAGACTGTTTGCTCGCGATAAGCTTCCTCCGTGGGCTGTTGGCTCCAGCAGAAGCTGTTTGCTTGTGATAAGCTTCCTCCGGAGCATCAGGTATGCAGGCGGGAAGCTTCTCTGCACGTCTGCTCCTTTAGGGAATAGCTCTGAAGCCATTTCAGAGTTAACTCTTTATGAACAGGCTTACAGCTCCTCACATATCCCCCTTCTTTACATTAAGAAGGCTCGGGGAGATATCCAGGTAGAGTGGCACCATCAGCCGATTATGTGGCCGTCCCTGTCTTAGGTTCGACCTCTACTAGACCCTCTTCCTTACCCATCTCTGGACACCCTGTCGTCCTCAGGGATCCTGTCTTAGGTTGGTAAGAGGGGAGAGGAAGTTGCCCATCTTTGGGGCGGCCACCTGGACTGGAATAGGCTAGCCTACTCTATAGCCTGGGGACGATAATTTACAAGGAGCGAAAATCAAGCCAAATGGCAGGTGCAGGAACAGTGGCAGAGGATGGGCGAGCGGGCCCAGGGTTGTCATCAGCTTTTTCTTCGATGGCCAAGCGATGATAATGGACTCGTGCTGTAAGTGAGGAATCTATTTGGGACTTAACAAAATTGGTTAATCAATTAAGCGTCCATGGCCCAAATGAAATTAGCAGGATCAATCCAAGGACAGGTCCCAAGAGACCAGGTAATAAGGTGGACCACCAAAAAGGAGTGGACAACCAATTTTCATACCAGGATTTTTGTTGTTCATGCTCCCTTTTTCTTTTTTCTAGGTTATCTTTGATTTTTTGAAGGCTGTTTTCTACTAACCCTGTTTTATCTGTATAAAAGCAACATTCCTCTCATTAATTTGAAAT
This sequence comes from Rhizomys pruinosus, assembly GCA_009823505.1. Classification (NCBI taxonomy): domain Eukaryota; kingdom Metazoa; phylum Chordata; class Mammalia; order Rodentia; family Spalacidae; genus Rhizomys; species Rhizomys pruinosus. The sequence continues at coordinate 468,591 of VZQC01009130.1, forward strand.
ATCTATAATAAGAATTACTATAAAAATTGACAAAATTTTGAAAATTTGAGAAACCATTACATAAAACCAGAACACTCTGTCAACCTGAGTAAAAGTAATAATTGGAGATGGAAGCTGGGGCTGGTGGGGGGGTGGGAATTCATTCAAATAGCCTAGGGAGTTCTTTCCCAATGTTTTCAAACACTCCCATGTGTATTGAGGGAAAAACGGGAACAAGCTTTTTTAATCATATAATTTATAAGCAATTGTAAGCAAATTTAACATGTTTTTATATAAGCTTTCAGGTAATTCTAAAATATCTTTGAGAATAGACTTCCTTAGGTTTCACTGCTTTTATACAAAAATTCTCATTTCTCAGACTTCTTCACATGTGGCCCTCTAGCCCTGTGCAACATGATGGTTGCACAGATCATGTGTTCCTTTCGCTATCCATACTCTTGTCTCTTGTCTGAGATGAGAAATTTTGCCACAAGCCGCAGAAGCTGAGCAGCAATGGTTTGATATAATAGTTCCTCATCTAAAAACCTTTGAGATTCCCGAGGTCCTCAGGTCCGCTCAAAGAACATACATAGCCACCAGAGTTCATAAAAAGGTACCACATAAGGATGAAGCTTGGAAAACAGGATGAGGATTTCTAAGCCAAAATCCCAGAACAAGTTTAAAGGCCTTAGAACAAATGACAGCGATCCCAGCTCAGCAAAGCATGTTCAGCAGAAACTATCCTTCCCCATAACACATCTATTTTCTTTTGTCAGTGTTTTGTATATGATGTAACAAGTATTAGAAACATGCCAGAACTAATCAGAGGCATCCTACTTGTAATAAGAGTCCAAGAGAACAAGAGACAAAGTAAAAGTAAAATCCATCACTGTCCAAAAAATGTATTTAATAAAATGATTTTACTGTTTTCTATATCGTTGCATACATCATTTTCAGTACCAAATTTCGAGACATTTCCTCTGCCCCACCCCAAGTTCATTTGACATTCTGCATCACAGTCCTGCATCTTTTTTCTCAGTCTTTTAAAGTTTTTCTCGCTGAGTTTATTATTTTGGGCATATTTGACAGTATCTGGTTAGTTCGTTGTTTTATTGTTCCCTAAATGTATTTTAAAGCCTATCTGTTGTTTCAATCTTGGTTTCTGAATTGTTATTTTACCATTTAAAATCTGTGCTTAAAATTGTGACTCATTAGCAGATTATAGTTCTCCATGCAAATTAGGCAAGTGGGTACCAATGTGTCTTTTTAATCCATGCGAAAATACTTTATGTTGTGGTTCGTTTGTTGTTTGTTTTTCTTGTTGTTTTTATTGATTTTGTTTATATTATTAAACTTTTTTCCGATAACTCATACATATCATGTTTTCAATCGAATTTATAGTCATTTCCTATTTCCATGCCCCCCACCCCACTGGTCTGCGCTCCTACCATTACATGCTCACATCTTTTTCTGAGTCTTTCAGAGTTGTTCCCAGTGTCTTTTGTTGTTGTTCTCTCTAAACTTATATGATTCCAATTATATGCATATTTTAATATACTATAAGCTACCATTAATATCGTAACATACTTATATTACCCATATAACCTGAAATTGGGGATTTTTTTTTTTTTTTTTTTTTTTTTTTTGCTAAAAGGTCATGTTTTCCTTAAGGGACAGTGCTTGGAGGTTCTCTCCTTGGCAAGCCCACACAAACACACAATCCTGCTTGTGTTCCCACTAGGGGCTTCACCCTTCCCATGGTCCCCCAAGATGAATTCCAATTAAGCATGTGTCCTGTCTTGATCATGGAACCTATTTAAAATCCTTCATAGATGGGCCTAAGATATTTGCATCTGTACTAAAGATGTGTGGACCTTATTTTTTGTCATTATTCCTTAATCAATACAATATAACAACTATTGTACAAAGTCATTTAAATTGTATTAGGCATTATAAGTCAATTTAGGAATGATTTAAAATATACAGGAAGATTGATAGATTTTTATGCAAATAGAAGTGCTTTACATAAAGGACTTGAGCATTCTATGGCTTCAGCTTACCTTCAGAAGAACCCTGGAAAACTAATCTCTATAGATATCAGAAGGACACGGACAAGCTTGCTATACTTTCGACCACAATACTAAAGGAATTTGCAGGAATTTGGCTGAAGCGTGTTACTAATGTTGGGTATAAGTGGGGAAGCAATGAGTCATATGAAAGACAAAGAGCGTCAGCCTCCAATTAGCCCCAGCGGTAACATATTTTCTCTGGCAATTTCAATTTTTTGTCTTTTTAAGACAGGGTCTCCTCTAGAACCCAGCTTGCTATAGCTCACTTGTAGACCAGGCTGGCCTTGAACTACAGAGATCCACTGCCTTGGCTTTTTTTTTCTCTTTGCCTCTTCCTTGAGTGGCTGGCATTAAAGGCATGCAACACAACACACCGGCCCTAGCAAATTCTTCATGTCCATTGCACCATGGTAACCAGTAAGGTTCTCAAGGTATTTCCCTAAAATTCATTATTTTCTGAAACTTATGCTTGCTCTACCTAACTGAATATTTCAATGAATTAAGACATGCAAGTTTTCTCTCTATGTGAACTTCACCATCAGTATAAGAAATGCCATACTATCTTTAGCTGAAAATCATCCTTCTCGCCTCCAACATTCACTTTCAGCTATTGCCTTTGCCTTTTTACTCATTTCCCTTTATTAATAAAACTCTTCAAAAAATGTTTACATTTGTCTGTGCCTCACTTTACTTTCTATATTCCATATTTTTGTTTTTTTTCCCATTTGTTCAATATTTTTGAAATATTAGATAATGTAATATATAATATATCAAATATTCACATGTAACCCACAATTAACAAATACAATTTTGTTTTTATATAGTGTCCAGAAATTAAAAATAAACAGCACTCAGATGCAAAAGATGAGCCATTCACATAGAAAATTCTTGACAGTACATTCAAAAAGATGCACAGAATTATCTACTAAACTACAAAAAACCAACCGATAAAATAAAGCACAGAATTACAACATAACAGTTTAAGTGCGTAACTTGAATCCAAATCAATAATGTCTCAGAAAAGGCTATGTAATGGTGACTACAACCCGCATTGCCTTTCTTCATTTTAAAAAACTAATCAAAACAGTACTATATTGATTCATGAGTACAAGTAATCAAAGGTCTTAGAATTAAACCAGAAAGTGAAGCATTAAATCCATTATGCATGGTCGGCTGTAGGGTAGACGGAAGCAGGAAGTTAGACTGCAGATGAAGAACCAAGAGAATCTTATCTGTAAATCTCACTTCCTTTATAAAAAAAAATTTAAAGCCCTTAAAGTGGAACACATGAGCAATTTTCTATTCTAGATTCTAGGTACAAGAGGTTTGTTATATAGTTAAGCTGATAAAGTGGGGGGTTACTCATAATAACAACCTACAGAATCATTCCCAGGCCATATAATTTGACACAAAATAATGGCATATGCCTAAAGTTAGACCTGACTTTACTGTTTAAAAAGGCACATTGATGTAAGGTAGCACAAACATTATCCTGAGTAGAATGCAGTTCCTGCAGTGCTTGATGTCACTTAAAAGTGAATATATTTGTTTAGGGGGTTTGTTTGTTGTTTTGTCTTGTTGAGACAGGGTCTCCCTCTTCTAGTACCAGCTGCCGGCACGAGCACTGTTGGAGACAGCCGAACGTTGAACTCAGAGATCCACAGCCTCTGCTCCCGAGCTGCTGGGATTAAAGGTGTGTAGCCATCACACCTGGCAGAAGTGAGTAGATGTGTGTATGAAAGCTTGTAAAAGTGGTTAGTTAAAACAAGTAGTAACGTCGTAGTGTAGCAAAAGAAAGGTGCTCAAGAACTAGCACATGACTCTTTTAAAAAATTAAGGTTGGGGTTCACTTCCCTTACCTATTTTAATAAATCAAAACCACCAGGCTGGGAAAAAGAATGCCTAGCAGTTTAGAAACTGCTTCTTGCAAAAGCCTCCAGTCGTCAATTTCAGCACCTACATAGTAAGCTAACAACTGTCCATTGACATATGAACTCTTACATACTTATAGGCAATACACTCCTTAACATTATTTAAAATAATAATAGCAAATATCAAAATATTAACAAAAAGAAGTTAACAACACACCACTATTGGAGATCTTGCGGGGCCCCACATCCTACATTGTTCTGCCTCTGCTTCTCTCTCTCGCTCTCATTCAATCTTTTCCACCATAACTGTGCTCTGAATAGGTATCTTTTTTTTTTTCTTTTTNTTTTTTTGGTCTTTTTGAGACAGGGTCTCCCTGTGGCTCCAGCTGTTCTGGAACTCATTCTGTAGACCAGGCTGGCCTTGAACTCACAAAGATCCTGCCTCTGCCTCCCAAGTGCTAAGACCATGCCTGGCTGAGATGGTATCTTAAAATCCTTCATTTTCATGGTTTTCTAACTTAGAAACATATGCCTAAAAACAAATTTAATCTGTATAGATATGTAGATATATTCTTTCTATTGATTCTGTTTCTTCAGAGAACCTTGACGAATACAACAGTTTAGCATTATTTGCATGAAATTCATAAAAAATTAGATCAAAATTGAGCTTACAGTGTCTATAATAATGTATTCATGGTTGTAATTTTGAGATATTCTATCCTAAGACTATCCTACAACTGAAATACCCACTCTTCTGGTACTTTACCATTCTAAATAACAGCTCTGAACATTACTGAATGGTTAGTGGTACAAATGCACAAGAGTGTCTTCTGGGTATGTTTCTACAGATTAATTTTCTGGAACACATAATATGTACATATTTATGTTTTAGCCCAGTACAAATTGTTTGCTACTGACAAACCTCTCAAGTACCTTCCGTTTAGTTCTTCATGATCATCCACATTGTGAAATCAGCTCAGGTGTCTTCTTGCTCATTTTATTTAATCATTCCATAGCAGCTCAAGGTCTTTACAGAGCTTCCCCCAAATATCATACTTTTTTGGTTTCACACTTGGTTTCTCACTTCTCTTCTTGGTTTCTGTTACTAGATTCTTCTCATTTTCCATTCCCCAAATTATGAGTGCCTTGGCAGACAGTCTCTCCTCTTCTGTTGATGCTCTTCTGTGTGATTCCATCCATCCCTCTGGGTTTAATGCTTTCTAAGTTACTGGCCCTGAGAGCAGGCAATAGTCTATGGAGTCCATAATCACTCACTGGAAATCAAAAGAATGTTCTCATTGAAGGCAAGCTTTAACAGTCTATGGAAAAATAAGCCATTTTGAATTTAACATCCCTAAATATTTTATTTAATACATTTGAAGCATTGGTCATATTATTTCTTATATCATATATATATATATATATATATATATATATATATTCATCTACTGAACAAATATCTGTTCTTTGGAGTACCTGATTCATATGAGCAAACATTTGATCCTAGATATACTGAACTATAATAAAAAAGCTTGAGCCCTATCTGGTATTGTTTTTTGGAAAACTGTCCCTAAACAATTAAATAAGCAAATCCCTTTCTAATTCTAATTATGGCAAATGCTATGATGGAAAGTTCTAGGGCTTTAATTAATGTGAATGGCAGTGACTGTCATTGAAAATATTCTGTGGAAATCTTAGCAATGCAAAGTGTATATTTACTGAAAATCCCAACTTTCCTGGCTAAAAGACAACCATATAAGTGAAACAGGTGTCCCTGTAGCCCCAGCTACATGGGTTGAAGTTTTTAACTTCATTTTTATTCGTTGAATAATATGACAGTGAAATATGTTTTGTCATGGAAACCAAACCCATCTATGAGTTCATGGAAAGCTTCCCTGAAGAACTATTACTTAAGCAGAAACTTAATTGCACGCAGAACAGATCTAGGCTGTGTTAAAGATTTTGAATTAATCCCAAGAAAATGGCATAGCTATTAAAGACTTGATAAAGAAGACATTATTCTGTTATAATATAATATAATATACAATTAGAGTTATGGCTTCCTATGTAGAATAATACTCTTGTAAAGGGAAGAGATTCGTGATAAATAGAGACTAGCTAGAGGCTGATTCAGTATTTCAGAAAAGGAAAAAAAATATGTTGATTGGTTGAACGTGATGGGAATGAAAGCAAAGCTTGAGACATACTAAAACATAGCACAGTCCAGATAACATTTATCAGGCTTATCAGATTTAATATTCATCCTACTACTTCTAGAGTATATGGTTATTATTATATTAATACATGAGGAAACTAAACCTCTGGGAGGTTTTGTCACTTCCTGGTATCAGAGAGTGTCTCATGTCAGCAGTGAGAGAAACGCCACCAAGTCTGATTTTTCAGAGAGTTACTTGGTGGATGCTGGCATCATTTATTGACAATGAAATTTTAAGAAAAAGACTGTCTAACAAGGGAAGATTGTTAAGAGTTAGAAAGAATAAAATGATAAGTTCAACTAGAAAATACTAAGTTCTAAGAACTAAGCGGAGTTATGTAAAGGCTGCAGTTGGACATTATAGTCTATGTATTAAGTGTATGTTGGCATTTCCTAAAATATAAACTTTGGAACTGGATGTGGTAGTGCCTGCCGTTAATCCCCACACTCAGGAGGCAGAGGCAGATGGATCTGTAGGACTTCAAGGCCAGCCTGGTCTAAATAGTGAGTTCCAGGATAGCTGGGGCTACAGGGATACCTGTTTCAAAAGACCAAAAATAAATAAATAAATAAATAAATAAATAAATAAATAAATAAATAAGCTAACTTTGGGTTATCCCCATCTATCTGAATCCCGATTGCACACTTCTGATGCATGCAACCAGATCATCTGAAATTATGTGTGTGGATGATGGATAAGAGGCATTTGCACTTTCCAATCTCCTTGTGTTCTTAGGCACACAAGTGGCTTCAATAATAACAGAAATTATCTGAATCAGATCAGCTAAAGAGAAAGGAATAAAAAAAACAGAACATGAAATACAGTTAACATTATACAGTTAAATATGGAGCAACTAGCAAAAGACATTTAAGAGGGAGATAGAATAAGAAAGATTAAGAGTATGGAGTCATGGAATTGTTTTAATTTTTATTTATTTTTATTTTTATGTGTATGAATGTTTTGCCTGCATACATATAAGTGCACCTATGTCCTTCAAAGCCCACAGAGGCCAGAGGAGGACGTCAGATCTCCTGGAACTGGAGATATGGATGGCTGTTATCTGCCATGTGGGTACTGGGGACTGAACCTAGGTCCTCTGTCCCTGCCTGCAGGGACATGTAATGTCAGGTACTCGAGGGATACCCCAAAACCTGTGAAGATTAAGCGAGAGAGAAAAAGGAGACCAGGCAAGCAAGCTCTTTGTCGAGGTCTCATTTATTGAATAATGACAGCAGTATATATTTAGTAAAAGGCGGGAAGAATCAGGAAGAGGGGAGGGGGTAGAAGGTAGCTCTTGTAAAAGTTAAAAGTTTATCGGGCTGGCTGCTTGCACTGGCAGAGACTGTTTGCTCACGATAAGCTTCCTCCGTGGGCTGTTGGCTCCAGCAGAAGCTGTTTACTTGTGATAAGCTTCCTCCGGAGCATCAGGTATGCAGGCGGGAAGCTTCTCTGCACGTCTGCACCTTTAGGGAATAGCTCTGAAGCTATTTCAGAGTTAACTCTTTATGAACAGGCTTACAGCTCCTCACAGTCCTCTGCAAATGCTCTTGACCACTGAGCCATCTCTGCAGCCCCAATAGAAAAGGTTTTAAAAGAGTACTTTAATGAAAAGAGATGCTTCAACAATGACAATGAAATGCTTGAAAGGGACTATGTCTTGTCTTCTTCAGTGAGACAAGCATGTTTGGAGTCAAGAGCAATACTTGATCAATTTTCTAACAATTTTCCAGTACCTAGCAGTGTTACAAGTACTCAGCAGCTAATTGCATTTCCCACATTCATTAATAAACACTGTATGTCCAGAGTACCTATCATGCACTGAGTTAAAAACAAGACCTCAGAGAAAAAACTGAGGCAAAGACATCAAGAAACCTAAAACCGGTTTGTCTCCCCACCTACCTCTCTGCTTCTTAGTTTATTCATTGCATGTTAAGGAAGAGGAAGGAGATGGGTCTAAAGTTCCCTCTGTTGCTAACATTCTATCATTCTACAGAATGCTACCAATCTTACAACATGTTAAAAAACTCATATCATTTTATGCACATTTAATAAATATTTTAAATGGCACCATCCTATCACATTTTAAAATTATATTTCCAAATGAAAGTAGAATTTACATAGAAGAAACTAGAATTTACAGTTTATGGAACATATGTGAAGTTCTTAGTACTTTATAAACAGCCTCATTTAATCCTCACTACCTCTAAATTGTGTAGTTATTCTCATTTTTATACACAAGGAAACTAAACCTCAGAGAGGTTTTGTTGTTTCCTAGTGGTTAGATAGGACTTTCTGACAGCAAACTAATTGTTATCACCATTGCACTTTCCTAATTACCTGTGTAGTAATTAAAATGTGTAGTAATTAAAATGCAGGACTTTGTATAGTGTTTTATAGGCATTCTTAAAATTTTGTTTATTGTGCCGGGCATGGTGGCACACACCTTTAATCCTAGCACTTGGGAGGCAGAGGCAGGCAGATCTTTGTGAGCTCAAGGCCAGCCTGGTCTACAGGAGTTCCAGGACAGCTGGGTCTACAGGGAGACCCTGTCTCAAAAAGACCAAAAAAAATTGTTTATTATTTTATTTTATGTGTATGAGTATATTGCCTACATGCACGTAAGTGCACTCATGCCATGCAGTGCCCTTGGAGGTAAGAAGAGGGCATCAGATCCCCTGAAATTGGAGTTAAGCCACCATGGGGTGCTGGGAACTGAACCTAGGTCCTCTTTAAGAGCAGCCAGTGCTCTTAACCACTTGACTCGTCTTTCCAGCCCTTATAGGAATTTTTATATAAAACAAAACTGGGGCTGGAGAGATGGCCTAGTGGTTAAGAGCGCCAACTGCTCTTGCAGAGGACCTGGGTTTGATCCCCAGCACCCACATGGCAGCTAAGAACCCTCTTTAACTCCAGTTCTAAGGGAATCCGACGCCCTCTTCTGACCTCTGTGGCATTGCACTACATGGGTACACAAACCTACATGCAGACAGTACATTCATACACATACAAAATAAATAAAATTTTAAAAAATTAAAAAAAATAAAATAAATTTTTAAAAAGTTTAATAAAAAACTGAGTAAACAAATGCATTTGTTCTGAAGACAAAAAAAATTGATAATGTGGCTCCTCATGCCTGTTAGAAAGCAGGGCAAGGTTCACAGGGTATATAGGACTTCACCTCCATCAGAGCATCCATCTGCATACTATCCAGATTTCTTTAGTGAAAACTTAGCAAAATATGGTGAGAATCAAATCAGTCAGTCCCTTTTTTTTTCTTTTTTTTTCAATTTACCAAGCCCTAGTACAGTTGCACATGCACAATCTTACCTCCTTTTTCCGTACAACTTGAAGATAAGGGAATTGAACATTAGATGGCTTCCTAGGTTCACATAGCAAGTAACTGACAAAAGTGAGATGCTTGGTATCATACAAATTTTCTAAGTACAGCAGTCTCCAAGTTTTCCATGAATTCTGCCTTCTAGGATAAAAGAACACATCTATAGCACTTCTCATAAACTCTGAGGAATACCACTTATTGCCAAGGCTTCAAAAATATTTGTTTAATAGCACATGGAACTCCTGTCACTTCACTATAAACAAAATCATTCTGAAAAAAGGATACAGAGCAGTTCAGCTCTTCCTCTGCTTCAGAAAAGAATACATGACATTTTTTAGAAAACACATTGATGTAACTAAACATTATTTTAAAGCGGTTGAAATAAGCTGGGTGTAGTGGCTAATCCCTTTAATCCCAGCACTCGGAAAGCAGAGGCAGGCAGATCTCTGTAGTTCAAGGTCAGCCTGGTCTACATAGCGAGTTTCAGGCCAACGGGGAATAAAAGAGAGACCCTGTCTCAAAAAGACCAAAAAAAAAAAAAAAAAAGCAGTTGAAATATCTAATCTTAGCTGTGATTCACTAGAAGCTGCCTTTTTGTTTTTTTTCTAGTAATTAAACAAAACTAACCATGATAAATACAAATGAGGCTCTGGTTTTAGTTTTCCTCCATTTAGTTGCTGGTAATAACCATTGGCCAGGAGCTCTGTAATAATGATTCTAGTACACGTCTATCACCTCCCTTGACTTATTTTACCAACTATGTTTTTTAAATATCTTTTGTGATTTAACCTCTTTATTGATAGATTTTTATTTCAAGAACTTATACACTTAATGATTTATTTCTTCTGTAGTTCTCCTGTTCATCATTTATAGTAAGTCCTTTCTTGTCTGCCCATTCCTGTCCCCAACACTTTAAATGTCATAATTAATGTTAGAAGCCTGGCATATATCCTTCCATTCAAATTAAACAACGTTGTCATCTTCACAATCATCAGAATTTTTATATTTAGGTCTCTACATGACAATCAAGTTAATCACTGGTGAATACACACATTTGAAGCAAAAATTTCACTCGCCTGTACTCGTCCAGAGTACCAAATCCCTCAGTTCTTTGGGACATACTTTGTAGAGACAATAATGGAAGAGAAATAAGACAAATCTCATCACACCGACCTGAGTATAGGAGCCCCTGAATCCATCATCCCTTCACTTTCTAAGGAAAGCAAATTATATATAAATCTATATTAGGGTCTGTATATTTTGAAAGACCAGTAAAGCAAGGCTTTGCACATTCTATAGTGATCATAAAGTAGAAGTTTGTCTATGTATCTTGACTTTCAAAAACAGAACAATTCTTTTTCAATAAAATCTATTTTGTCTCCGAACTTCTGTCGTCTAATTGTTTCTAAAACCTTTGCTGCAAAAAAGTAGTACTTTTTTTAAAGCTCCTTGAAAATGAAAAATTTTGGATTAAGAGCCATTAATTTAAAAGTTGCATTTTAACAGGCAATTATTATATACATTAAAATTTAAGGAGTGCCAGACTAGATGAACATTTTATAAAGATACAAGATATCCTCCAAGGTTTCTCATGTGGAGAGAAGGGAGTACAAGAAGCTCTCTAGTGTTCTTTGTTAGGAATATTTATGCCCTCTAAAATGGATGTGCAGGAGATTTCCCATGGCTCTTCTGGAGAAGCACTCACTCCTTTGGGCAATCCAGAACTCAACGTAGCACTTTCTTGAGTTCCAAGAACACTGTGCTCCTTAAAATGATAGGTACTTCAGACATAAGAGTGTCTATGCTCAGATAAATTTGAGAAACGGTCTTGTCTCATCAGTCTGGTGCAGAGGGGAACAAGACTAGGAGAACTGAGGAATATGCAAAGGAGGCTGACCTTTTCTTTTTGGCAGCTTCAATACAATCACGAGTCTTTCTCTTGGATTCCTCAGCCTTTTTTCCACACAGGTGATGGAAATATGTGATATAAGTCTTTAGGTCTTTGGGTTCATAAGCAATCCCCAATGCACTATTCGTAACTCCACCCGGAAAAAAAAATTTGAGTGGGAGGAACTTCATCCTGGAATTAAGAGCTTTAAGTTGTGTAAAAAGTAAAAGATTTCAAATCTCTGATGCTTTCACTGCTATATATAACAAATTGCTTGCCATCAACAGTAACACACACCTTATTTAATATCTCACTAAAAGCAGCTACCTGCCAAATAACATTAAATGCTGAACTCAATGGGTTTAGTGCAAGCCCATCCTTATTGTCAATTAACTGCAGAAACTCTGTTAATTGTATTATTTTAATGTTAACAATCAATTATTTTTAACATCTTTTTGAAATATATCTACATACCATAAAGTTTACCTATTTAAAGTATGTAATTCATGTTTTTAGAAATTCAACACTCACCAAAATTGGATTTCAGAACATTTTCATCCCAAAATGTAATCGAGGACTTTCAGTATTCAAGTACTCAATTCAGGATAAGTATTTTAATAACTAAATATCACATATTTATTCTTTCAAGAATATCTGCAGTTTTCAAATAGCTAGAAAAGTAGTTGGTGTCAGTAAAAGTAAAAAAATAATAATAATAATCTTTCACATAAAGAACAAAAAGGAAAAGGAAGGAAAAAAGAAAACTAGTCTAATTGAAAACAGAATCCATACAGAAAAAAAAAATATTACTTGGGCTGCAGGAGAAAGAGTCAAGGAGCAAATCTTTATCTAAGCAGTTGTTTCTTCCTTTGAAACTTAATGTTTGAAACTTCCTGGTTTTGCCAATGACTGCATTTTCTAGATTTCAGAAGTTGGGTACTAACATTAAACAACAGTGCCCTCTAGAGTACATAATCTGTAAGGAGCTAAGGCTCTCCACAGGCGAACTTAATCTGTAAGGAGTTAAGACAGAGCCACCGCCAGGACTTCTGTTAGAGTTGTTGGTATCAGAACACTAGGGCCATGTCCTTTGACAACAATAGGGGTTACTAAAGCATTGCTCCCATCACTTTGAGAACATCATGTCTGGATCTAGGGTTATGACACTTGCCGCACAAACCAAGTTTGGATCTCCAACAACCAGCTTAAAGCTAAATGGGGATAGAGGCTGCCTGTGTGGGAAAAAGTAGAGACTAGATTCCCAAGGCCTGCTGACTAGTTTTGATGATCCAGAAATGGTGCACTCCGGCTCAGTAAGAGATCCTGTTCCAACATATAAAGTGAAGAGTGACGAAGGAATACACCCAAAGTCAACTTCCATCTGCTACATGCACACATGCACATCCCCACACACATGTAAAAACATACATACATGCCACACTCACCATACACACACACATACAAATATGATGACTTCTAGATAAGTGTATTTGAAATACCAGCATCATAAAGTTCCAGGGGAAATATTTCTATTTGTGTTGTTGCTTTCAGGTTTACATAGGCAGGTTCACATTTACCACCCTTTAGTATGATGCCACTGTGTTCATTTGCAGACAGAAGTGTCTTCATAACCTCTCTTATGGAAACAAGGACCCACCCTTTGTTCAGCCTTACAATGCCACCAATGATGAGTTTTCTTAGAAAAGCAACTGTATATATTGTGACAGAGCAATAATCAAAATATGCCTTTAAGTCATTAACTCACTCTTCACAAAAACATCAAGTAGTCTTCAGATACCTTCTACTAATAATCATATGAGGTTGGCTCTATTACAAAATATAGTTTTATTGGTCGACTTGGGAAACCTTAATAAAGTGTAGCCAACAGCATTCTTTAGTAGTCCACACCATCCTCTTAGCTGGAGTATTTGCTAGATGAGGCATGAGAAAGGAACAGGTGGAGAGTGGAGAGAGAGACAGAAACAGAGACAGAGACAGAGAGAGAGAGGGAGATCCCTCCCTAGTTGTCTAAAACAGGGTAAATAATGAGGTCAGAAATGAATATCTGGAAATTTTCATGTAGAAAATGATGATTGAAGAGTGGTATCAGGACTCTGATTCTAAAAGGAAGAGCTTTTGAGTTTCCTTGAGTACATCTTTTATAGTCAAGGAATTTTTTGTCTTTGAGGTTCCTATCAACAGAAATGGGACAGAGCAACTCCATGGCTTATATGCTGATAAAATATGGAGCCATGAAGGGCACTTCATCTCTGTAGTACTCTTTCAAAGATCCATAGCCTCCATTTAACCAGGACAAAACCCAGAAAAATGCAAAGCTTCTAGTAGGTATCTGGCTACTGTTCTCAACAAGAGTCTAGACCATAAGAAGCAAGGAAAGCCAAGAAACTGGTGGAGGATACTAAGCAGACAAGAAAACTAAAGGTAATATGGAACTGGATTAGATTCTGGAACAGAAAAAGGACATTAGAGGGAAGACAAATGTAATCTGAAAAAATGCAAAAACGCTAATGCTTTCCTAAAAAAGGCTATAAGTGAAGTCAGCCGGTTACTGAGTAAGACTGCCTTCAGTATATGCCACATTCTTTTACAGGCCTTTCAGCATCAGAATCCACTCTTGCTCCTAGCCAGTAGCTTTCTATGAATATTTCTTGGGCATGTTGCACATAAAGAAACAGAGTAATCGGGCACTGTCTTCTAAACAAAATGAGTTAGTAGGAAATTAGAAAGACCATTCTTACAATGTAGGAGCTTGGAAACCAGTATAATGAAGCATAGGGCAAAATAACTAAGAAACTAAATTATATAGCTATTAGTGAACTACAAATTTGCTACAGAATAAAGTACAAGTTTACATAAGGCAATTAGGAAGGTCTTATGAGATGTCAAATGAACAAAGATTTGAAGAAAGCAAGGAACCCTGGGGTAAGAATGCTCCAGGCAGAGGTACTTAAAAAATCACCAAGCTGAAGAATGTCTAGTATACTTTGCCATGATGTCCAGAGGTGTAGAACAGAGTGTGGAGGTGGACAGAGTAGGAAAGAACATCAGAATCATCAGGAAATATGGTGCCATATCAGACATTCCAGGAAGTGGTGTCTCTCTCCATGGAGAACCAAGAATTTAAGAAGCCAAAGCATTACAAGATAAATACCACCCACACGGCAGCTAATAACCATCCGTAACTCCAGTTGCAGGGGATCTGACACCTTATTCTGACCATATTGGACAAATATTTATATATCAGCAAATTTATTTTTGAAAAAATACAAAGTATTAAAACATGCAAAACAAACAGAGCCAGTGTTGCACCACATGAGAAAAGGCTTATATGATTCACCATGACATAGCCCAGAGGTTGTGTAGTTCACAGAGTACCCTGTTTAATTCGATATTTATTTTATTTTATTCCATATTTATTTTATTTTCTTCCTTTTCCCCTTTTATTGGAGGAAGAGGAGGAATTATTAAACAAGGCACACATATTTGAAAAAGTAAGTAAGAATAAGTGTTACACTTAAGAACTAGTCAGGAAAAAAAGGTCCAGCCAAAATTAAACTTTTAACCTTAGGCTCATTAACCGTAAGTACCTGAATAACCTCCTCCTGCTTGATTGTTTAATAAAGTAGGTGTAGTCCATGGATCAACTGTGTAAATAACCACATACCTAAGCATTGAGCATGAACAGTCAGTCAGCTTGTAAGTCATTGTCAGCATTTATTGTAAGAACTGGCATAGGCTAGTAAGTACAGACTGAATTTCACAGTTCTTGCACTTATTTTCTAATTTCTTTATGTATTTCTTTGTATATGTGTGCCTAAGTATATTTATGTACACCACATGTATGCAGTGTCTGTATGCCAGAGAAGGTTTCAGATCCCCAGAACTAGAGTTAAAGTGGTTGTGAGCTGCCCAGTGTTTGTGCTAGAAACCAAACTGAGTGCCTCTGTAAGAGCAGTATGTACTCTAAACCACTGAACCATCTCTCTAGCCCTAGATCTTTCATTTCCATTATTAAGCCACAGGAAAGTTTCATTTTCCCTAGATCATGGGAAATTTTAATCTCATATGTAGAATTGGGAGCCATCTCTAGCCCTTCCCTTTAAAATTATTTAAAATACTGTGCTGAGAACTTTATAACAATTAAAAGTAACTTTGATCTCTCAGGCCCTTCATTTCAAAGATAAGATGTTTATAGAACAAAGATGATCTCAAGAAACAGAATATTGTTTTAATTTTTAAAAGTTAGTATTTCCATATTGTAGATAGAGTTAATAAAAATTAATAACAAACAATGCTATGTTACCAAAAGTGTATTTGTTTAATCTTAATAAATAAAGATTTGGTACATGGGGTTGAAGCATAATCCACAATATTTTCCTTCACTGGTAATGATTTCACAAGCCTAAGGTACATCCTTCAAACACTAGCATTCAGGGACAAGGGCAATGGCTCCATGGGTAGGGCTGCAAGTTCTTGTAACTCCAGTGTTGAGGGGTAGAAATGAGAATATCCCATGAGTTTGCTGCCTACACAAAACAGTAAACTTCAGGTTCAATAAGAGACCCAGTGGACAGTGATAGAGGAGATTAACTTCCACATGCATGTGTGCCTGGACATACATACCTATACGCATACACCACACACACACACACACACACACACACACACACATATCCATGTATTCATGAACACACACACAAAAATAAAAACTGGGACCAAGTGAAAATATTTTAACTGCTAAAAACATCTTGAAACATATTTCATTGATATAATAATCTAGGTAAGAATGCCCATGGACTTCCATAATGTGACACATTCAAATTTAAAACTACCTAACAAGTACAGCTAGGGCGTGAGAAGGAAAGACATTTGTTTTTCTACCAGGAGGAAAAGGATTTGTCATATTATGATCACACCCTCAAGTCCAGGAAACAAAAAACAGCCAACCTATGAAGCAACAGAGTTCATATTCTGTGACTTGTTGGCAGCAGGTTTTCATGAACCATCATCAAATCCCCTTGCCTTGACTATCATGAGAACACGTACACACAAACACACACACACACACACACACACACGCATATACATAGTAGTTGTTTGTCCACATCATGTCACAATCTTTATGAGAATATTGATCCTGCAATGGCTTTCCATAAAAGCAGCAGGTTCTAGAACACATCACTACTGCACTTCCATCTACAGTCGTGCATTTTTCACAGGGTATAAAAATGTGTGGCTTTCTGAGGTGGAGCCCATGCTCCCTGCAACATTGTCTACCTGAGTGGAGTCCTTGCAGTCTAAAGCATGAAGGATGCTTGTACTCATGGATTATCACTTATAGCTAAAAATGAAAAAAAAAAACTGAGAGAAAGATGCAGGACAGTTATGGCAGAATGCATGATCTGGGATGGGGTGGGGGTGGGGGGGATGGAAAGGGAAATAAGCCTGAACTGAATTGGAAAAAATGTATGAAATGCACAAAGCATCAATAAAAATTAATTTAAAAAAAGAAAAAAAAATAAAGTACATTCTTTTGAAAATAATTTCCTTTCCCTGATTCTCATCAAAGCATACAGACTCGCCTAAGTCCTGGGGTCTCCCAACCTTGTCTCTGTATCTTTAAGTTGTAAAGAGTGGTTTATATCATCAAGGAAAATAAATTTATTCAACTAAATTCAAGGTAAAAATAACATGAGACTACAAATCATTAAAAGAAAACCAGGCATTATATTTCTAAGCTTTGCACACAGAGTACTATGGATTTGTGACTCATGTAAAGCATTCTTCTCCTCTATGTAAACTGGGAATAGTCTATTAAACAAATAAAGTAAAAAGTCTTGACTCAGAGCCTGGCTGCCATCAAGCTGTGCAATCCTGAGGAATGCCGCCTTTGTTTTCACATTGTATTTTATATGTGCCTAATATTATCGAGAAAAAATAGACAAATAAAAAAAATAGACTATAGTAGTGATTTTCTAGAAATAAGATTGACAGAGATCCTTCCCTTTTATTCCATTTCCACAAATAAGCTCCTCTTATTTTCATTTGTTTAAATTATTGGGTTTCCATATGAGACTTTTTGAACAAAGTGTTCCTTACATTTAAAAAAATTAACCATTATATCAGATAGTTTTCGCAGGCTGCCTAGTGCCAACAATCTTCCCAGAGTCAAAGGGGATGACTAAGATACACTAAATTCCTGTACTTGGGACTAAATCCCCAGTTCTCCTATTCTTCATAGCTCCAGTGTATAATAGAAACACATATTCAAATAGATGTGTTTGAATATTCTGTAATAGAAAGCCTATAAAATGGTTTGGATTTTCCATTTTTTAATGTCAACAATGAAGGTAGTAAGTGTGATGAGTATTAATCAGAACATATAATTAGACACTCTCCTCCCATCTGATGTGAATCTTGGCAAACTGAACTTGCCAAACCTGGATTCACATGGCAGCTCTTTCACTTACTAGTTGAGTAACTTAATCTCTAAGCTGCAGTTTCCTCACCTATAAACTATAGTTTTTATAGGGATTAAATGAGATGATGTAGGAAAGCTCAGAACATTGCAGGAATATGGTAAGCATTTAAGTGGTGGTAGAGATTACCCCCTGACTTATATGTGTACTCATCAGCATTCAAAGCAAGAATACACAAAGTGCACTTTAATTTTTTAAAGTCCCTTCAAAGTTTTGTAAAATTATTTTTGAAGACTTTGTAGAGTCACTCATCAAATTTTCCATTAATAATGTGGGTGTGAATCCATTAGTATTATGCTAATCATGGAACATATACTTAGAGAAAAGATTCAGCAGTACCTTTCATTAGTAAATAGCCTGCAGGGGGAGACTGGCACAAATACCATTGTTTAATATATGAAAATATAGGGATAAAAAAAGAAAAACTCACCAAGCCTTATGAGACCAGTTGAGGGGCAGTGGTTGGGGAAGAGTGATATCTACAGAGACAAGAATGATACTTGAATTATTTTAAGGATGAGCTGAGTCAGACAGGCAACTGAAATATAAAGTTTTCCAGGAGAACATGGTTCACAGAACTTGTTGTAACACTGAGTCTGGCTCTAGTGATGAGAATGGGAGAAGGTGCCACAGAAACAGAAATACCTGAGATGATTATCATGTGAGTTAAATGTCATAGAAAAAGATCAAAGACTATCCTAAAGATGGACAAGTTTCAAATGCAGGAGAAGAAAGGAAGATTTTCTTTCCAAAGAAATCCCTAGAAATTTTTAATATAAAAACCCTAAATTCCAACTAAATTCATTTGTTCTTACAGAGAAATTATCCTAAAGTCCTCCAGACTCTAAATTTAAAATATATTCAGACTCTGGCCACTTTTTATCCCTTCCACCTATTACTTATCTAAGCTACCATCATCTTTAACCCAGATTAATAAATGACCTACCACTACCCCTCTAGCAACAAATGGAGGCTACAAAAGAAACAGACCTGATTCTCGAAACTCTGTCTTGCTCAAGTGAAGCTCCAGATGACTATCTCCCTTGGATCCCTATGCCCAATCTCCCCTTATACTGTCTTCCTCCTTTTTCCCCACCCCATCCCCTAACATGCTCATTCAAGTCTAGCTGAACTACCCTCCTTGCTATTTTTCAAAACTACCAAATGGTGCCCTGCCTCAGGACCTCTGTTCTCTCTGCCTCAATCACTCTTCTGGAGCCTTCATAACTAGTTTATTGACCTCCTTTACTTAAATTAATTACGTTCTTTTTTATTGACATTTTGTATATTTCATACATCACATATCATTCCATTCACTCCCCAGTTTATGCATTCTGCCATACATGTCTTGAATCTTTCTCTCAGAGTTTCCAAGGAATTTTTTCTTCAGAGGCTTGTTTTGAGCAGAATGTAACTGTATCAGTCAGTTCTTTGGCCCAATCCCTATGTTATTCTTGTTCCCTCCCCTTTGTATTACTCCAGATTGTGTCTGTTTAAACAACACATATGTATCAAAATTATGACCTTTGGGAATAAACTGTATGTTAATTCCAAAATATGTTTGGGGGTTCACTTTTTTCCTTTTAATTTTATATTACTCTAGAATATGAATACATATCTTCCATCCCTGTATGGTAATTACAATGTCTGAATATAAGTAGTAGGTCAATTCTAGAGCCCATTAAGAGATTCACATTGTATCAGCACAGTTACATTCAGATACAAAAAAATATATAATAATAAAGTTGCTCAGTTTGCCTGCCAACTGGGGATTTGGTGTCAGCATCCACATATGAGAGAAACCATTCACCTTTTTTTTTTTCTGGGACTGTGTTATTTCACTCAGCATAATGGCTTCAAGTTCCATCCATCTACCTGCAAAATTCATGATGTCATCCGTCTTTACCACTCACTGCATAGAACTCCATTGTGTAAATGTACCACATTTTTGTTATCCAGTCAATAGTTGAAGGGCATTTGGGTTGGTTCCAGCTCATTGCTATTGTTGAAGAGAGCTGAAATAAACATGGATGTGCATGTATCTTTGCAGTAGGATGCGTCTTGTATATATACCCAGGAGGGGTATGACTGTGTCAGGTGGCAGGCTCATTTTGAGTCTTTTAAGGATTCTCCACACTGCTTTCCAAAGTGGTTGTACGAATTTACATTCCCACCAGAAGTGGATGAGTGTTCCCCTTTCCCCACAACCTTTCCAGCATTTGGTGTCTTTTGTTTTCTTGATCTTGGCCAGTCTTATTGGAGTGAGATGATACCTTAGATTGGTTTTAATTTGCATTTCCTTAATTATTCACGATGTTGAGCATTTTTTAAGATGTTTCTCAGCTATCTTTACTTACTTATTGGTGAAGCCTCTGTTCAGCTCTTTACTCCATCTTTTGAGTAGGTCATTTGTTTTGTTGTTGTTGTTTTTTTTTTTGAGTAGTTTATGTATTTTGGATATTAATGCTCTGTCAGATATATCACTGGTGAAGGTTTCCTCCCACTCTGTGGGTTTTCTCTTCACTTCCTTGATTGTTTCTTTCTCTGTATGGAAGCATTTGAGTTTGATAAGACTATACTTTCAGGGATCATTTCTATAGTTTGCTACCAACCTCCTTTTTGTCTTTACTGAAAGGTTACCTTTTTTGCTAGGTCTGTTCTAGCCACTCTTCCTGACTTTTCAGTACCTCATACAAACTCATTTACCCACCTCCATGTTCTATCATGGTTTACCTATTTATCTTCATCATTGTTGCCTCTCTGGCCTCTACCACTAGGGATGGATCTTATTCCATGGCTGGAAAGTCCATCATATGTGGGTCTGGTAAGTGTCTATTCTCTGGGCTCTGGATGCCACTGTCAGTGAGAAGTAAAGTAAATGATCCCATCTCTATGAGGACTCTCTTGCAGGGATACTAATCCCATCTATGAGCACATGAATGACCTCCTACCAACACTACCACCTAAAATCGACTCAAAGGTTAAGATTGTATAACCTGAATATTGAGAGAACAAGATTTAACCCATTGCAACTAGTATGACCACCTGCTTATGTTCACAATATCCACATCACCTAATAAAATGACTGGAAAAAAAATGACTAGGGTATCACCAAATCTCCTGAAATAAATGACTGATTAGTTATGAAAGTAGGAGATCAGTTAAAAGTTATCTCAGTATCACAAATAAAGTAACTGCTGTCATAGTCAGAGTTAAGATACCAAGAAAGCGAAGGAAATGATTTAGGTAGTAGGAAAAAATTTGATTGCTAACCTCTTGTGTGAGAGACGTGACCAAGAGGGACCAGGTAAAGCTCATTCCTGGGTACTTAATATAGGTAGTAACATTTACCAGCATTAGAAATAGCATGTGTTTTAATTTGCATTTCCTTAATTATTAATGATGTTTAACATGGTGAAGTCTCTGTTCAGCTCCTTACTCCATCTCTTGAGTGGGTTATTTGTTTTCTTACTTCTTTGTTTTTTTATTCTGGATGTTAATGCTCTGTCAGATGTGTCAGCGGTGAAGGTTTCCTCCCACGCTGTGGATTTTCTCTTCACTGATTGTTTCTTTCGCTGTACAAAAGCTTTTGAGTTTAATGAGGTCCCACTTGTCAATTTTCTCTTCACTGATTGTTTCTTTCGCTGTACAAAAGCTTTTGAGTTTAATGAGGTCCCACTTGTCAATTGTCTGATTTAGAAAGTCTTTTCCTACCCTTATGTCTTGAAGGTTTCTGCCAACATTTTCTTCTATCACCTTCAGAGTTTTGGGTTTCACATTGAGGTCTTTGATCCATTTGGTCCCCGCTGTCATCTATCCAACTACTGTTTGCCATGATTTTAAAATGGGTGTTTCATTAAGTGAGTCCTCAACCTGTAGTTTTAAAATAAATAAACCAAATAAATAAACCAAAACCAAGATGGCAAAAAAAAAGAAATAGCATGTGTTAAGGGTGGTATACACTGCAGAAAAAGATGTCAAGTTCAACTACGAAGTGTTCATTAGGTGGTTGTAGAACATCCATAAGCTATTAAGTAAACAATTAAAAACAATGATGTGGAATTCAAAGGACCTATAGGTTAAGGATGTGTCTTAGGAATATCCTACTGGGTGCTTGTTAAAACCATGACATGGGGTGGTCACTGAAGACCTAATAACAGGAAAGGACTGTGGCCCAATCTTTATTAATCTTATAACTGAAATATTAAATGGACTTTTTTGACATAAAATTGCCAAAAAAGTCCAGTATCTACAATATTATATGCATCTAAGTTTCTAATTACCCTTCCACTAATGTCTTTTATTCTTGAAAATAATGGGAATTTCTTATCAAATTGCTCCATTAATCTATAGTCACAAATATAAGGCACACCTATATATCAATAACAGAGGTTAGTATTCATTTATAAATCTGTTAAGATATATTTTCAAATTAAAATTAAATTTACTTTAATCATATACTTACTATGCAATAATACATATATATATACACTATAAGTAAAACAAAGTTCTAGACATTTAAAAGAATGCAATAGATTTCTGTTACCTTTACTTTCTCAAATGAGATCAAGACAGACCAGAAACCCAATGTTTTTCTGTCCTGTGTGATATGT
The DNA here is from genome assembly GCA_009823505.1 of Rhizomys pruinosus. NCBI lineage: Eukaryota > Metazoa > Chordata > Mammalia > Rodentia > Spalacidae > Rhizomys > Rhizomys pruinosus. The sequence continues at coordinate 491,064 of VZQC01009130.1, forward strand.
ATCAACTTAGGGAGGATGCATTTATAAGAAAGTTTGTGTTCTTTGATTGAAAGCGACCTGGTTTCCATTTCCAGCTCTCATTACTGAACAATCGAGAAGTGTTTGCTTTCTCAGCATCACTTTCCCTATATTCAGAATGGAATCTTAATAGAAACTTTAGTAGATCATTGTGCCAATTCGCAATCAACATGTGTAATGCCTGACATAAATGCTTACACAATAAAACTATAAAAAGAAGGCCTTTGACCTCAAGAAAGTTTTCCAAGTTATTAAATAGGGAATCTGGGTAAGCATATTACAGCTAAATGTTTTTCTGTGTTAATGCAAACACTGATCCAGAATCTGAATTAAAATCAAAATATTTTCTGGCACAGATTTCAACTGCATCATAAGAAACGTTCAAGCAAATGTTTGAAAACCTATTTACTGTAAGTTTGCAAAGCTTACAGTTCAGCTTTACCATAAGCTTTATAATCAGCAGTGTGCAGACATCAGCTGTGAGTTACAGAGCAGCTACTTCCTCAACCCTTTCTACAGGGTGGAACAATCAGTTCTTCTGTAATTACCACTTGTGAGATTAAGGCGATTTAGACTCCACACCCCTTGCTTCTTGAGTCATTTGTCTCACGGTGTGTTTCAGTCTCTGAGTTTAAGATGTTTTCAGTGAACTGAAGGCAAAGTTGTCTCCAAAGTCATTCCCATGGGCGTTGAGACTCATTCAAACTGAAGCATGTGCTGACTCTAGACTTGGGCTTTAAATATTTGGGGAGTTATTAGCCTCCAAAACTCCTTGTTTTGAGTATGTGTTACTCCATATTTGATTTTACCTCTGCAAATGCAATCAGCCCATAGTTGTTCTGGGGAGATCTGATGAACTGGAGCCTGGTTTAGCCTCTGGGTTTACCCTGGCCTTCAACTCTGTCTCCCTACTCAGCCATCACTAATATTTACCAAACTAATAAACCCCAGGCCATGGTTGCATGTAACAGGCACGACAAATCCCTAAGGTAACACATAAGTCTACCCAGGCTCAAAAAGTTAGCCAATGTCAAAATGCCCGTTTTCTCCCAAATGTTGCAGGAGAAAGTCAGTTTTCAGCAATATAACCAATAAACAGACAAGAGGGAGTAAAAAGAAGACCATAAGTTGAAAGATACACCATCTATTTCTTTATTGCATTATCCTTTACTCCTTTCCTTTCTATTACACATATTTAAATGTGCTTTAATTAAATGACCATGTTTGATCAGGGTCAATTTTTAACATGTGATATATCTAATCAATAAAATTGAAAGTTGGTAAAATTATGTCCTCCAACTATCTTCTAAAATATCATTAATCTCAATGCCACAAGATGAAAAAAATGTTCTATTTAACTAGAAACATTTTATAAGATCTTAAGCAACCTCATTTAATTTTCCAATAGCCTTGTGAGATAGCTACTATTATTCCCCTTTCTTCAAATAAAGAGTCCCAGATAAATAAAAAATATGAGAAAGAAAAATGGGAGCTCTACTGGTGACCTCCCAGTATGAGTGTCCACGGCTGTACTGGAGGGAGAGACACTGTGAATCACATTTTTGTAAATGATACACCTACTGTAATGTGAGATACATCATATGCGAAGGTGCCAGGCCTACACTGCAGTTGATGAAGTCATAGGGAAAACAAGTCACAGGTCTCCTCTGGTGTTGGAGCAGCTCTAATTCCATCTATGTGCTTGATACTTTCTTGTCCTAGCCCTTGGCCTCTGCCCACATCATCTTTTGTAATGAGTGGAGTAACATCAGAAGAAAGCTGTGATTCTAACTCTCAACTCCACCCTTGGCTTCTTTCTACTCTCCCTGTTTAAACTCAATGCAGTCTCTCCTCAGCATACATCTGTCGACCCCAAATAAAGTCTCTTGCTGTGGTAGTATCAAGTTCAGAATTTTGGAAGGCCTTGAAATTCCACAGAAGCTTTAGTCGCTAATCTTAAAAGTATACCAATTGTGTGCTAGGTGTGGTGGCACCTTCCTTTAATCCTAGCACTCAGGAAGCAAAGGCAGCCTGATCTCTGTGGGTTTGAGGCCAGCCTGATTTACACAGTGAGACCCTGTCTCAAAACAAATAAAAAGTTATATCAATTGGTAAGAAAAGCAAAAGCAATTCCACTTCTAAACCATAGATCATATTTTCTTATTTTTCTACCAAACTACTTTTAATAATTTTGTGTAGAAAAAAAAAGAAAAAGAAAAAAAAAAAAAAAGCGAACAACTAAAGTCTTGAAAGAAAAACCATTAAGGACAGCCTGGCTCAATTCAGGTTAATTTCTAGGGCTGTTTCTGAAATCAGATTCACATGCAAGCTGAGAGAATCAAAAGACAGAGGACACTGAACACGGATGGGATTGATGTGTCTCCCAGGTCAACTGACTGACCTTCTTTTATTCGTGTTTTCAGGCCAAGACCAGGGCCGTCAAGCTCAAGGTTCTTCGGTCCGTTTGTAGTAGCTTTCCTTGTCATTGCAACAGTACTGATCCTGGCATTGATTGTAGGTCTACTTATCCACTTTTTAGCTTTTGGTAAGTACTGAATAATTATATTTCAGATTAAATAATTAAATATACTTTGAATTAAAAATGTGGTCTTACAGAAAACCAGTAATGAGGGATAATCATTTCAGCTGATCAAATGTAAAGATTACAGTTAAATTGCGTTTTCTCAACATTTCACTGTCAAAAAATCTGAAATTAACCTTCGAATGAAGTACAGAGATAGGAAAATAAACAACATTGAGCTTCATATCATATCAATGAATATCATGATAAATGTCAGCATACTGTCATTGAATACAAAGAAGAGGTACCAGGTAAGTCCTATCAAATCATACACTAATGATAAATTCATGGACCAGAAATGACTCCCTCTCTCCATTTAAAAGAACTCCTTCCCCCAGGGTTATTTCCTCTGATTGTGGTTATTTCTCTAGAACGTATGTATACAAATGTCCAAAAGAAATCAGGGCCTTTCCTAAGATAGGTTCCACTCAGTTTTGTCAAAATTCATAGTTTCCTAAGTTGAATACAGATATGTTTTAAGGATACTTATCTTTCTCAATGAATATGTACTCCAGAAGACCCTTTTTGATGAGATTGGAAACACTGTCAGAAGATGTATTTTCAGCTTAGTCCAGAAAAATTACCAAATCACTAATTCCTCTGTAAATAATAATGTATGAGGGACTGGGAACATATTTCAGTAAAGTGCCTATTGTGCAAGAACAAGGGACCTACCTGAGTTTGATCTCCAGGAACTCATGAAAAACCAAGGTATAGTGGCACATATGTGTGACTAGAAGGGTAGGTCCTAGGGTGATAGCCAACCAGCCTGAATGATGAGCTCCAGGTTCAGTAAGAACCTTGTCTCAAAAAATAAGGTAGACAGTAACAGAAGACATTTAATGTCAACCAACAGCCTAGCCTTACACACATAGGTGAGCACAACTTTATCCGCATGTGCACACATACACATATACCACACTTACAAAAAATTAAATTTTTAAAATATTTTGAAATTTTAAAATTATTCCATTATTGAATTCTTTTTGCTGATAAATGAGCCATCACATTCTGCCTATCTCTTAATGTTTACTGAATGAGTAAATTGAAAAGATCATTAAGATATACTAATAAAAATTATAGGATTTCTGAACAATTTTAAGATATCATAATGCAGCTCTGACTTCCATTATCTTTAACAACTTTAACCTTATTAATATTGTGAAAAAAATGGGAAAAAATCATTAGTTACCTTTATATTATATATAGGTTTTTCTTTCTTTTCAGGGGAATAATTTTAATTGTATAAAATAAGTTCTCATAATCTTGTAGAAAATAAAGGCTCAACTACTTAGTAACATAAGACTAATCTTGCCTTTCTTTCTTCTCCAGACAAAAAAACTCACTTTTACCATAGCAGCCTTCAAATTCTAAATGTTGAATATACTGAGGCTTTAAGTTCACCAGGTTCACAGGAATACAGGAATTTGAGTGAAAGAATCGAGTCTATGGTATGTTAATCCTTGCTTTTGTTCTTTATTCCAGTGTAAAATGAATACACGGAGAAACCTAATATTTCTGTTTTTGTGCTAGATAGTCTGTATACTTTCTTCCCTTGAATGGTAAAAAATGTATTTCCCTGCTTTCTCTGAGTCAGGTTGCTAGTGTATTGGTTCTTATTCACATTTTCTTATGTCATAAGTGTAAACTGTTAGAAAGGTCATAGTAAATATGTTTTTATTTGATTATGACTTCAAAGACTATTACTTGTGTATATTAAGTATTGAGGCTCCCTTTTATGTGACTTTTACTCTGCCTACTTTGTTCTTTCTGTAATTAAGCAAGCACGAAAAGTAATAGATGCTAAAGATGTGTTCACCATGTAAGAAATAACATGATTTGGATATCACACTGCTTTAATCAAAGGCCTTATAACTTGAGTAGAAAAATTCAAAGAAAGCTTTGCTCTTGCTTGAAAATGCCACTGGCTACCTGCCAGGTCCTGACAAGCAGCCCCTTAACACTCATGCATCACCAGACAGCAGGGAGTTGACCAGTCTCAGTTCTCTCTCTTACCCTCTCCTTTTTAAAAAGTATATTAATTAATCCTAGAAATATAAATTAATCCAAAGATTGTGAAACTTTAACATGTAGCACAGCCATCTGACAGTCTCACTGAAACACAGATTTCTGGACCCTTGACTCAGTTTTTTACTCAATAAATATTGGCCCTGAAATTCATAATTTTAACTAGTTCTGGAAGACACTAATGCTGTAGGTCCACAGACCCATTTTATTCCTGGACAAACTGTCAGCCCATGAAAGGAAACAGCCAGAATTGACCAGAATCCAAAACAACAGCTCCAGAGAAAGTAGACTGTTTTGCTTCTCATCCACCTATGCCCCTTTTCTAAGCCTAGGGAACAATCTGCGGAAGAGGGGTTGTGGTAGACTGTAAGGGCTGCGATTGGGGTGAATGGTGAAACTACAGCAATGTAGTCTGGAAACTTATTTGATCAACTTGATTGAACATAAGCCCCCCCCCAACTGGATGGTGGGACCCTTGGGCTGTGTGGGTTTGGGCACAACTGCTTGCAAATTGGTTTTACCTGAAGGATGCTTGTACTCATAAATTATTACTTATTGTTAAAAAATGAAAAAATAAAGAATAAAAAAGATTATAAAAATATTTTAAAAAGAGATGGAAGCTAATTTTTTTATTATTATTATTGCAATGCCCACAGAGGCAAGAAGAAGACATTAGATCCCCTTGAACTGGGATTACCGGTTGGTTGTTTAGCTGCCTTGTGGATGCTGGGAACCAAACCAGGGTCCTCGGCAAGAGCAGTCAATGCTCTTAAACACTGAGCCATCTCTCCAGCCCACGCTTGTTATTTTTAAATTATTTGTGAAAATATTCTGAAAAATAAATCATGATATGTGTAAGGCTTTTCATCAAAATGAAAGTTTTAGTGTTTTCATAAAGATTCTTCGTATATAAAAGTTTCAAGACAATCACAAGTGTAAAGAAGAGAAAAACTACTCAAACTCTCAAAGGTGGTACATATCTGCTACTAGTACTTTGAAATTCAACACATCTTCCTTCCCTAAATGCATACAACATACATATACAAACATACATGATTTTCTTTACGTGAAATGAACTACATGCTATTATCTTGTATTTCTCAAAAATATATCCACATCTAGTTTTAAATATTACTGGATTCAAAAACATATCATTTAAAACACTCAAAACTATTACACTATGTAAGTATATAATATTTTATTAAAGCAGTCCTCTATTATTAGCAGGTCTTTAGATTCCTTAACGAGGCTTCAATTTATTTTACTTTTTGTTTTGTTTGTTTGTTTCATTTTGTTTGTTATGTTTTGCTTTTTTGTGTTTTGTTTTGGTTTTGACTTGTTTGGGGGAAGTTTTATGTAATTGATACATATTATTGTCCAACTTTATCACATATTAAATTCCTACTTTCCTTTTTTTTTCTGTCCTCTATTCTCTTCCACAGATTTGCCTACATCATTACCAAGTTATATTTAGAATACTATGGCTTAATAATAGAGCTAATATTTTTAAATTTCTCTTGAATTTTTCTGATGTATTATTTCAATGGTTTATATATGTGTGTGTGTGTTTATCCTTCTGCAGAAAAATAAATGTTTACAACATTTAATATATTTTGGGTCAAACCAGAATTCAAATCATGGTAGCATGACTCCAAACATAATATTCATACCATTTTCCAGTGGTAATAAGATAGTCATCATAGAACAGGTGTCAACAAACCACAGTTACTCTTTTCTTGAAAATATCCATATGGACTTATCTATAAAAAAAACAAGTGCATAAGAAGACAAATAATTAGTAAGTTGAAGTTAATTTTACATCATTAATACCATCAGAGCTTTGAGGAAAATTTGTTTAAGCATATCAATTTAATAAGTATTGACTACTCACGAATAGCAAAAATAGAATTCAAATATTAGGAAGTCAAATATTATTAAAGGCATAAACAAATTATACATTCCATTTGTTCCTGAATTAGATCATGAAAATATATAATAAAGCCATGGTTCCACTCAAGGTAGATCTCATAACAATCCTTAAACAGAATTATATGTTCTAGGGATAATCAACATTGCTGTGATCGAGGAAAGAACTCCATACATACTTCCCTTAAAAAAAACTTCAAGAAACAGAAAAGAAGAAACCAGCTTTCTTACATCCATCAAAGTGATGATATTGACACCCTTCTTTGTTTCCATGTCAGTGAAAATATGCTCAGGGAGGGACTGCAGTGACATTGTGGGGCTGATTAAGCTTTGGTCCAGCTTGGCCTGGTCCCTGCAGATTTCAGTGATAAGTTTGCAATTGGATTAAAATACCACATTGGCCAGGTATGGTGGCACACACCTTTAGTCCCAGCATTTGGGAGGCAGAGGCAGGCAAATCTCTTCTGAGTTTGAAGCCAGTCTGATCTATGTAGTGAGCTCTAGAACAGATGGGATTACAAGGAAACCCTGTCTCAAAAACTCAAAAATAAAATAAAATTATATTGTCTAAGTCTACAAGTACACTAAATCTTCCAAATCAACACCAGTTCTGAAAGGAATTCTACAAAACAAAAGATGAACAAATTTTAAAGCCTATAGTTTGAAAATATGCCTGAACTGAATTGAAAAATGATGCCTGAAATATACAAGACATTAATAAAAATTATTTATTTTATTAAAAAAAGAAAATAATCCTACTATACAAGCATAGTAATAAGCAAGTAAATGAAGAGGAAGATGAATGAAAATGGGCACTTCTTCTATTTACAATTACAGCCACATTACCAGGAAAACACATCCCAGGCAGTAGCATAGTTCTCAGAAGAAAATATATGCTAAATACATGTACTCACATGGATGCACAATACCTGTCTCTTCAAGGTTTAATTATAATCAATCTGTCTTAAAATACAGCTTATGCTATGGAGAAGAAAACATTGACAATACATTTGGTAAATGTATCCATCATGGCATGATTTGGTACGCGATTGTTTAGTGTTACCAAAAATGGTGCAAAATACATTATCCATAAAAGTTTCAGGGGATGGAGAGGTGAGTCAGTACTTAAGAGTGCTTACACCGGTCATAGTGGCAGACACCTTTAATACTAGCACTCAGGAGGCAGAGGCAGGCAGATCTTTGTGAGTTCAAGGCCAGCCTGGTCAACAGAGTGAGTTCCAGGACAGCTGGGGCTACAGGGAGACTCTGTCTCCAAAAGACCAAAAAAAAAAGAAGAGTGCTTAGTGCCTTTATGGAGTACCCCATTTTTTTGTTCCTAGCACCCACATCTGAAAGTTTGCATCTGTCTATAACTCCAGCTTTAGGAAATCCAGCGGCTCTCTCCTCTAGGAACTGCACTCTCTCCTCCTACAGGAACTGCACTCATGTGTACACACAAACACAAGCACAGACACAGACACGGATATATAACTAAAAAAAATAAAATTAAATCTTAAGGATTCAGACATAAGCATAAATATGGGACAAAGGATTAATTATCACATTTGGTGGATTTTGAACACATTTCTTAAAGGATACATAAAGTGTAACACCATTAATTAGAAACATTAGAAAAAAAGAGTACCTTTTGATGAATATCCTTAGCATGATGGGTGAAACTGATGACTTAGTGCCTTACTTAATGATAAACATGAATTTGAAGCCATGTGAAAACTTTTTCAGCATTTAAAATCAAGATTGGAATTAAGCTTAGAATTAGACATTTGAACCATTTATCAGAGATTATCAAATTATGTATCATATCCAGTAATATTGTAATCCTAAAAACATTATTATTTTAAAAATAGAAATTGGTCAGGAGGTAGAGGGAGGCAGATCTCTACAAGTTCAAGGTGAGCCTGGTCTACATAGCAAGTTTGGGCCAGCTGGGACTACAGGGAAACTTTGTCTCAAAAAAAAAAAGAGCCGGGCGTGGTGGCGCACGTCTTTAATCCTAGTACTTCGGAGGCAGAGGCAGGCGGATCTTTGTGAGTTCGAGGCCAGCCTGGTCTACAGAGTGAGTTCCAGGACAGCTGGGACTACAGGGAGACCCTGACTCAAAAAAGACCAAAAAAAATCTACAAAAAATAAAATTAGGGCCAGGCTTGGTGGCACATGCCTTTAGTCATAGCACTCAGGAAAAAGAGGCAGATCTCTGTGAAATCAAGGTCAGCCTGTGTGAGTTCTAGGCCAACAGGGGTTACAGGGAGACCCTATCTGAAAAATACCCCCCAAAATTAAAAATATATAAAATTTAAAAACAGAAGCTGAATACAGTGGTACACCCTATAATGAGGAAGGAAGATCATGAGTTCCAGGCCAGTCTAGGATACATAGTAGGACCTTTCAAAAATAAATAAATAAATAAATAAAATAACTGGTTTATAACTTACATGTTTTTGTATTTTGTATACATACATATGTATATGTCATATGTGAATATGTACTTTGGATGTTTTGGCTACTCATGTTAAAATGTTCGCCTAGAGAATCACATAATAAACATTGTCTGTAGGGCTCGGGAGATAGATCAGTGGGTAAAATTGCTTGCTGCCTGACGACCTGAGTTTGGATCCCCAATATCCAGCTGAATACAGTAATATAACCATCTGTAATAGCCCCCTACCAGGAGAAGGGAGATAGAGACAGGAAAATCTGTGGTCACTCAGGTCTGCTATTCTGGGTCACACAGCAGTGAAGAGATCCTGTCTTAAAAGAAGGCAGGAAAGCCAAGACCAATGCCTGATGGCTGTTCTCTGACCATCCACACTGTGTGTGCACACTGAATACACACACACACACACACACACACACACACACACACACACAAATATTTGGAGACCACTCGTGTAATAGATAGAACATATGGCCACAAATGTCATTTTATTACTTCCCAGAAAACTGAGCTTCCTAAATCTTTGGGTCTGGAGAAAGTAGAAATACATTATAAATGGATAGTAAAGAAGATCACAAAACATTATTTCTGCTTTTTACTACGCATATAATATGAACACTGCAACTGAAAATAAGAAGGCACTGAAATGGTGATTTATGTAACACATTCATAGGCAGCTAAGAACTCTCTTTATCTCTCTATATAAATAATAGGTATATACATATCATATGTGTAATGTTTTACCTTTCATATGTTATTTCAAGCTAATAGGTGGAATGCGGGTTTGAATTTGTTTAGATTTACTTAAATGACCCATAACTCACATCAGTCCCTATAGATCATGAATTTTACCGAGATTGAGACGTCTGTACTAACCTATTATACAAAAGCAACATCGTAACCTCAATCAGGAGGAAAATGTACAATAGTTCTTTCCTCTTTATTGTTTACTTGGTTTTCAAATAAAAGTATCAATAATGCAGGTTACAAAATCAAATGAATGCAAAATTTAACTCATTTGAATAGTTTGATAAGTAGGACAGAAAATACTTGAAGATTTCATTGAAAGCTCAGTAAATGGATAGACTGTAAGTTGTCCTTATCAACCATGTACAGGTAAACTATTTTGACACACTCTTAGTGAAGTGATTGATACAAGCTCTGCCTGAAGTCCCATTTGACCTAGAACTCACTATATAGACCAGTCTAGCCTTGGTCTCACAGAGATTTATTTGCCTGCCTCTACCTCCCTAGTGCTAGGAGTAAAGGTGTGGTATAGTTTTGATTGTATTTCTTTAATAGATCTAGAAACTTAAGGAAGAAAAGGTTACATATTTCATAGACATTTTCATAGCAAGGTATGTGTGGGAACATTATTTTTTAAATCAATGCTTGGTCTGATATTAATCATCTAATGTAAACTGATATCAAAAACCTTCCCACTATTCTGCTAGTATAAGCTTCAGTCATCTATCACTGGTTTTCTAACAATCACTTGAAAAATTCTAAAAAGGAGAGTTTAAATAGCAACATTTCTCCCTCCTTTGTGAAATATGGAATACCATAAATCACTAGTAGGTCTCTTTTTGTGTATGTATATCAGTGTGAACCAACTAACTCTTTCTTCATGTTGCTTATTTTAGTCTTCATGAAATCTTCTAATGTTTTCTTTTTAAAACATTTTTTATTATTTTATTTTATTTTATTTATGTGTATGAATGTATTGTCTGCGTGTAGGTTTGTGCACCCATGTCGTGCAATGCAGTAGAGGTCAGAAGAGGGTGTCGGATTCCCCTGGAACTGGAGTTCTCCTGGAATTGGAGTCACAGATGGTTCTCAGCCGCCATGTGGGTGCTGGGGATTGAACCCGGGTCCTCTGCAAGAGCAGTCCGCGCTCTTAACTGCTAGACCATCTCTCCAGCCCCAATCTTCTAATGTTTTCACATAATGTACATGTCAAAATGTAATAGTGACCTTAACACTTTGATCCATTGTAAATCACCAGCATATTGTCTAATTATGAATAAAATATAGCAAAAATTCCAAATTTTAGCAGATAACTCATCTTTATTTCATTTTCTTTTTATCTACTCATGCCAAGTAAAATTCATTAATCTTATTTTAAGTACCTCCCATAGTATGCAATATTAATTAACATTTCCTTTTGGAAGTGTTGAAAATTAAACCTAGAGCTCAACCATTGAGGTATATACCTGGGACATAATAAACAGATCAAAGCATGCCCTTTTACACAGAAAACTAAAATATAGATAAAAAACCTGACAAAAGTAGCTTCCTTTATACTATACAATTTAGTAATTTCTCTTTTTACTCTTTATACTTACTATATTTATTTTTTAAATGGAAACATGAATTACAATATTTTCACTTTTCTTGAGGTATGTGTGGGAACATTATTTTTTAAATCAATGCTTGGTCTGATATTAATCATCTAATGTAAACTGATATCAAAAAGAAAGGTATAGTATAGTAGAAATTTAATAGACATAAATTTTACAGTCTAAAGAAAAGTTGACTTCAAATCTTGACAAAATGTAATACACAGCATACTGCTTGATTCTTCAATTCCACTCTCTCATGATCATGTCCAGCTGGGTGCATCCTATGGTATAAGTGAAAACAATGTGCTCTCCATTATGAAACCACATTATATCTGCCTCTGTAGCACAGAAATGACATTCAGAGAGGTGCTCCTTGTTAACTGTGCAACTGAGCTTTATACCCCAAGACAACTCCTTACTGAAGATGAGTAATTATTCCAGGAAATAGCTAAGGTTGTTAGCTCAAGAAATTACCTACAAATGCTAAAAATGTTATCTAGTGCTTATACGTGAATCAGAAATTACAAGAAATAAAGTACCCCATGATTCTTTTTCTATTTCACTGCAAATTTTCCATTACTACTCATTCTAATCAGTTTTAATCTGACTCCATCCATTTAAAACTCAGCCATTGGGTGAGCTGTATGAGCAGATTTTCTTAATGTTGACTTGGCTCTTGCCTTAACTACCTCATTAACAGCCATCACATCTTATATCATAAGCTTTCATGGCATAAAGCATCTGATGTAGTTAGAATGACTTCTGTTAAAGATACACCTGTCCAGGATCTGCTTAACAAGTGGGAAAATGGGAACCATGTCAAAAGATTATATAACCTGCCTAAATCAGTCTCATGCTGTCTGTTGCAAAATATTGCCCTGACCTTAGCTAAAAACAGATTTCTTCCTCTCATTATCATATATCCATGTTGCAAAGGTAGAAAAAGGAACAAAAGAACTACAATTACAGAAAAATTATTTCCTGCCTTTCTTTCTACAGATTACTAATGCATTCCGAGAATCAAATTTAAGAAGTCAGTTCATCAGAGCACATGTTGTCAAACTGAGGTGAGTGAAACCATATCAACCTTTCGATCCTATTAGCTCTCTCCTTGGAGGAATAACCCACGGCTGATGCCACAAGCTTACATCCTCTAATGGTTAGGAGATGTTATAAACCACAGGAAGACCCTGTCATACTTAACAGAAGAAAATGTAATTCATGGATTAGCATACCATCCAAACATCTGTGTCTATACCAAAGTAACCTACCATAACAATTAGTACTGTTTAAATACCTATATATCTAATTGTGTGTGCTTCATTAGTAGGATCGAAAGGCTATATATTATACTGTTTATACCTATATATCTAATTGTGTGTGTTTCATTAGTAGGATCGAAAGGTTATGCCTGGACAAGCTGTCAGCCCATGAAAGAAAACATCCCCAGAAATTTCTCAAATGTCCATATTGTTCAATTTAAATAAGTGAAAATTCCTTGATAGGGAGAAAGTGAATGGATTTGTTTTCAAGTACTAACATCACAAAAATAAGCAGAGTTCTAGTCAAATTGGATCTTGATGCAGAATTAGAGGAATGCACTTTTGAAGTATGTTCACCTCAGTTCAACTCATGTTCTTTCAGTGCTTTGTCACGTCTGTACAAGCTAGTAATGCTCAGTGTTTTAATAACCATCAAAATTTATAGGACTGAAAGAGACATCTACATTTTTGTTCCATCTGTGCCCTTCGCATTTATTGTGGTCTGTCTTTTGGCCACACTGCAAAATACAAACTTCTGTGTTTCAACAATAACACCTAAATCATAAGATCCAAGAAAAAAACGTGTTAATCCTGCTCTTCTGAACACCATGTGGCACTGTTGGCCTATCCTTGAAATATCATCCCTTGGTTCTTAGGGCTCCACACATCTGTAGTTTCCTTGAAACCTCTCTAAATAGTCCTTCTCTATTCCATCACTAGTTCTAGTTCCTTTCTGGGTGCTCCTCAGATGTTGCTGCACATGAATATGCACTGCAAGCCCCACACCTCAGCTCACATTAACATGTGGCAATAGCATCATGGCTATCCATTTGCTGATTAGTTTTGAAATGGTGACTCAGAATCAGTCTTCTTTCATGCCCAGATATAAGTATACATAGCCATAACTTAGAGACAACATTTATATAGACAGATCTGAAGCCTGTCGTCTCTTCCCCATCAAGTATGTTATTCTGTTAACATTGCCTATCTCAGTCAGTGGCATCACCACATCAACTACTTGCTTATAAATAAAATCCAGGAGTCAGGAGTCATCTTTAATTCTTGACTCTTCTTGAGTTCTGCTCCCCAGAATACTCATTTAACAAAAAAAAACAACGGACACAGTGGTGCATGTCTGTAATCCCAGCACTGAAGAGATAGAGACAGAAGAGTTCTTGGAACTCAGTGGGCAACCAGCACAGCCTTCTTAAGGGTCCAGACCAATGAGAGATGCTATCTCAGAATAAGGTAATTGGCTCCTGAGCCAGCTTGGAACAATAACCAAGGTGGATTTCTGGCTTTCATGTTCAAGTCCACACATATATGTTCACATGTACATAAACATACAAATATTTTAAAGGTCCCTGCACTACTGTGGGAACACAACTTGAAACATAAGACCCCTCCGAAGTAATTGCAACAGAAATAGAGGTGTTGGAGGCTTGACTAAGAAAACAGGAAGAATGATGAAAGGTAACATGACTCCAGATGAACCTGAGGGTGACATGAAAGGGCTGGTTGCTGACAGGAAACGATAGATTTTTCTCACATGCACTACAATATATTTGTTATTAAAAAATCCATACTTGACATTTATAAGTATTCTGTTTTCCAACCTTCTATAAATAGGATTGTGTGATAACTTCCGACAAACTTGGTCAAAACTTTTTACGTTAAGTCACAGCAATACAGCTAAACTTAATTGATTCATTTTAACTATTTCAATTATTTATTTTATTGGGTTGTTGAATGAACATACTACAGTTTATTTGCCCACTTAACATTTGATGTATAATCTCCATTTTTATATATTCTGCAATCCTACCATAAGAATTCCATATATATGTGTATATATATATATATGTTTATAAATATGTATAAACACATGAGAGACTATTTATCAAGAATGTGTACATAGAAATCCAATTCTTACATACTCAGATTTTTGTATCTTCAGTCTCACTATTGATAAAATGCTTTCCAATGTTGGTTGTGGAAATTTCCAGCTCAACCAGCACAGTATAAAAGATCTATTGCTCCATGATCTCACTAAGGTTTGATATAGTCAGGCTTTAATTTAATTCTTAGCAATGCAATGGGTGAAAAATATAATATAATATTCTTTTTTGCCCCACACCAACCCCTGAAGCACAGTATTTTTTAGTTTTACCTTTATAGTTACAAAATGTGTAGGTCTGGAGTCAAACTGCCACAGTCTGAATCCCAGTGCCCACACTTATTAGCTGTGTGACTTCTGCATGCTACTTAACTTTTCTGTGCCTAAGTTTCCTTTTGGATAGGGTTTCAATGAATAACAAATAAATTAATTCTATAAAACACTCTGTTTTAGCATTTCTAAGTAATTCTTATTACTCCCTTGGCCTCCCTCATCTTTGAACATATTCATTTTCTTTGTTTTCCTGTTGCTTCAAGATCTTTTCCTTATGAATTCTGTGCTTACTCTAGGTACCAATCATTTGTCAACTTTCCAGCTGCAAATATATTCTCCCTGTATATTGCATATCTTTGTACTTCCTTTATGGCATCTTTTGCTATGGAAAGTTGACTGTGAAGTATCTAATTTAAGAAATCCTCTCTCAGATGGAAAGATCATAAATCTTATGGAAAACTCCAAGAATGTCACATCCTAGACTAATGTAATTTCTTACTAAGTGCAAAATATGTATCTTCATATTTACAGTTAAGTATCCCAGTCACCATTCATCAAAGAAGCTTCTTTTGCACCAGATGGAGACTATTACAATGTATCACAATCGGTCACACACAGACATTGTCTGTGAATTGCTCAAGACTGTTACACATCTACCATGTAATCTCTACATCTAGGGCTCATGCAACATAGAACAAGAGATAAAGAAGACACTAATGAATCTCTCATCTCTCACTAAGGAAGCTCCCTCATGCAACAGAGGGCCAGGATCACAAAGGGGCACAAATGGCCGAAGCACAGAGATTAGGACTCTGCAAAGTGTGGGTCCTCAGACAGGACTCCCATATTAAGCTTCACTCACCAAGGACTTAAGAACCATTGCAGAAGAGGGGGCAGAAAGATCTTAAGAGCTGGGGAGGAGGTACATGACCATATGGAAATAGAGACATATAAGCTCCAAGCTCATATGATCCTGCAGTGGTGGTGTCAACATGCACAAGCCCCATGCAAACTTAAGCAGACAAAAACCCACCATAGAACTATGGGAATGAGCAGCAGGTCCCAATCAACAGAACAAATATTGGCACCTGATTACTACTGGGTGAGGAAGAACTGATCTTCTTAAAGCAAGGGACTCTGGATGAGCTAACTAGACCTCAATGGATGAACTTGCACTGAGGGATGTCTAGGGACACTAACTTGGCATGATGAGCCTTCAAACAAATGAGAGACTGTATGAATTCCAGTGTGTGGGGGGGGAGGCATTGTGAAAGGATGCCAATAAAGAAGATGGTATAAAGGGGATTCAGATTGATTGAGATGTTCCATATGAAATACACAAAAATTCAATTAAAAAAAACCAGCATAATGTTCCAGAAAAAAAGATGAACTACCAGGTTAATTGTTAAATTTAATGTTTTGGAGTAAGTTGGTTGTTGTATTAGCTACTTTCCATGTCATTTTACTAACAACAAGTAAATACCCTGATTAAGGCATCAAAAAAGAGAAATCCTTTCTCCCTAAGTATTTATTCTACCACATTTTCTTGTTAAAATCGTAAGCTGTTGGTGTTCGGGTTTTAAGGTTGTGTATGCTGTGATGTAGAGTTAGTGTAATTTTTCCATGTGAGCCATTTCCCTTCAGATACAAGATGCATTTTGTGACCCGTTGTTTGTATAGCTCTATTTTTTATTATAGATTGCTTCCTGCAAGGAAGGTGTTCCCTCCTGGTAAGCTTAATTAATAGTTATGTTATTCAGGTAAATAAAGTTTACCTCTGGGTTTCTCCTTGTTCAGTTTTAACTGCCTGTGTGTTTGGAGGAATTACATCTTCCTCATGAATTATTTCTTTTATCTGTATTTTTGCTTGTCTTTATATCTAATAAACACATCTAATAAATTAATAAATATCTGTATATATATTAGATACTTGGTGGTTTTTAATCTTTAAACTCATTTCTGATATTAAAGTGGTTATGTTGGCTTTTGTGGTTACTACTTAGTTAATATATTTTTACCCACTTATTTTCAAAATGTATACACCACTATAGGTTTGCTGTCCTACAACAAGCAGAGAACTATACTGACATTGTATCGGATTTTTATTTTTGAGGATTAGTGGTGCTTATATGTCCATATGTTTAGGGATGACCACCTGGGATTACAAAACTTATCCTTCCTCCCTCAGCATCCATCCTGTAGCTTTCCATCTAGTTGTGGGATCATGTGAAATATCCTGCTCTACACTGGCATGTATAGTAACAGTTTGTGCATTCTAACTATCTCTGTTCTTATCTGGAATATTTAATTAACTTGCATTTATTGTGACAGCGTCTACTTTGGGGGTTATTTCTACCACAGTGTTTTATATTCTTTACAATTCTTTTACCTGCTATCTTGTCTTCTGAGTGATTGATTTTTCATTTTCTTTCTTTCATTAGGTTGGAAGTTTTTATTTTCCCCTTATTTTAGTAGTTATCAACAAAATCTGAACGAGGAGAAATGGCTTAATCTTCTTTCTTCCCAGTGATACGAGGAACTTTAGGTCTTATTCATATTCTTATCAATTATGGTCTAGTTTCACCTTATTTCTTTTTGCATATGTGTGTTTTATGTGTATTCACATATGTGTGACATATGTGTGTATGTACATGTACATGTGTATATATGAGTATGCATGTGGAAGCCCACAGTCACTACTGGATATCTTCCTTTTTGTTCTCCACCTTGTGTATTGAGGGTCTCTTTCTGAACCTGGAGCTTACCATATAAGCCAGTTTGGGAACCTAATTGGGAATTCCCTACTGGCATTAGAGGTAGGTCACCACAGCCACCTGGCTTTTAAATGGGTTCTGGACATGCAAACTTTGGTCCTCATACCTACAGGACAATTTATTCACTGATCCATTGCTCCAACTCATCTGTCTTATTTTTAATGGCACCAAACTAGTCATATGAATATTATCTCACTGCCAAAGCCCTTATACATAGCTTGGTAAATTGTTTCATATTTTTTCTTGTACTTCAAATCCCTTCTGTAGATCCAATTCTCTTCCTATTGAAGCCTTTCTTTTATAATATTTCATGAGATTCATTAGTAATAAAATTTATTTGTTTCGATCTAAAAAATGTGGAATTATTCTAACCTCATTCTCAAATAATAATTTACTGTGGACATAAAATTCTAAGACATTATTTACATGCTGCCTTCAATCGCTGCTAAGAACGCTCTTGGTCAACACATTCTTTTGTAGCTAATCTTTTCTCTATTGTTAGCACAATTTCTTCATCTTTGAAATTCAGTTTTATTATAATGTATTTGAATTTGTATTTTCTTTTACTTAGAATGCTTCTGACTCATTGTAATCTGAAGCTTCACATATTTATGAATTCAGGATAATTCTTAATACCTCTGCTAAAATTGCAGTTGTTTCATTTTATCCTCTAGCATTAGTTTCAATGTACATTGACCTTATTCGTGCCGCATGTTCATGTCTTTATCTATTGCTAGACTCTACAATATTCAAATCAATCTTTCAATTAACTAATTTCTTTGTAGCCTTGACTTCTATTGTGTGGATGCAGTTTGTTACATTTTCACTTCAATTAGCATGTTTTTCTATCTTCAAAGCTTCACCACTGGTCTTTTGTCAGTTTACTTGCTCCTGTTGTTTTTATTTTGTTGAGACAAGGTCTCACTTTGAAGCCCAGGCTGGCCTGTGCTCATTTATTGTATCCTGCAAATTCTTCCTAAAAACTTTACTCATATTTATCCATATTATCATCATGACAACCCTCTTAAAATGTGGGGATACTTCAATATAGAATACTAAGAATCAGTGGCTGCTGACGGAGAAAGAACCAGTCTCCTCTGGGGATAAGCTCCCTAAGAAAATATACAATATCAAGCAAGAGGTCAGTCCTAAATTACAGATGTACATAAATTCACCACAGTTGACTCTGTGGATATGTGTATATTATATATATGTACATATATGTATATATACATATATATTCAAAGAAAAGGCCTTAAAGTTAAGGAGGAGCAGGGGAGGGACAAGAAGAAGGTTGGATATGGGGAGAGGGATGGGTAGAAATTATGTAAATGCACCATTAATACATGAAAACAAAAAAGAAAAAGAATTTACCAAAAGTCACATGGCAATAGTAACACTCTGACTTCAAAGCCAGCTCTACTGTTCAGTGATTACAGGGTAGTATGCTTTAAAAATCAAATTTTGGGAGACAGCAATATGATATTATGTATGTAAACATGGTTATGCAGTTATGTTATGTGGTTCTATTCCTCAAATTCGTTTTTTAACTAATTAAGAAAAGTATACAGCCAGTATAGAATAATCCAAAGTATCTTATGTTGTTCTTAAAAATGTCTTTATGATTAACAGACAAGAAGGTCGTGGTGTAATTGCAGATGTTGTCATGAAATTTCGACATAGTGGACGTAACAATGGAGGATCAATGAAAAACAGAATTCAATCTGTTTTAGAACAAATGCTGCATAACTCTGGAAACTTGGAAATAAGTCATTCAAATGAGATAACAAGCAAGTACTATTTTCATTCCATCTTCTTCCAATATATCTTTTAAATTTACTAATTCAAATTCATATATCAAATGAGAGACTGACCTTATTATTTGGGATTGAACTATCAGAAGAATGCATTAAAATCAAAATATAATATACAGTACTCTAACATAAAAAGCCTAGGATTTTTTTTAACTTTTTACTAGTTGTATTTCTTTTAAAGGATACATTTTCTTCTTAAATGGAATAATTTCAACATAGGAAGATATCTATTTCATAGTGCCCACATGAGAATAATGTATTTTAATTTGTCTTAGCATGTTTTTTTTCCATTTCGTTTAGAGTACTGTATATAATGACCCAAATAGAAAAGGAAACAGCTTTAATAGACTTCATTTTCTTTTTTATTTTCTTTTAAATATTTCTTTTAATTGAATTTTGTAATTTTAATGCAATATAATTTGATGGTATTTAGATCTGCATCTTCTCTTTATTGTTCCACAACCAGTTTAATGTGCTATAATATATATGTGTGTTTGCTTGTTTGTTTGTTTGCTTGTTTATGGCCTATATCATCCAATTTGTATCCCCAAATGTCCTCAGTGTGGATCCACCCACCAGAGCCTGGTTAACCTCCAAGAGACCCATGCTTGAAAGAGACTGTCTGTGTTCCTCCCAGCAGCCATCTGTTGCCGCATTTTCCTCAGGGAACATGGGTCAGGATTGCTTACCCATGTCCTCATGTCTATGGTTGAATGTTCTAGTTTGAGCTTGCATGGGACTTGTACATGCTGTCACCATGGCTTTTAGTAATTGACCATCTGTCTGGAAAACTGTTTCCTTTTGGTCATCACCACCTATGGCTCTTGCAGTCTTTCTTACGCCTCTTCCACAGTGATCTGTAAGCCTTAAAAGCCAAAAGAAGAGACTGCAGAGTGCTTATCCCCAAACAGGGATAAGCACTCTGCAGTCTCTTCTTTTCCGCATGTTGGCCAGTTGAGGGTTTTTGTGTTAATCGCCATCTTTTGTATAAAAAAACATTGTAGTGAGAGTTGAAAGATTTGTTAATCTATGGGAAAAACAGTAAGTCAGTAAAAATAAATTAAATATGACTAATATTTGGTATAAAACTAGTATTGGGCTCTCCACTATGTCCTACGACACGTCTAGCCTCAGGTTCCTAAGCTTGATATCAATGTCTGAATAAAGTTTCATTCTAGGAAGCCGACCTTAAATCCAATCAAAGAGTATGTGGTTACTCCCATAATATTCATGTAACTATTGTATCAGTGACCATATCTTTCCAGGACAGTTGTTATTTTTGATCACAGGATTCACAGCTGAGTAAGGTTGATGTTTTGTTTTCCTTCCAGTAGGATGCATAGCACCTCCCAGAACTATGAATACTAGAAGAAATGAGGCTCTGAAGCGTCATGAGGCTAGATTTCTCCTTGTTTGTTTCATAAGAGTCAATGGCCAGTATTCTTTGAGTGTCTCTGGGACACCTGGTCAAAAGCAGATTCTAGAGGGGACCCATTCCTGGCACTGGTGGTTCTTTTTTACATTGGCCTCTGATGTCTTGAAAGGGCAATGTCTGACTATTATAGAATAACTCCTTTTAATCTTTTTTATGATATATATATATATATGTTTTCTATATGTTTTTCTAAAGGCCTTTAGCGTTATTTATCCCTCCCGAATTCATTTTATTGCTGAAACAGATTAAACTGGTTCTTTAAGAAAATGTTAGAGGTTGAAATTTAAGAGGACTTTTGGCTTCATTTTTATCTTTGTAAAATAAGAATCATAATCTGAAATTTCAAGTGTGCATGAGGAAAATGAGAAAATGATTTTACAGCATTATTTCAATTGACACATAGTAATCATACTCATATATGTGATATAGTGGGTTTTCAACACATGAGTACAATATGTGATAATTAGATCAGAGTAATTCTACATTACCTCAGAAATATAACATTTCTTTATTTAGGGGACATTTGAAGTTACCTCTGCTAGGTATTTTGAAGTATGTCATAATTAATATTCATTCATTGTCATCAACTCCTACTACTGTAGAATATTAGAAGTGATTCTTCCCAGCCATATGGGCCTCCACCTATTTTCCATCCTCTCTCTATCCTTCCCACCTTGACACCCTTCCCAGGCTCTGGTAAAGAATATCCTATCATTTACTTCTTTAAGTTCAACATTTTAGTTTCCAAATATAAGTAAGACCAAGTAGCATTTGTTGTTCTGTGTCTGACTTATTTTTATTAGCCATAATGATTTACAGTTATATGTTGATGGAAATAATAAAATTTTGTTATTTTTTAGCTAAATAATATCCCATTGGGCTATATACCACTCTTTGCTGTTCATCTGTTGATAACTTCTGGTGGACACCTAAACTTATTTTAGAATGAAGGTGAGGTGCAGTTGTCACTTTGACAATTGATTTGATTCCTTTAGATATTTGCCCAACAGAGGGATAGCTGGATCATAGGAGGTCCATTAATAGTCTTTTTTTTTTTTTTTTGGTCTTTTCTCGAAAAGGTCTCTTTTGAAACACTTCATGGCTGTTTTCCATAACAGCAATACTAATTAATAATTCTTACTAACAAAAACATTTTTTAACAAGCCAGGATGGTGGCATGCATCTTTAATCAAAGCACTGTGGAGGCAGAGGCAAACAGATCTCTGTGAGTCTGAGACCACACCTTTCTACATAGTGAATTCCAGGCCAGCTAGGGCTGTATAGTAAGACCAAATAGCATATGGAAGCTCCTCTTTCTCTTCATCCTCAATGGCATTTGTTTGTTTGGTTTGGCTTGGTTTGGTTTGGTTTGGTTTGGTTTGATTTGGTTTGGTTTGGTCTGGGAATTGGCCCTCAATAACTATCACTGTAATTAGGATGGATTCAGATAATCTAAGATTCAAAACTAATTTAGCATTTGAAAGTTCTATTTACCAAAAATGCTCTTTATAGGGTAAATGTACAGGGTGTTATTGGTAGAGTTTCAATTTGTAGACCAGCTATAAGAAGATTTAATAGAAGTTAAGTTTCAAAGAACAATTTAACTAATGACCTATCTCAAAGGCTCAATTTTCCTTCATAAGAATTATCACAGTTTAAATTTAAGAATTATTTGTGTAATATTTGTGGTCTTTGACTTCACCCTGCACCACTTCTTAAAGGCAAGAACAGTTCTGCCTGTTCACTCTACTTTCCTTCTATCATTCAGAATCTGGTACCTAACAGACATTCAATAAGTAATTATTATATGACTGAAATTACTTCATAAAGGACACCCCTCAAGCTCTGCCTGCACAGCTAGTTTAAGAAGTCATGAGTTCCTCATAAAGAGTTCAAGATCAAAAGGATTTCATGTCTCCAATCCTGGTCTTGATTGTACAAATACAACAGTGCTCACTCTTCTTCGACATGTGCAACTATTGCATTATACCCTCAAAGATCTGCTTCAAAGTTCTCTAAATGCTTCCATTTCCCTTCCTTTAACTCCCTTGTTCCCTTGCAACTGAAAGTTAATGCCCAGTAAAGCACTTAAGACACCACTCTACCTCCGTAGTCTGACTATGTTCTGACTGTGATTACTCATATATAAAATTTAAGTAACTCGGGGCTGGAGAGATGGCCTAGCGGTTGAAAGCGCCGTCTGCTCTTGCAGAGAACCTGGGTTCAATCACCAGCACCCATATGTCAGCTGAGGACCATCTTTGACTCCAGTTCCAGGGGAATTTGACGCCCTCTTCTGACCTCCGCGGCATTGCACCACACGGGTGCACAAACCTACATGCAGACAGTGCATTCATACACATAAAAAAATAAAATTAAAAAAAATTTAAGTAACTGATCATGACCTCTCCTCCTGCATATTAAGTAAGGAATAATTCCAAAAAAGCTTCTCAAGTGTTTGTTATTTGTTCCGCATTTGTTGGATACTTTGTGCAATTCAATAGCTATTTCTACCTCCCAGCTCATAATCCAGTTGAAGCAAAAGATATCCCAAATCTAAGATAGCAGATTCTAGCATGCATAAGTCTCTGGGCTATCTCACCCTAGTACTGAAAACAGATGAGAGAGGATACATCATATTGAGCATTCAGTGTGAAGTACAGTGACCAATCCAGGAAAGGAGGAGGGAAGAAGATGGGTAGACTTTGAAACATGTGATATGGGAAAGCATTTGCCTGAAAGTGAGAGATGGGGAAAAGTAAATACTCAGCAATTAGCATGATACTTTGACAGAACAATGATGAGAGCAGCTGCTGGAATCACAGCTTTGGGCTGGGTATGGTGGCACCCACCTTTCACTCCACAGAGGCTAGTGGATTTCTCTGAGATCAAGGCCTCCCTGATCTACATAGATTTTTCAGGCCAGCTTTGGCTATAGGGAGATCCTGTCTTGAAAACACCAAAAATTAACAAATAAAGATATGAGGCTCTGTCATAATCCTCAGCATTGTCATCAAAGCATCACTTACATCTTTTGGGCCTTCACTCATCTTCACAACCATATCCCACAGATACTCTTTCTGCCCCTTCAAAAGTCAGTATGAGCAGTTGGGATTCAAATGGAAATCTTTCTTCAAAGAATGAAAACCATTGATCGGCTTTTCCTTTCTTTCTTTTCAACAGGATAATAGATCTACTGATGCTTACAAAAGCAAATATAGCACACAAAGCTTCAAGCCGGAAATAACTTTGCATAACTTGGTTTTAGGGAGCATGAAAATGTTTCTTAAGGAGTTTAGCTTTTTAATCAAAATAAATCTTAGGGGCTGGAGAGATGGCCTAGCAGTTAAGAGTGCTGACTGCTCTTATAGAGGACCTGGGTTCAATCCCCAGCACCCACATGGTAGCTGAGAACCATCTTTAACTCCAGTTCTAGGGGAATCCAATGCTCTTTTCTGTCTGACCTCTGTGGCATTGCATGACACGGGCGCACAAACCTACATGCAGACAGTACATTCATACACATAAAAAATAAATAAAATTTAAAAATCTTTAAAAAAATAAAAAATAATAAATAAATAAAAAATCCTAAAAGAGAGAGGGCTGGAGAGACTGCTCAGTGATTAAGAGTACAGACTGTGGTGGCTCACAACCACCTGTAACTCGAGCTCTGGGGAGATCTTGTACCTATGGCTCCCTCGAGCCCACACACAGATACACAAAGTACATGTAATTTTTAAATTGACTTTATTTTACAGAAAATAAAAAGACTGGATTCTCACTAAAAAGTGCAGTTATGAGAGAATACAATCTGACTTGGTTTCAGAAAAGATCAGTCCTATAGAGCAAGATGAATGAACTGAAAAAGGACAAAAGTGACAACAAGGAAATCTGTCCACAGTATTAAAACTGTACCGATGTCAAGCTGAGCATGGTGGTGCATGCCTTTAATCCTAGCACTTGGGAGGCAGAGGCAGGCTGATCTTTTTGAGTTCAAGGCCAGCCTGGTCTACAAAGTGAGTTCCCTGGGGCTACAGGGAGACCCTGACTTGAAAAGACAAAAAAAAAAAAAAAAAAAAAAAAAAAACTACTGATGTCAAAGGGTTAGAAGTTTTAGAACCTGAAGACCACTAAGGGGTGAGAATTAGTAAAGGAAAGCTTGAGACCATTTCTCACATCCTAGAGATGTGGTCTCATTACTAAATGGGAATATATAGCCTAAGTAGCAAACTTTAGATATTGATCACATTGAGTTTGAGATGACTATTAAACATGCATAGAAAACCATGCTAAACACAAACCTTAAAGTGGAGTAGGCCAACTGTCAATGATCTAATGCTGACTCAGTTTTCTTTCCTTGCACTCCAGCCCCCCTTCATGCAACATATGCACTAGCCCTGCTGACTACAATGCACAACTTACCATTTCTGTGCATTGTGGTCCCGATACCTTCCCTTTTGAATACCTTTTCCCCTCTTGTCTGACTAAAATATTCCTTCAGGTTGCAAAGCAAAATGCAATTATTATTGCCTTCATGGTGACTTCTGTGACTCTCCTGGTAAGGGTGTTTTTTTTCTCTCTACTTTGCATTTTAATTTATTTGAATGAGTCCCTGATTGAATCTGTCCATAAATTATGTATTCACTGAGCCTCTGTATTTTGTTAACTATTAGAGATGTAGCACATAGTAAACTATCAGAAAAGTAACATACACATATGTCAATGTAGAGTTATAGGCATAGTTGAACAAATGAACAATGAGCTTCTTGTATAACAATTTTCACATTGCATCCTAATGCTTCTCTTTTTTCCAACAAAAATGAGTGACAAGAGCAGAGAAATCTTTTAACGTATTTCATTGAAAACATAAGCACAAAAATTAGCGTACATAACAACAAACTGGGGAGAGGTTGTAAAGAGAGATTTCTGGGGCACATGACTCAGAGGTTCTTTCCACAGGCTTGAGGTGGAGCCTGGGAACCTGCATTTCGGGAAACCCTCCCAGTGACTGATTCTAGCTGTCCTGCACATTAAGAAATGACTTTCAGCTTGTATTTGGTTAATCTTATTCTCATTCTTTCTTTCCTACTGCTAGCACTCACTGGCCAAGATACAGAAAACTTTTTCACTCAAGGTAAGTTTTTAAATTCTTTTGTAAATATTGCTTGTCAAAATATAAGGATATCAAGTGTGAATCTTTTGTGCTCTTTCCAAGCCATATCTATGAAGTCAGTGCCTTTATTTGGACGTTACTCTGGGTTTTTGTTGAAAGATGCCACTTCCCACTAGTCCATGGAACAATGTTTAAGCTATTTCTCCTGTTTCTAGAAAAAAGAAATGGAGGTGCAGTGGTATACAACTTACTCATCACTGGCCTCATGGAAGTTCTCTTAGCATTTTTAAGAAGTTTTTACTGTCTTGATTCTGTATTGTATTCCTATAGACTTACAAATTATGCCTCTTGATATTTATGCAGCATTTCCTAACCATCAGAAAAGTTTACTTTTTTGTGGATTCAGGTTAATCTTAAGGTAATAAATTATGAAAGGTCTTGTCAGCTTTACTTCTATAACCTGAAACAAAAGCTGTGTTCCAATGCCATCCTATATTTATGCTCAGACTAGGATGGCAGACATATAATCCCTTGAAACATGAAAGATAACTTCCACATCAATCGAATGTAGTCAGAAATCAGTTCCATATACCTGAACAGCTGACTTATTTGAGGTACATAAGTGATTTTGCAAGGTGATATTATCCCTACTGGGTGTCTTTTGATTCTATTCTACATTTAATTCATGATCATTTTGAACAAAACTGTACTCAAATCATTTACTAGGGAATTTGTTACCAGTAGGCAACCAAGGAACCTAAGTTCCCTGTATATTCTTTTTTTGAAGTTTTATTGAATTTTTTTAATTTCATATAATATATTTTGGTAATCTGCAGACCCCCCCTTCCCTACCTGTACCTTCTCTCACTACCCCCACTGCCTGATTTCATGTATTCTAACATACATATTACTATGTATAAAATATATAAAATAAATACTATATATAAAATATTATAAAATAATATATATATAGTGTTTTTATAGTATTGAGTTAAATTTGTGTCCCCAAATGCCCTTCAGTATGGTCCATTCCACTGAAGCCTGGTCAACTTACCCAGAATCAACCCTTACATATTCTTATGGAAATCTGGATTTTGTTTTTCTATTTGGAAATTTTCCAAGAAAGCATATGTTTTAGGGTGGTTACTAACCCAGAAATAGAAATTTTTGTTGGTGATATGCCTCTATTATAATGAAGAGATATTATATTAAATAAGTAAAAATATGATTGTATTAAGGACTGAAAAAGAACTGAGCAATTAACCAACCTCAGGCCATTTCAGCTCTGGCCACTGGAATGGCCATGGGCTTCTTAGGACACCTAAATAACTCTATATTCTAATTTTGTTTGTTACGTTTTGATTTTGTGTGTGTGTGTGTGTGTGTGTGTGTGTGTGTGTATCCAAGTGCATACATATGGAAGGGGGTCAGTTCTCTCCTTCCACCAGGGATAAAACTTGAGTTGGCAGACTTGCAGGCACTTTATCAGCTGGGCCATCTCACTGCCATAAATCTATATTCTAGGAATATAAACCTTCAGTGACAGTCAGTGGCCCTACAGCACCTCCTTTCAAGGGTACATATGTGTATATAGAGCCAAGTCAAGAAGACTAGGACCTCCATGATGAAATACCAAACCACTCAGAAGGCTCCTAGAGGAGAAACTTTTCATCCAACTTCAATGTGTGTTCATCTCTCCTCAAAATGTAGATTCTGATTTGTCCCCTGGGTTAGTCTGAAAGTACTTCCAACAAGCTTCCAGGAATAACCATTTGCAGGGCCACAGCTGACATTGTTGTGAGTCTACTAAGAAAAAGGAACCCCCCTCCCACCCAGGAGTTTATGGTCTAAGCCAGCATACCTTGCACTGACCTGTTAGCCCACACTCGTGAACCATCTCAGACCACTCTTCAGAGTTTGATGTGTTCATGCCTATTAACTTCAAAAATATGCTCTAGGATATGGTCTATATACACACCTGTACTCAAAAAAGCAAATACAGCATGTTGAGCCAGGTGTGCTGGCACCTGCCTTTAGTACTAGCATTTGGGAGGTGGAGGCAGGACAATCAGGAGTTCAAGAACATCCCCACCTGTACAGTGAGTCTGAAGTTAGCCTTGACTACTTGCAATCCCCCCCCAAAAAAATTATTCATGCTTTGGGAAAGTTTAGCATATCCTGAGGAAAAACATAAAAATCGTAAGTTATGATGAAGCTCTGCAGTAATTTTCCAAGTGGAAATAAAAGATCACCTGGCCAGCATGTTAATACACTTTTTTTGTTAGAATGTGGAGCCCGCCCAGACCTTATAACACTGTCTGAAGAGAGAGTCATCGGAGGCACTCTAGCTGAGGAGGGTGACTGGCCATGGCAAGTCAGTCTGCAGCTCAATAATGTCCATCACTGTGGAGGCGTCCTGATCAGTAACTCCTGGGTCCTGACAGCAGCTCACTGCTTCAGAAGGTGAGGCCAAAGACAGCTACCTCCCATCTGGGAATAATTAGGAAAGACATGTACATGAAGACTCCACCTACTACCCCCAGAACTAAAAATAATTGACTTGACACAGAAATACTTCAATGGACAATATTCCTGAGTCTCTTCTTTCTACTCATGGAAACAAAATTGCCTTTTTCTCCTGTTTACTAATTGCTGGAAGTTCTCTGTTTCAGGTAACAGTATATCATCACTGCAAAGAACAAAGATTTATACATCAAAATACTTAATAAAAATCCTAATTATAAACATTAGGAAATTTATTCAGCTTCCTTCTGTTTTCAAATTAGGGGCAACATTGTGTTAGTATTGCTGATAAGATTGGTTACACTCATGTAAACAAATGTTAAAGTTTTGTCCTGGAGGATTTTCACAGCATATCACGGAAGCTAGCCAGTAGAAGACCTACAGACTACACAATTCCAATAGTTTATTTTTCCAAAATTGATTGAATACTGATGTTGGACACAGTATTATATATTGTAGAAGCAACAAACACTAAGCACTACCACTGACATCAGGATGCTTACATTCTAATGATGGAAGTAAATAAAACACATGCAATTATCATTTATAGTATCATAAAGAAAATAAATTTGAACAACTTTCAATTAGACTATTGGAATGACTAAAGGCTGTTCACTAGGCAAAGTGACCAGTGGAAACCAGCTGTATAAAAAATCACACTGCTCAAAATAGAAAGATTTTAGAGTTCAACATGATGAAAACTTCCTAGCTTCAGATATACCTTAGTACTGGGACATCATAGGCTCCCAAAATTTGGGGAAACTGAACTCAAAAATCATCCCAGGGGGGTTGGAGAGATGGCTTAGCAGTTAGGAGCACTGGCTGCTCTTGCAGAAGACTCGGGTTTGAATCCCAGTGTCCACACGGCAGCCAACAACCATCTGTGACTCTGATCCAAGGGATCTGACACTCTCTTCTGTCTTCCGTGGGCACTGCAAGACACGTCATTTATACACGTGTAAGCCTGACACTCATACACATAAAATAAAAATATAAAAAGAAAAATTCACCACCAAAAGTGATGGTGAATTCAGGTGCCCCATAATTCTATCATTTTCTCAGACTTTTCCAGTTACTAAATACATCATACTTATACACCCAAACCCTTGGCCCTGGTCAGATTAATCCCAACCCATTTCCCAAAGTTTTTATCTTGAGCTCCAGGATAACAGCATGTTTCCCTTCTTCTAGACTCTGTCTACATTTACCTAGCTATCTGTGCTGCTCATTATCCCTGAAATGTAAAGTCTTTCCAAATCCCCATTCCATTATACTGAAATTATTTAAATCTTTGCAGTTTCTAAAAAATGCTATTCAGGGGCTGGAAAGATGGCCTAGCGGATAAGAGTGCCGACTGCTCTTGCAGAGGACCCGGGTTTGATCCCCAGCACCCACTTGGCAGCTGAGAACCATCTTTAACTTCAGTTCCAGGGGAATTCCGACACCCTTTTCTGACCTCCACAACATTGCATGACACGGGTGCACAAATCTGCATGCAGACAGTACATTCATACACATAAAAATATATAAAATTAAAAAAATATATTTTTTTAAAAAATAAATGCTATTCAGATTTGAGAGCACTATCTTTTATTACAGTGCATATTTACAAAATTGTTCAGTAAACCTTAGTGAGACTAGTATACTGATGCTGAAAATGGTTCTAAGAAACCCCAAATTTTCTGCTCCTATTTTATAACTCAATTTTTATACATGGTGAATAAATGTAAATTTTATTTTAGAGATAGTCCTAAAATGATATATGTCTGATTTAGACAGACATATTTATTCCCGTATCTCAGATAACACAAGAAAAAAATTCACAAAAACAATCCAGTCATCAATGCCACTTGAATTGCCAAAGAACCAAGCACTGATTTCAGTCACCCCTGGGTGCAGGAACCAAAGATACAAATGCATGGACTTATGGGCCTTTAACATATAAGAGGATGCCATAGAAATAGGGCTAAGTTCTGCATCCCATTGGGACCCAGTTATCAAAAACCAAAAAATGATGTCACTATCAAGAAAGGCACAATTACAACTGATTGCTAGTTTCAGAGAACATTTTTTATTTTGCTACCACAAATCTACTCAGTACTATGGTGAAATGACTAGAGCTGACAAATTACCCCCTACAATCTCATTGCCACTGAGAACCATCAGTGGAGATTCCTTAGTGAAATCTCCAGCTTTATTTACATCCAGTCACACAAAAGAGATGAAGCTCTATGACAGTATTCTTTCGTCATCTGCTCTATGACACTTTCATGGAAATTTCTTCATTTTCTTGATTGTATACTTGTCTTTATCAGTCTCCTCCAATAGTGTCTTGAACTCCCCAAGGATAGAGACCATTAATATTTAGACATTTATTCCCAGATTGAGCTACAGCTGGCAAAAATTGCAGTTATGTTCATTGAAAGCTTACTTTGTTCTGACCATTATGCTTGGCACACTTCCCTCATTTTTTGGCAAAAAAGTAATTTTATGTATCTTAGTATATTGCCTGCATGTATGTAAGTGCACCTATGCTGTGCAATGTCTGCCGATGTCAGAAGAGTGTTCAGATCCCCTGGAACTGGAATTACAGATGGTTGTTGGCCTCCATGTAGGTGCTGAGAATCAAACCTAGGTCCTCTGCAAGAGTATCCAGTGATCTTAACTGCTAAGTCATCTCCCCAGTCCCAAATCTCTTTATTTTATTAATAATTTATAGTCAGCCACATTTTATACATAAACTGGAGTAGAGATATTAAGTTGTCATAATCTTGGTGATGCTAATATGTGGCAGAGGTAGGCTTTACAAATAAATATAACTAGTCCCTGAGACTAGTTCATTTGCTATCTTATTCATTTGCTGGGTAGAAAGAAGAGACAGAAAGAAAGAGAGGGAGAATTAGAAAGAAGGAGTGAAAGACAGATATTTTTAGTAATGACTTTTTTAAATTTTTTATTTATTTCTGTATGTGTATGAATGTACTGTCTGCATGCAGGTTTGTGCATGTGTCGTGCAATGCCACGGAGGTCAGAAGAGGGTGTCGGATTCCCCTGGAACTGGAGTTCTCCTGGAATTGGAGTTTCAGACAGTTCTTGGCCGCCATGTGGGTGCTGGGGATCGAACCCGTGTCCTCTGGAAGAGCGTTCGGCGCTCAAGTAATGACTTTTTAAAAAGAAACTGAATGCTATAAAAAGCATAGATTTGCTTTTTTAATAGTTTTTCCTTAGCATTTTTAACTAGAATTCATTATGCAAGCAAGTCGATCTTAAACATATGATTCTGATTCTTTATTAATTCCACCATCTAAGCCCTACAAACTTCTTAAATTATCATTGGGTTGCATTTTGCTTTCATTCAGCATGAGAAATTATATTAACCAGCCTTCAAAGTTAGAAACCCTTCTTTTCTTTCTTTTTTTTTTTTTTTTTTTTTTTTTTTTTTGAGACAGGGTCTCCCTTTAGTCCCAGCTAGCCTGGAGCTCTGTAGAACAAGCTGGCCTTGACCTTGAACTCACAGAGATCTGCCTGCCTCTGCCTCCTGAGTGCTGGGATTAAAGGCGTGCTCCACCACGCTGGCCCAAACACTTCTTTTCATCAATATGCACAAGACTCTGTCAATCTATATTTTTCTCCTCCCATTCTTAGCTCCCACTTCAACTCCCCTAATTTTTCTTGAAAACCTTACTGGCTGTGACAATTTGAAATATGTCTTTAAACATGTACATACCTGCTAAACTTAGAGAGTTGTTGTATATATTTGCTTTTAACTATGAAAACAGAAATATTTTGACTTTTGTATTGCTTCTTAGTGTTTTCATTTAATCTTGGGAATCCCCATATTTTTGAGCCACTACTGCATAGGAATCCATCATGATTCTCATCTAACTAGGTTGTTTTAACTTCCCACTACCACATAGAACACACACACTAAAACTTCAGCACTAAGATTTCTATATATATTTTGGAATTTTTCTGACATATACTCAGAAGTAGATATTCAGTTTAATAGATCATAAAGCTTTCCAACTGTTCAAAGTCTTCCCATCAATACACAAAGAGATCCAGCTTCTCTCTTCACCAATACTTGGTACTATGCTCTTAGATATTTTTGTCATTCTTATTAATATACATTAGATGCCCCTTGTTATAATTTTTATCTCTTGATTACCAGTGATTTTCAGTGTCTTATATTTAGGAGGTATTTGTGCCTCCCTTTCCATGAACTTCCATTAATACTCCTTTTCCATTCTGCAATGGCTTTCCAATTCATGTATTTGTTGGTTTAGAGACACTTTTGTATAAACTTCAAAATTTTTAGGTATTATCCAGGAACAGCAGTAGGGCACTCCCAGCACTTGGAAGGCAGAGTCAGGAGGATCAACAGGTTCTGAGCCATCCTTAGACACAGTAGACTGTGCCTCAAACAGCAGTAGGGTACTCCCAGCACTTGGAAGGCAGAGTCAGGAGGAGCAACAGGTTCTGAGCCATCCTTATTTTCCAAACAGCAGTAGGGTACTCCCAGCACTTGGAAGGCAGAGTCAGGAGGATCAACAGGTTCTGAGCCATCCTTAAACACAGTAGACTGTGCCTCAAAAAAATTCAAATATTAAGCATTATCAATATTTTCTCATGATTTTTCATTCTCCTCATAAACTTATGTTGTTCTCAATTTTGACTTAATAAAACACTTCTACTTTTTACCTTATAGTGTGTGTTTTAACATTTACCTAGAAAATCCTAATTCTGCAGTCATAATCATAATTTCCTATATTTTATGTTAGTTCCCTCTCTTTTCATATATGTATATTCACATATAGATATATTCATACATAAAATTTGGAACAGAAAAATAATTCAATATTAAAAAGAATGGCCCTTAACATCATTATTATCTAATTAGATTTTTCCTCCTGAAACAAAAGGAAAGGGGATAAAAAGAATCAAAAGTAATTAGGTAAAATGAAGATCAGGATTCTTAGACACTTGGGTGGGAGTGTAAAGAGAGAGAGAAAGATTTATTCTATTCTACTTATTATTAAAGTATTAGAATATGTTCATTGGAATATGAAAAAAATCAAGAAAATTTATTGCTCCAAGACACGTTTTCTAAAAATGTTTCTCAGGGCAAGATGTGGTGGCACACACTTTTAATCCCAGCACTTGGGAGGCAGAAGCAGGCAAATCTCTGGGAGTTCAAGACCAGCCTGGTCTACATAGTGAGTTCCAGGCCAGCTGGGAATAAAGAGAGACCCTTTCTCAAAAAGACCAAAAAAAAAAAAAAAACCTAAAAATCTTTCTCTGTGTTTTTAGACAAATGACCATTCATTCTTCCAGTAAGGAATTCAATATAGTTATGGGTTTATGATGCAGAAAAAACCGAACGATGAATTGTTGGTCAGATAGTTCTTAGCTGGGGAGAGGTATCAACTACAAAGTACAAATATATGATGTGGTTTGAGTTCCCTATTCAAATAGCATGTTTCTACATTTTTAGCTACTCCAATCCTCGGCAATGGACTGCCACCTTTGGTACCTCCACAATATTTCCTATTCAGAGAGTGAAAATAAGAAGTATTTCCGTCCACAGTAATTACAAACCCTCATCTCATGAAAATGATATTGCAGTTGTACAACTTGACAGACCTGTCACCTTTACCAGAAATATCCACAGAGTGTGTCTCCCAGAGCCAACCCAAAGTATCATACCTGGTACCTCTGCGTATGTAACAGGATGGGGCTCTCTTACTTATGGAGGTAAGTATCTCAGGAAAAATAAAACAACTACAACAAAATATCCTGTTATTTGTTATTATGTATTTTAGTTTTTGTATTTTTAATATGAGGTCTCATTTTAATCCAAGCTGGCCTGGAACATATTATATAGCATTGTCTGGCTTCTAAGATTGCAAACATGGACCACCATGGTCAGCTTCATAAATTCTTAAATTGGGAAACATCCAGAGGACAGGTCCTATGCAAAAAAAGAAGAAGCAGAAGAAGAAGAATATCTATATTCTGGGTATCCTTAGACCTAGCTAGCTCTGAGTTTTCTCAAGAATGCAAAACAAGCAATACTCCTCAGAACCATGGAGAATTATCAAACACAGTAACAGAGAAACATTAAGTTCTTTAATAATACATAAAGTTCATGGGACTCATACTGCTTTTCTGTGAAGAAAAAGGAGAATTCAATAGACAATTACCTAAGGACTTTAACAAGCCTTGAGGTAATTATTCTGGGGTGGAATGAATCCTTCCTCCTTGAATAAATAACCATTGATCAAACTTGTTCGTTGAATGGATAAAATTAAAAGTGAAACAAAGACAGTGTGAAAGAACATGTAGAGCCTGGGAGACAATAACAGTACGGGGAAAGGAAGGCAAAAGTGACAATTCCCCTGGGGTTTACAGCCATGGTGCTGATTATTTCTCTAGAGACTAATATGAAGTTTTAGTTGTCTCAGAAAATCTTTTGTTGGGTCATTTGAGCCCAAAATAATGTGGCATAATAGACAAATTCTGTACCAGTCATAGAAAATTATAACACTGCTATTTTGAGGGAACATTAATATCAAACCAATTCATTCTTTAACTTTGAAACCAGACTGATTTCGTCCCTTTGGATCTAAATTTCATCTATGTGTAGTTTTTCAACCCCAATTCCATCAGTAGATAACTTAAATAACATAAGTCAACTTTAAGAAACTATCATGCCAATTTTAACAGAGTAACATGTAGCCCCAGGCTGGCCTCAAACGTACTACCTACCCAAAGCTGCACTTGCACCTTCACCTCTAAGTGTGAGATTATAGACATTGGTCACCATATCCAGCAATTCATGTATTATCTCTAAAAATATGAGGATAATATATCACAAAACTAATTCAACAAAGAAAAAAAAAATTATAAGAAACTCAGCTCCCTAAAGGGGCCATCTCTCCCTAAGGAACTTGCTTAGGGGACACTTTTATGTGCACCTCTGGTGCCTTCTGTCTCAATAGAGAGTAATGTTTGGAGCATGTTTATTCATTCTCAAATTCAGCACAGAATCATTAACTCATATCGTCTGAATTCTACTTCAATTCTGTTTCCATACTAACTAGGCAGCACAGTCACAGACCTACGGCAAGGACAGGTCAAAATAGTGAATACTAATGTATGCAATGAACCAGCTGGCTACGGTGGAGGCGTACTGTCTGGAATGCTCTGTGCTGGAGTGCCTTCGGGTGCTGTGGATGCATGCCAAGTAAGTGCAAGACGGCCTTATCAACGCCATCATCTATGATGTTTATAGGTGTTCACTGAGCGTGTGATCCTGTGACAAGCATAAAAATAACAATGACAGTACACAACTCTGATCCGCTAAAATAATTATGGCATAAAAGTCTCTTATAAATTTAACCTCTCATGAAAACATTAACTTTTAATTTTTAATTGTTTTAAATGGTTAACTAAAAACATACTATACAACATGGTGAACAGAGTTAGTAATAGAGTATTGTACCTTTCAAAATTGCTGCACAGTAAATTTTGAATGCTCCTACCACAAAAACCAATGTTAAGTTTTTGAAACAGTCAAGATATTAGCTAGATTTTATTATTTAACATTAATCCATAAATCATCGAAGCATTTTCTATCTTATAAATGTACATAATTATCATCAATCCACAAATAATAATTATCTACTTAAGGTTCATAAACAATACTTACATTTTAAGTTATATCATTTTATTTGTAAGAATTCCTCATTCTCAGACCAATTTAAAAATACTATCATCAGAGGCTGTAGAGATGGCTCAGTGGTTAAGAGCACTAACTGCTCTTGCAGAGGACCAGGGTTTGATTCTCAGCACCCAAATGGCAGCTAAGAACCGTCTTTAAACTGGGCATGGTCAAGCACACCTTTAATCTTAGCACTTAGGAGGCAGAGGCAGAGGCAGGTGGATCTCTGTGAGTTCAAGGCCAGCCTGGTCTACAGAGTGAGTTCCAGGACAGCTGGGGCTATAAGGAGACCCTGTCTCAAAAAAGACAAAAAAAAATTTTTTAAATAAAAAAAATAGTATCATCTGCAACTGTCAAAAAATATCCAATTTTTGAAGACAGGAAATTTCTTTTAAATCTCAATTATTTGAATAACAGGAGTGGCTAAATTGTATAATAGCAGGAAAGGAAAGAAAACTATGTGGGTCTAGTCTGTAATTTTTAAGCCAATATATAAAAGCAAGCAGTTAATGTGAAATTTTCACCTTAGAGTAATTAGAATAAAATTTAATACCAAAATTGTAATTATTTAAACTTAATACATTCATTCCTTTGTCTGAAATTCAACCCCATGCAGTAACATGTGCAAATAACACCAGAAATTAAATATTACTGTAAATATTCTGTTTTCTTCAGGAATCTGCTATTGCTATGGAGAACTATATACAAATGATAAGGTTTATTCTTTGCAGCAAATGTTACTGACTTTCCTATTTGCTATTCAAAGTCTTGATAAAGTGGGTGAGAAGCAGTACTTACAATTATACTAAGACCCTGGTCCAGAAATGCTTTCCTAAAATGAAACATTTTTGTCAACTTCAAGTTGTTTTTTTTTATTTTTAATTATATATATATATTATTTTTATTGATGCTTTGTGTATTTCATACATCATTTTCCAATTCAGTTCAGGCATATATCCCCTTCCCTTCCCCCCACCCCACCCCTATCCATCCCAGATCATGCATTCTGCCATAACTTTTGCTTCTCATCCACCTGTGCCCCTTTTCTAAGCCTGGGGAACAATCTGTGGAAGAGGGGGTGCGGTAGAATGTAAGGGCTGCGATTGGGGTGAA
Source organism: Rhizomys pruinosus (assembly GCA_009823505.1). NCBI lineage: Eukaryota > Metazoa > Chordata > Mammalia > Rodentia > Spalacidae > Rhizomys > Rhizomys pruinosus. The sequence continues at coordinate 528,341 of VZQC01009130.1, forward strand.
TGGTGAAACTACAACAATATAGACTGGACACTCATTTGAGCAACTTGATTGAACATACAAGCCCCCCCTGCTGGATGGTGGGACCCATGAGCTGTGTGGGTTTGGGCACAACTGCTTGCAAAATGGTTTTTTATTAAGGATGCTTGTACTCAATATCACTTATTGTTAAAAAAATGAAAACAAAACAAAACAAAAAAGCAGAGAAAGATGCAGAAAAGTTACGGCAGAATGCATGAGTTGTAAGAAGTAGAGATTTGTTTCTCAATTTTCAAGATACTGTGAATTATACACTTAGCTCTTGTTGCCCTTTAAGTGGAGATGTTTCTTTGTTATGGAACATTTCCTTACCTTTCTATAATAACGAAGACTCAAGTTTCATGACAGTTTTTTTTAAAGAATTCATCAATAACACACATTGACAATGTCATATCTACTGCATATTAGTTAGAGCTGGTTTGAAATAACGACATTCAAAAGGTTCTTCTCCTGTTCCACTCACTCGTGCTGGCTTATGTCTTCTCTATATACATAGTCTGCCCTTCCTTCAGGCCACATCAAGACATCACCACCATGATGAGAATTACAGCACACTGATTCTCAATTGAAACACTCTTAACACATGGAGTTTGCCCCTCAGAAAACAAGTAAATAATACTCTACATGGGAGTTTACAAGATCCATTTCTTTTATTTTTAATTCATATATTTATTCAAAAGTACTGTATTTGTTTATTTCTATGCATCATTAACTGTGCTGTTTTAACATTGTGTTCCCTTCACCCAGCAGGTCTATGGTTGAGACAAAAGAACACAGGCTCATCTGAGCTTGTCTTTAGTTAGGCAATAAAACTGGCTGGGTCAAGAAAAGGTACATGGTACTTATCAATTCTTTGTCCACTGTTGATAAGACACAATACAGAAAACTTTGTTAGCATAGAAGAATAGCAAAAACAGGATGACAGAAAATACTGAGGAACGGTTAAATGGAGCATTCAGGCTTGTCTGAGGAATGAGGTGCCATTTGGAGCCATGCATTACTTGTCATGCAGGTTGGTGATTCATGCACTGACCTTTATCTCTTTCCATCCAAACCATTAATTAAGTTGGTATGGAAAAACCTAACCACTAAGAGCAGTCAAATAAATAGCTAACTTTTCTAGACACACATTTGGTAATAATAGCTGACTTTTATTAGTAATGACTATATGCCAGGCTGTGCCTAAAGTGTTTGTGTTAAGGGCATTTCAACTCACAAAAACATTTATTGATGAGAGAATTACAGCACAGAGTTGTTAAATAGCTTACCAAAGCTCACATAATTGATAAATGGAGGATTCAAATCCAGGCTTATCTAGCTACAGAAACTGCAGATTAACCCATTGCACAGTATGTTCTAAATGTATCTCCCTAACTATATTATTACATATATAAGCATTTCCTAGTTGGTTTGTTATTGTAATTGGCTGGTAAATAGCTCATAAAGAATGCTTTATGTGCTGTCATACAAATTTCTCTTCAATTACTCAAAAGAGTACTGGCAGATAATTTACTATGCATCAGGAATCATGCTAGATAGGAAATGGCAAGGTAAATGACACTTTTATAAACTCATTCACTCAACAGATATTTCCTTAGCATCTCTTATGGTCTGATACCAAAGTCACAGCAATGTTCAAAATAAGTATGCTCCCTCGCCTGATGTACTTTGCAATAGCACAGTGAAAGCAGAAACTAGCCAAGCATCCCAAGATGCAGTGAATGTTCCAGGGACATGAAGCTGCAACAGAAGAGCTGACCAGTGGAAGATAGGCACATAACTAGACCTTCATAAATACAGTAGAAGCAGGAACATAGACACACAGAGGACATGGGAACACGTCAAGGAAACGATGGAGCCCAAAGCCAGACAGCAGCAAGTCACAGAAGGCTTCTTGGGTGAAGGAAGGCCTGGAACAAGTAGGAGGCAACCAGGAAGTAGCAAAGAGCAGGCTGGGTAATGTGCTCTTAATCCTCTTCTTAGCCCAAGTACTGAATATTTGAAGGATTTCAACAACAGCCTGCATGACTTAGCATATTTCAGAAAGAGACAGGCTGATATAATGGCTATGACTTCCTCTACTGCCATCAAAATAAACTGCTGAACATTTTGTCTTCTTCAGGGTGACTCTGGTGGTCCACTAGTACAAGAAGATTCACGGCGGCTTTGGTTCGTTGTGGGAATAGTGAGCTGGGGATATCAGTGTGGCGTGCCCAATAAACCAGGAGTGTATACTCGAGTGACAACCTACCGAGACTGGATTAGACAGCAAACTGGAGTCTAGTGCAATAAATGAATCTATGCCATGAAGTCTGTATGCAACTGTGCCTGTCTCAGATTCCAAAACTTTCCTTTTCACCTCCAAAAGAAACCAGAAGTGTCCCATTTGAACATCTAATTACATAAATAAGGTTTAGCAAGCACTATTTAATCTTTATCACTATGGTTTTTTTGTTGTTGTTGTTTTCTGAAGAAAATTCTATGAACGTTTATAGTATTATGGCTGTATAACAGAGGAAATATAAGTGAGCTATAAAGTCACCAGTTTTGTCACAGTATGATAAGTGCTGTTAGTGGGAAAGCAGGTGCTTTGAGAGTAAATCCTGGAGGAACCCAGGCAGTGAGAGGGGCCAGACAGGTGTTGTCTGAAGAAGTATTGTTAAACTGAGCAGAATACATAAATGTGCAGTAGAAGGTATAGGGCAGTATGAATGAAAGAACAGTGTGAGGCAAGAAAACGTATTTGTTTAAAAGGTGTGGTTACTCGATATTTTATAGCAAGTATAGGCCCTAAAATTAAAAAGTATGGAACCATTGTACAGTCCTATAGCCATCCTCATTATCTTACAAGAACATGTTCCTATGGGAGCTCTGCGGGCACATTCAGGTACTTATCATCAAAGCAAAAATAGTTTAGTCGTTAAGTGAAACCAAAAGAATTACAAATAGTTTTGATGGCAACTGTTATAGTAAAATGTTTTATCCACATAAAGAAGACATAGCTCCCTAAGCAGCTGTGGCAATGAACAAACACAGCTTTCATAGTTTGCCTTTACAACCAGAGTCGCTCCTTGTCAGGAAACAGAAGTAATTTTAAGTGCTAAAGATTAAGTGGGAGGAAATTCCCACTACTAACTTCCTACTACTTATAGTTCTTTTTTTTAAAGTAAAATTACCCCAAATAGTGAAATCTAAGCAATGAATTAAAGTTAATGATGAAAAAAGGAGGCAAAAAGTTGGTTTGCAAAGAGAATGAATAAGTAACAATATCAATAAAACTATTCAGGAGACAGAAGGATCTCATATTCTCTCTCTCTCTCTCTCTCTCTCTCTCTCTCTCTCTCTCTCTCTCCACTACTGTTACCAAAGAGGATAGATTGAATAAAATCCATTAAAACCTAATGCCTGTACACCTCTCACCATTGAAGAAACTTCTTTTCTGCAACAGATGGAGACTATTACAAAGTTCCACAACTGGACCAATGCAGAGAAGCGTCTGTGAGGTGCCCAACCCTAAGTGACACATCTACAATGCAACCTCTAAACCTAAGGCTCAGGGAACAGAGCAGAGCAAGGGCTTAAAGACTATTAATGCATCTTCAACTCTCAGCAGCAAAACTTCCTCATACAACAGATGATAATTAACCCAGGAAGCCACAAAGGGCTACACTGCAGATAATAAGACACTACAGAGAACTTATCCCTAAATAGAGTACCTATATCAAACTTCTACCACCCAAGGCTCATGGAACCTTGCTGAAGAGGGAGTACAAAGATGGTAAGAAGCAGAGGTGACAGATGTTTTCCAGACAGCTGGAAAGTCACTCATATGAACTAACAGCAATGGTAGCAGCAGGCACAGGACTCATGTAAGCTCGAACCAAACAAAGTCACAGCACAGAAGGGGGAAATGAGTAAGAAGCCCCAGCCGAGGAACCGTTAGCAACCAGTAACTGCGAAGAGAGAGAAAGTTGGTTTTCTTTAAGGGTATGACACTAGATAGGTTAACCAGGTTTCTGTGGATGGATGCATACTGGAAGACATTTGAGGACACAGACTCAGCTCAACAGGCTATAGCATACATGACAGGGTACTTAAAATCAGGCAGGGAGAGGGAACCAAAGAGGGGTGTAGATAAGGGAAGGTATCTAAATATGATCAACATATGTTGTATGAAATTCACAAAATTCAAGACACTTTTTAATTTTTAAAAATAAAAACCAATGCCATCCGAATCACAAATTTTCCATGTTTTTATGGATTCCCAGTATAGCTAAAGTCTGATTATGTATGATCATCTATGCATCAGATTTTCCTCTTAAAATCTAACTTCAGATGCCCAGAGTTCTGAAAAGCTCAAGACACTTCTGTGAAAACATTTTACACTTCCTAAAGTAAAATTGTTAGGAGATCTATGTTAAAGCAATTTGTTTTTAAAGAAATTTGAAAATGTAACAAACTCCTAATAAGATGTACACACATATCTTTGGTACATTTTATTTCAAATAAACTCTTCCTCTTCTATAATCTTTTTCTGCCTAATTACTTATGGAAGTTATGATTGCTAAAGGATGATCCACAAACAATTTATTTAATTGGTTATATAATACAAGAAGTGCCAACCAGTCTCTAAAGGCTGGGCACTTTCTGCTACCTTATAATCAAGCTCTATAACTAAGGCAGCGGCAGCGTCTAGCTTGACACTCCTGAGTTGCATCCTGTGAAAACAGTATTAAACTGGTAATTTAAAGCAAACCTCAAAAGGAGAGTACGTGTATATGAGTGTACTTATATATTTGTATGTGTGTATTCACATGTCCTCACATAACAGACATATTCATGTTTATTCCTATGTTGTGAACTATTTCAAAAATAATACTTTTTATTAGGAAATAGAGAAAATTCATTAAAATGATAAAATATTACTTTGCAAAATACATATTTTTATTAAGAGATATTTGAAAATGAAAGGAATGCATACATGATTAAAGTAAAAGGAGACATTTTCCCTGGCTAATTATACATTTTACTTCTATTCATATAGTTCATACTGAAAATACTTGAAGACTTGAAAGGAATTAATTACCAACTAAAATTACCAAAATCCAGCAAAGTTGTCTTTTCAAATCAATGAGAGATAAAGATGTTTACAGATGAGCACAAAGTAAGACAATCCATGGCCATCACCGGCATTAGCAAAGTCACTTAAAGGACTCCTACAAACTCAGAAGGAAGAAAATTGGCATGAGAAGGAAGGAAACAATTTATTTCATCAGAGAACTAGATGAATGAAGGATAACTAGAAATAATTCAATGATATACTACTACTCATAAAACCAGCAAGGTCCTAATATGAATAGGGAGAAAAAAAGATAAATAATACACGAATCAAACAGGAAAATAATCAACATTATAGGAATCAACATTCTTCACTCAATAATAACCTAAACACAAATTTTCTAACTCCAATTATAAGATGTTGACTGTTGTTTGGGTTAAAAAAAATAATCCACAAGAAACAAACCTCATGCCTTTAATCCCAGAACTTGGGAGGCAGAGGCAGGCAGACTTTTGTGATTTAAAGACCAGCCTGGTCTACATAGTGAGTTCCAGGACAGCTGGGGCAACTGGGAGACCCTGTCTCAACCCCCCACCCAAAAAAAAAGAAACATATCTCAGTAGCAAAGGTATATAGAGACTGAACATGAAAGAATACAAGTAGTTATATTTATATTTGATAAAGTAGATTTCAAGCCCTAAGTAGAAGAGTTAAAGAAGGTCACTACATATTTTTTGGTGGGGAGAGAGGGATGACAAAGTCTCACTAGTGTAAGCTAGCCCTGGCAATCCCTGTCTCTGCTTTCCCAGTGCTGGGATTACAGGTAGCTGCCACATCTACCCAGGTTTTACATAGGTTTTGGGAATTTAAACTCTAGCTAGCCCTCATATTTACAGAGCAAACACATCCACTGAGTCATTTCCTTGTCCCTGAGCAATGCACTTTTGAATGATTAGCAAGTTGTTGAAGAAACGGGAAAAATTATGAATTCTAGAATCAAATAAAACTGAAAATACAACTTACTAGGACTTATGAGATCATCGAAGGCAGTTTTAAGAGAACAGTTTGACTGCTTATGATAAAAAAAAAATCATCAAGGGGCCAGGTGTGGTGGCACACATCTCAGCACTCGGGAGGCAGAGACAGGAGAATCTCTGTGAGTTCAAGGCCAACTGGTCTACATGGTGAGTTCCAGGCCATCTGGGGCTATAGGGAGACCCTGTCTCAAAAAAAAAAAAAGAAAAGAAAAGAAAAGAAAGAAAGAAACACCAAAAAAAATCATCAAGGGGGCTGTAGAGATGGTTCAGAGATTAAGAGCATTGGATACTCTTGCAGAGGACCAATTTTTGATTCCCAGCAAGTACATGATGGCTAACAACCATACATAACTCCAGTTCCAGAGGAATTGACACCTTCTTCTGACACTACAGGCATTACATGACAAGGGTGGACTTACGCACATGTAGGTAATACACTCATACATGTAAACTTAAAATAAGAAAATTAATATATTATATATTATATATATAATATATAATAATTAACATATTAAGAAAAATTAAGAAATCAAATAAACTCAGTAATGGGCCTCCTGGTCTTAGACAAAAGGACAATCCATAAAATTAATAAAATAAAGACTACAATACAAACAATCAATGGAACAAAGAATCAGCACTTTGAAAACATAACCAGGATTAGCAAGGCCTTGGCCCAACTAATCAAAAGTAAAAGAGCCAAGCATGGTAGAACAAGTCTTAAATCCCAGTTTAGCACTTGGAAGGCAGAGGCAGGCAGAGCTCTGTGAATTTGGGTCCAGTTTGATCTACACAGCAAGTTCCAAGTTAGCTGGTACTACATAGTGAGATTCTGTCTCAGAAAAAAAGGAGAAGAAAGAGAACGAAGACACAAATTATTAAAATCAAAGACAAAATAGGAATATTATAACAAATATCAATGAAATATTAAGGTCATGAAAGGAAACGTATCCCCAAATTCCTAAACACATATGACCTACTAAACTTAAATTAAGAGGATGTGAAGACCTAATATAGACGCAGCCTGAGCAACAGAACTGCAGCAGTGCTTAATCATGAAAGAAAATTCCAGGACCACATGGATTCATTTTACCAAACCTTTTAAGAAATACACTAATGCTCTTCAAGCTATTACATAAAATACAAAACAAGAAATGCTACCAAATTCATTCCATTAGGCTAGTATTAACTTGAGACCAAAATCTGATGAGGGAATAGCAACAACAACAAAAAAAATGCTAATTTCCCTGATGAACACAGAGGCAAAAATTTGCCATAAAATACTTGAAAACTGATTCAGCAGAACTTTAAAAGGGTCATGATCAAGTTGCTTCACTCCAGGAATGCAAGAAAAATTCAATATATACAGAGTAAGAATTGTAACAGAGCTGGGGATGTAGCTCTGTGGAAGAGGGAGTGCTGGTCTAAAATGCAGAAGGCCCTTGGTTTGAGTTATAGCACCACAATAAAATGCAATAGAGCATATAAATAGACTCAATGATACAAATCCCTGAAGGAATCAGGAATAAAAGGAGAATATCCCAATATAATAAATGCTATATGCACAAATCTACAGGTGGCATTGTACTAAACAGGAAAAAAATTCCTCTAAAATCAGGATCAAGACAAGAACAAGTGTTACTTTGCTCCACATTTATTCAACATAGTGTTGGAAGTTTCATCCAGGGAGTAAAAATAGAGAAAGACACAAAAAGACATAAATGGGAAAAAAAGAAGTAAAATTATCACTATTTACAAATGTCAGAATCCTACACTTAAAAGACTAAAGACTCCACCAGAAAACACTTAGATCTGATAAACAATTCCAGCAAAGGAACAAGACGTGAAGTCAGCATTAAAAAATCAGTACATCAATATGAACTCACCAAGAATGACAGGGCAAAAAAAATTTTTGATTCACAATAGCTTCCCAAAAAAAGTAAAACACTTAAAACAGAGAGTTTTCAAAAGACAAAACAAGAATTTCCAATAAATATATGAAAAATAATCAATACCTGTAGTCATCAAGAAAATGCAGATTTGGCTTCGCCTGGTAAAGAACTATGGATTTATTTGTCTTTACCAGTCAGTATGCTCATACGCATGCATAAGATGCATTTGCCTCACATTGCTGACATTTTTACTCTGTATAATTTTATGGAGCCACCACAAATCATGCACTACTTCTCTCTGGAAAAACCACTGCTACACCATATAGGCCTTGTGTTCTGGAATAAAGCATAAAAACTATGTGAGAAAAAACTCACTTGGAAAGAATTTTAAAAATTTCTTTTAGAAACAATTATGTTGACAAGTGGACCTCATCAAACTAAAAAGCTAAAGAAACAATCAAGGAAGTGAAGAGAAAACCCACAGAGTGGGAGGAAATCTTCGCCACTGATACATCTGACAGAGCATTAACATCCAGAATATATAAAGTACTTAACAAAGAAGTAAGAAAACAAATGACCTACTCAAAAGATGGAATAAAGAGCCAAACAGAGACTTCACAAATAAGGAACTAAAGATGGCTTACAAATATCTTAAAAATTGTTCAACAACATTAATAATTAAGTAAATGAAAATTAAAACCACACTAAGGTATCATCTCACTCCAATAAGACTGGCCAAGATTGGGGCTGGGGAGATGGCCTAGCAGTTAAGAGCGCCGACTGCTCTTGCAGAGGACCCAGGTTCAATTCTCAGCACACACATGGGGGCTAAGAATGGTCTTATCTCCAGTTCCAGGGGAATCCAACACCCTCTTCTGACCTCCGCGGCATTGCACGACACGGGTGCACAAACCTGCACGCAGACAGTACATTCATACACATAAAAAATAAAAAATTTTTAAAAAGACTGGCCGAGATCAAGAAAATAAAAGATACCAAATGCTAGAGAGGTTGTGGGGAAAGGGGAACACTCATCCACTGCTGGTGGGAATGTAAAGTTGTATAACCACTGTGGAAAGCAATGTGGAGAACCCTTAAAAGACTCAAAATGAGGATCTGGTCCTCGTCAACTGACCTCAACAAAACAAAACCTTGGTTAATCTGGGCTAACTGTGTGGCCTTAAGCATCCAGAAGGAAAGTACAACCAGAAATAAATAATCAATAAGACCAGAGAAACTGTAATGCAGACACAAAACTTGAGATATTAGTAAAAAGACAAAAAGAAAAAAAGAGAGCACTGTTGTTTGGCCTGTCTTCAATTCTTACAGACAGGTGCATATGCTCTGTGCTGCCACTGCTTTGGGCACTCCTCAAGGACATGAGATACAGCTTTTTTTACTTTTTAACCTTTCATTGTGGACTGAGGACTGCTGAGATACCCAGCTTGTGAACTAAGCAGCTAATGGGAATTCAGTCTCATCAGAATATAGACTGCCATTGTTGGATTACCTCAGCTGTATCATGGAGGCCAGTGCAGGGGGATCAAGACAGGACGCATGCTTACTGGACTTCATTTGGGGGACTATGGAAGGGAAAGACCCCAAAATGGAGCACAAGTGCAGGATTGATGGTTGTTTGGGCTTGCCAAGGAGGAACCTTTGAGCACTTCCTTAAGGAAAATATGACATCTTTTAGGAAAAAAAAAAAAAAGTCCTCCAATTCAAGTGATATGTGTATGTATGTATGTATGTATATATTTATATGTATATATGTATATATACTGAAGCAATACAAGTAGGAGAGAACAATAACAACAAAAGAACTGGAAAAAAACTCTGGAAAGACTCAGAAAAAAATGTAGAACATGTATGGCATAGTACAGGGACTCGGATGGGGTGAGGGGCATGGAAAGGGAACTGACTCTAGATTCGATTGAGAAATGATGTAAGACTTATGGAAAAAGTTTAATAACAATAAAAAAATTGTGGG
>VZQC01009130.1:543688-573018 GCA_009823505.1 Rhizomys pruinosus
CCCAGCTGGCCTGGAACTCACTTTATGATCCAGGCTGGCCTTAAACTCACAGAGATCAGCCTGCCTCTGCCTCTGCCTCCAAAGTGCTAGGATTAAAGGCATGCATCACCATGCCTGGCTTAGTTTTATTCTTCTACAAGTGGTAATCCAGTATTGCCAGCACCATTTGCTGAAGATACTGTCTTTCCTACCATTGAGTTTTCTTGAGCCTTTTGTCAAATATGAGGATGCTGAAATTGCATTTGCACAGGTTTGTATCTTCAATTTTGTTCCATTGATCTACAGGTTAGTTTTTATGCCAGTACCAGGCTGTTTTTACGAATATAGCCCTGTCATACAGTTTGAAGTCTGGTATGGTAATCCCCCCTGCATTGCTCTTTGTGCTCAGGGTTGTTTTGGCTATCCGGAGTTTTTTGTTTTTTCCATATAAATTTTAGGATGTCTTTTTATAATTTTGTGAAAAAAGTCATGGTGACTTTAATTGAGGTTGCATTGAATCTATATATTGCTTTGAGTAGGATGGTCATTTTTACGATATTAATTCTTCCAATCCATGAGCACGGGAGGTCCTTCCATGTTCTGATGCCTTTGTCTATCTTCTCAAGGATTAAAATTTTTCCTTTTTTTCCTTAATTTTTTATTGAGCTTTTGTGCATTTCATTCAATATTTCTTAATCAAGTTTATGCTCATCCCCATCCATGCCCCAACCCCTACTCATGCATTCTGCCATACATGTTAAGCCCTGTCTTGTATCTTTTCCTCAAGTCTTTTTTTTAAACTTTTTTTTATGCAGAAGTTTACTGTTTGGGTAAGTTCTTCGAGCAAGTCTTTTTGTTGCTGTTGTTCCCTTTAAATTATTTTTTTCCTCCAGCAAGTTCTGGGATCACGGGCTTCATCACAGCATCTTGAGTCCTGGAACCCTGGGTTCCAAAAAGTTCTGGGATCACAGGCTCCATCTCAAGGATTTAATTTTTTCATTGTAGAGATCTTTAGTGTCTTTGATCATGTTCGTTCCGAGATATTTTTTTTATGCTTTTGTGAATGGGAAGGTCTCCCTGTATTCCTTCTCCAATTGCTTCTTATTGGTATAAAGAAAGGCTACTGACTTTTGTAGATTAGTTTTGTATCCTGCCACTTTATTGAAACTGTTAATCATTTCTAGGAGTTTTCTGGTGGAATTTTTGGCATCCCTTAAGTATACTATCATGCCATCTTAAAAAAAGGGCTAGTTTGACCTCCTCTTTTCCAGTTAGTACTCCTTTGACTTCCTTTTCTTGTCTTATTGATTTAGCAAGTGTTTTCAGAAATATATTAAAAAGAAGTGGAGTTTGGGGCAGCCTTGCTGGGTTCCTGACTTTAAGGGGAATGCTTATTCCACCCCCCCATTTAAAATGATGTTGGCTGTGAGTTTTTGTATATGGCTTTGATTATGTTGATAAATGTTCTGTCCAGTCCAATTCCCTCTAGGACTTAAAACATGAAGGCATATTGGATTTTATTGAAGGCCTTTTCCACATTAATTGAGTTGGCCATGTGGTTTTTGTCTTTCAGTCCTTTTATGTGCTTTATGACATTTATTTAGGTATGTTGAAACATCTCTGCATCTCTGTTATGAATCTGACTTGGTTGGGGTGGATGATCTTTTTGATGTGTGCCTGAATGCAGTTTACAAGTATTTTGTTGAGAATTTTTGCATCCATGTTCATTAAAGAAATGGGTTTATAGTTTTATTTTTTGGTTTTATCTTTGTTTGGTTTTGGTATTAGAGTGACGTTAGCTTCATAGGAGGAATCTGGGAGATTTCCTTCTGTTTCTATCCTTTTGAATAATTTGAGTAATGTTGGTTGTAGTTCTTATGTAAATGTCTTATAGAATTCTGCTGTAAATCCATCTGGGCCTGGGCTTTTTTGGTCAGGAGGTTTTGTATTACTGTTTCAATTTCCTCATATGTTATGGGTCTGTTTAAGCTGTCAGTTTCTTCTTGGTTAAGCTTTGGTACTTTTCACGATATCAGATATTCATGCATTTCTCTTAGGTTTTCAAATTTAATAGAAGATAGGTTTTAAAATTTTTCTCATATAATTGTCTAGATCTTTTTGTAATCTGTTGTGATGTTTCCCTTTTCAACTCTAATGTTGATTTGGAGTTGCTCTTTTCTTTCTTTTGATCAACTGGGCTAGAGGTCTATCTATCTTTTTAATTCTTTCAAAGAAACAGATTTTGGATCATTGATTCTTTGTATTATTTTCTATTTCCTTGATCTCCACTCTGATTTTTGTTATTTCTTCTTGTCTCTTCATTTGTTGTTGTCTCTCAAGTGTTTTTAGTTGCAATGTTAGGTCCTTTATTTGTGCTCTTTCTGCTTTTGTAATGTAGGCACTTAGGGCTATAAATTTCCTTCTTAGGATGGTTTTTACAGGGTCCCATGGTTTTTTTGTGCTGATGCTCTTCTCATTTAATTCCAGGAATACATTTATTTCTTTATTTCACCCTTGACCCATTCATTATTTAGTACTGTGTTGTTTAGTCTCCATGAGTTCTTGTAGATAGTAGAGCTTCTTCTGGTGTTGATATTAAGGTATATTGCATTGTGGTGTGATAGAATATAGAATACATGCAATTTCTACAATTTTTTGTTATTTGTTGAGATTTGTTCTGTGTCCCAGTATGTAGTTAATTTTGGAGAACATTCCATGGGATGCTGAACAGAAAGTATATCTTTGGTGTTTGAGTGGAATATTTGGTAGATGTCTGGTACATCCATTTGGTGTATCACATTGTTCAATTCAGATGTCTCTCTGTTTAGTCTTTGTTCAGTTAACCTGTCTAATGGGCACAGTGGGGTATTGAATTCCCCTACTATTAGTGGGTTGGGATTAATCTGTGCCTTAAAGTCCTATAGTATTATGTTTATGAAGTTCAATGCCAGTGTTTGGTGCATATATATTCATGATTGTAAAGTCTTTATGGTTAATTATTCCTTTCGTAAGAATATAGTTACCCTCTTCATCTCTGGATTAGTTTCAATTTGAAATCTATTTTGTCTGATATTAGAATAGCAATTCCTACTTGCTTCTTAGTGCCATTTGCTTGCAATATTTTTTTCCATTCTTTCACCTTAAGATGGTGCCTGTCCTTGAAGGTGAAATGGATTTCTCATAGACAACAAAAAGCTGGGTTCAATTTCTTAACCCATTCTCCCAGTCTGTGTCTCTTGACTGGGGAGTTCAGACCATTAATATTTAAAGATATAATTGAGAGATGAGATGTATATTGCTTCACATCAATTTAGTTTCTGTTTACATTTTTTAATACGTGTTTGTATTTCCAGAGTTAAACCTTCATTAATTTTTTTCTCTTTCTGCTTGGGAATAATCATTCCTTTCTTCTGTTCTTTGTGTTGCTTCGAGTATTTTCTGAAGGGTTGTATTTCTGAACGTGTATTCTTTCATCTTATTTATGTCATGAAAGATTTTTTCTTTCTCCTTCAACTATAATAGACATTTTTGCTGGGTAAAGTACTCTCAGTTGCATCTATAGTCATTTAGAACTGGGTATACTTTGGTCTATGCTCTTCTGGTTTCATTGTTTGCATTGAAAAGTCAGCTATAATTCTGATGGGTTTCCCATTATATGTGACTTGCTTTTCTCTTGTAGCTTTCAGTAGTCTGTCTTTGTTTTGAGCATCTAGTGTTTTTACTATGATATGACATGGAGGATTTCTTTTCTAGTCTTGTCTATTTGGTGTTCTATTTGCTTCTTGTATTTGTATTTATTTATTTATTTGTTTATTTTTAAGGGATTCTACAATATAATAACACAGCTGTTTTCAGATAAAATTGATGTTACTCAGTTTGCCTTACAATTAGGTAATTGGTGCATTTTGCAAGTATCTATGTCCAAATTTTCAACAACCCAAGGTTCCCATAGTCCAGTTGGAAAAGCTTGTATGCACAGGCATGTTGATCAATTAGGAATCCAGACTATATTGCTGTAGTCTCATGATTCACCCCTATCTCTCCACAGCCCTTACATTCTACCATGCATCCTCTTCTGCAATTTGTTCCCTGGGCTTTGGGAAAGGGGCACAAGTGGGTGAGAAGAAAACAGTCTACTTTCTTTGGAGTTGTCATTTTGGACTCTAGTCTGTTCAGGTTGTTTCCCTTCATGGGCTTCTTGTATTTGTATGTGTATGTCTTTCTTCAATTTGGGGAAATTTTCTTCTATTAATTCTGTTGAAGATGTGGTCGATACCATTATCCTGGGATTCTTCTCCTTCCTCCCTACCTATGATGTGTAGGTTTGGTCTTTCCATGGTGTCCCATATTTCCTGATTATTTAATTATTTATTTAATTTTTCATAATCTTTGCTTGATCATCCCAGTACTTCCATGTTATCTTCCAGTGTTGGTATTCTATTTTCTACTTCATTCATTCTGTTATTGAGGCTTTCTCCTGTCCTTTCCTGTTGACTGGATGAGTGTTCAGTTTCCTTTTCATTTCAGCCTGAGTTTTTTTCAGTATTCCCACCTCATTCTGAAGTTTATCATTCTCTTCTTTTAGTCTATCTCTATCTCCTTCTAGTTCTTTGATGTGATTGTGTGTGTGTGTGTGTTTTTAATTCCTTGAATTCTTTGAGTATGTTTATATCATAAACATACTCAAAGAATTCAAGGAATTAAATTTTTTGTGCTGATGCTCTTCTCATTTAATTCCAGGAATTTATTATACATTTATTTCTTTTTTTCACCCTTTACCCATTCATTATTTAGTACTGTGTTGTTTAGTCTCCATGAGTTCTTGTAGATAGTAGGGCTTCTTCTGGTGTTGATATAGTTGATATAGTTGAAGGAGAAAGAAAAAATCTTTCATGACATAAATAAGATGAAAGAATACATGTTCAGAAATACAACCCTTCAGAAAATACTCAAAGCAATACAAAGAACAGAAGAAAGGAATGATTATTCCCAAGCAGAAAGAGAAAAAAAATTGAGTATGTTTATGATATAAACATACTCAAAGAATTCAAGGAATTCTTTTTTTTTTTGTCTTTTCGAGACAGTCTCCCTGTAGCCCCAGCTGTCCTGGAACTCACTCTGTAGACCAGGCTGGCCTTGAACTCCCAAAGATCCGCCTGTCTCTGCCTCCCAAGTGCTAGGATTAAAGGCGTGTGCCATCTGTGTCCTGGGTTACTTCTTGGGAGTTCTCAACGTAGGGGTCTTCTACCAGATTTTTATTGTTTAGCAGGGACTTATTATTTGTGCTTTTCATTCATGATTTTGGCATGTGCACTTGTTTTGTGATTTATATTTTGTTTTTGAAACGCAAGTGTTTCTTAGGTAAATTGAAGTCCAACTTTGCTTGTTTTTTTTTGGTGCCTTCTTTGTCTTCTTATTAGTTATAAAAAACTGGATGGTCTATGCCTCAGGTTTTCACTTCTGATTTTGTACTGGAGGGACGGGCTACTTCTCTCCCTTAATCTGGAGCTTCTCCAGAGCCCAGGACAGGTAACAGGCAGGTCAGCTTGAACCTCACACCCTGTAAGGTGAGCCTACAGGTTCTCCTGGGCTGGCTGTAAGCTTCTGGGTCTGAGTCCAGCCAGGGCCAGGGAAGCTTAGTCTGGACCCGGAGGACTAATGCAATGTGTTCCCTAGCTAATGGATTGGGATTCTGGAATATTACAGGAATCGAGCTGTATTGGCTTCTGGGCTTCTGTCTCACCTGCTGGGAGTGTGGAGTCTTTCATGTGGGAGTCTGGTCTCAAGGTAGCTGGGAGGGGCTCTTTCTCGCCTGTCAGGAACCAGAGCTAGAACCTCCAGGAGTTGAGCCTGAGCTGATCAGGAGATGGAGTTCTGGTCCAGTTGTAGGAACCTCTGGGTGGGTGGGCGTGCCTTGTCTTGCCTGCTGGGAGCCAGGCGCAGGCAGCTGAAGCAGATCCACACTGGCATGTGCCAGGCTCTGTCTTGCCCTCCACCATCCCTATCCATGTAAGCCAGAACTGTAGCTACAGGGCATCAGGAGCCAGCTTTTGGGGCCCAGTACTGAGCCCCAGGGGCAGAGACTGCAGAGCCTGACAAGCTGGAACTGGAGCTCCCAGGACCCACAAGCCTGAGCTCAGGACCCAGGTTCTGGACACCAGGAGCTGTGCCTGAGGAGCCTGGTGGGCCAGAACTGGGGCTGTAACGGGTCCTCTTCCCACCTCTCTGCCTGCATGGGTGGTCTGCCTGCTGCTCCGTGTGCCTGCCTGCTGCACCATGAATGCGGGCCAGCAAGGCTTATTCTTTGATAATTTCATACACATGTATAATATATTCAGTTCGCATTACCCTTCCTTATCCCCATCTGACTCCTTCTGGAACCTGTCTTTCCAAAAAAAATTTCTGCTTCTACTTTCATGTCTTTGGGAAAGATGCTTACATTTAGTTTACATGTTGATGTACCTCATCAATGTCCAATTAAGTTTTAACATTTTAATTTCAATCCAAGACCCTGTATGTTGGTTGATTTTAATGGCAGTTTTGGAGGTAGACATTAATATTGTAATAAAAAGGGAAGGAATAGAAGGAAAATATTTTCTATTTTTGAAAATGTTCTAATTTCTATCATCACAAATGTTAAGAATGATAAACACACTTCAAAATATATAAAGCCATGTAATATTAAAAATAAAATTAAAAGTAAAATTTCCATATAAAATCCTTTTATGACATCCTTTCACTGTAGAACCTTACAGTTATCACCCAATGTTTTTCCTTGAATTCTTCTACACATATTCTCTGACTCCCACCCACAATACAAGGATTAGGTTTTGTTTCTGGGTTCATATACTACTTCATGTGGGCTCCATTTACAGTTGACATTTAACCATTCTAATAGCTTATTTGCCTGTCTTAACCATAAGACTGACAGCATCTGGGAGTATTATTCAGTACGACATAAATGTTGTGATATATACATATATATATATATATATACTATATATATATATATATATGTGTGTGTGTGTGTGTGTGTGTGTGTGTGTGTCCTGGGTGAGGATCTCCAATCTCCAAAGACCATTCCTGGACAATAATTCAGGAAGCTTTTCATCTGTTCTCTGGTCTAATACCGCCCAAGTCCTGTACCCATCATGTGGTAAAGTGCTAGGAGTTTATTAGAGTTTATGAGCTTCAGATGATAAGGAAGTATGTTCTGAGAAACCCACATGAAGAAAGTAGGATCAGGCCAACCTTAAAGGCTGAATAGTATTTACGCAGACAAAAGAGAATGGGAAGGATATACTGTACATTTTAACACACATACAGGAGCACGTGTCTGTGGTAACCAATTACATGCAATTAAGGTAGAAATTTTTTAAGAATGTAGATAAATGTGAATGAGGTCCCAGTACCAACCAAAATGCAAACTGCCATGAAGATTCATTTCATCCTAATAGATATGATTTCTCCGATTATTATCCTGTAGACATATTTTGGGAAGATGGAAGGTAGCATAAGTAAAATAATGACTATACTTGATCACATAAAGTTGAGTCTCTTTTAAAAAGGACTGTTGCCTAGTATGGGTGAAACACACCTGTGATCCTAGCTAGCACTAGGGAGTGGTGAGGCGGGAGGATTGCAAGTCCAAGGCCTGCCTGTGTTAGACAGCAAGACCTAAGACAAAAAGACTATACAGGGAGATGGTTTTCTCCAGCAGTGTAAGAAGTAGAACCTTCTTTCCTCTTTTAATGCATCCTTGGCCTCTAGCACATTTTATTACTTGAACATTAAGGTGTGTCCTATCTTGGCCCTCACAGTATCAAAATTGGCTATGAAAGCCCAGCATGCTAGCCAAAGTTTGGAAAATTACTGGTTAAACATCTATCTTTTAATTAAAAATCAACACCCTGTAGATTTCAATGTATCACACATTCTTTAAAGAGCACTAGTATTAAAGTGGTAGTAAAAATTTCAAGAAGGAATTCATGAAAGGATAATACATGGTTGAAAGAGAGTTATGGTTTGGACAGAATTCAGACCCTAATGGAAGGTTAGAGCCTTAAGAGCCATTGGCTGTTCATAGAAGAACAAAAAAAAAAGTTGATATAATTGTTGGAATGGAGTCTAAGTTAGGAGTGAGAAGGGAAGTGACTTGTCTCTAATGCAGGAAAACTCAAACCCGTCCTTCTCAGATATTTCCACTGCTTTCTTAGGCACCCAAACTGAATTTTAAATTCTTCCCCCACTGGGGCCATGTGACTATTTATTATTTATGGAGTGGCATATATACAGTTCACATTTTACTAATGTTTTTAAATTAATTAGTAAATGTTTGGAGAGCACTTTGAAGATGAAAAGTTGTGTAAGTGCTAAGTGTGATCATTATGCCATTATCATAAAACACATAAAAGTCATGGAATCTTGTAAGCTAAATAGGTGGAGAATGACTGTGCCACACAGCACTCAAGGGGAAGATGGCAGAAGGACAGACTCGGCATAAAGAGGAGGCATGGACGGCCCTGCAAAGCAGGTGAGTGTAAACGGAGCGGGCGACAGCAGGATGGCTGCCATCTCCTGGAAGAACTAAAATTGTTAAGCTTCTCAGAAATGTGCAACTCCTTCAATCATTTTGTGGAAATAGGAGCAATACAAATTCAAAACAAAGTAAAAAATGATTGAGTTGGAATATTTTTCACCATTAGAGTATATGCTAATTAATTTTCCTGAAAAAAACTTTCCAATATGTGTATAAGTGCTAAAACTTGAAGATGTTTGGGGCTTTATCCTTAAAGAGATAACTTCACTGTGAACATAGAAAGAATACTAATTATGTATTTGTCTCTAATGGTGTGGGCTGATACAGGCCTTAATGTTTAGGTTTGCATTGTGCTGTCTTCCCCTAAGGAAAGTGTAAAACTAAGTTGAAGTCTTATTTCCTAATTATTGGAATACTGCACTGCTTCACTATTCTATATTTTAGTACCATGATTTAATATTTATTTTGGAAACAAAGACAAAAACAAAAAGAAAAAGATCGTGTTTTGTTCCATTACCAATGTCATTTGGTCAGATTGTAATTGGCCTGGAAGCCAACGAAATGTACTGACTACACACACAGCACACACAAGTGGACCAAAGCTTTTTACATTTTGATTTTTAAGTTAGATTAACATAAAGATGTATTCACATACACATTAGTCTTTCCTTCACTATGCAGAACTTGATAACCCCATTGAGAAGTACTATATTTTTAATAAAAAATTGTACACAAGTCTTTAGTTTGAGTATTGAGAAGTTGTAATTGCCCACTAACAGCTTTAGTAAGTCTGCTTTTCACATTCACATTAATATTTATCTTAATTAACTGTTAGAGAAACATAGAAATCATTTCCATGAAACTAAGTTATTGTTAATTTTATTTAACTATCAAAATTTATAAAATCTCAGATGTAAGTAATGTATTGTATCTCCTTCCTATCAATTTGATGGATTTTTTATACATCATTAATAATATCTGAGCAATATGTAAAAACAGACCCTTTTTCTCAAAGAATTAATAATTGTAAATACAAACTACATGTAGGCTGTGGTTTGTAAATTTCTTTATATCCTTTATAAATAATCCTTTACAGCATTAGTCTTATCATTATTAGATCATAATGATTCTGATATACACCATGTGAGTTAGTAAAACAAAAGTAACATATGTTGCTAAAATCAAATGAAGTGTGTTTTTCTTTACTTCAACTGATACCCAAGACTTAATTTCTGTTGGATGATAAAATTTGTTCTACTGTTTGATTCCATTTCCTTAATATTGGAAAAACAGGATGAATGAGTTGCAAATTCCAACTCCAGACTAGGAAGTCTCTCACTCTAAAAATGTTACTTCAGGAAGTTGGAAAATTAGAAAATTCTTATAGCTAATGATTATTTTCTCATCATTTTATAGAGAAATTTAAAGGCAACAATAAGTGGTTTCTGAATATGTATATTAAATTATAAAACTGTCAATATTAATTTTATTTACAAAAGCATAATTTTATATGATTCAATCTTTTTTAATTAATTAATTAATTTTTTTGTATCTGTATGAATGTACTGTCTGCATGTAGGTCTGTGCACCCGTGTCGTGAAATGCCGCAGAGGTCAGAAGAGGGCGTCAGATTCCCTGGGACTGGAGCCAAAGACGGTTCTTGGCCCCCATGTGGGTGCTGGGGATCGAACCCAGGTCCTCTGCAAGAGCAGTTGGCGCTCTTAACCGCTAGGCCATCTGTCCATCCCTATGATTCAATCTTTTATAAGGACATAATTGATAAGAATAAAAAAATCCATCCCAATTATTTGCCACATTGAATTTTTCATTTATCTCATTTCCACAGGGAGGGACTTATTCCATGGCAAACTATGTGAGTACAAGGAAAATATGGAAGCATTTATTAATAAAGTATAGAGGGAAACATCTTAGGGCACACGCTCCTGTAGAAAACTAAATTACCAGAACTTACCATATCATTTAGTCAACCACTTTACACAAATATTCAAACATGAATCAATGAATCAGTTAATCAGACTGAGGAAAAAAATGTTTTATATCTGAAGCAGGAGGAATTCTTGAACCAAGTTGTTCAAGGTTAGCCTGGGCCACAGAGCAAGTGACCATCTGGAAAAATAGGGGGAGGGAGCTTTTACACAGTTTTTTTTCCCCCAATCCAAAAAGTTCATAGGCATCATTTGGAAACACTGAGAGACAATGATTTTTTGTTTGCAATTTTCTTTTTTTATTTATTATTTTTATTATATTTTAAGGGATTCACAATATAAGAACACAGTTGTTTTCAGATCACATTGACATTGCTCAGTTTGCCATACAATTATGTAGTTGGTGCTAGCATCCACAGATGAGGGATACCATTCATCGTTTGTTTTTCTGGGACTGTGTTACTTCACTCAGCATGATATCTTCTAGCTCCAGCCATTTACCTGCAAAACTCATGATGTCAGCTTTCTTTACTGCTGCATAGAATTCCATTGTGTAGATGTACCACATTTTCTCTATCCACTCATCAGTTGAGGGGCACTTGGGTCGGTCGGTTCCAGCTCCTTGGTATTGTGCAGAGAGATGCAATAAACATGGCGGTGCATGTATCTCTGTGGTAAGATGAGTCTTGTGGGTACATGCCCAGGAGTGGTATGGCTGAGTCAGGTGGCAAATTCATTCCAAGTCTTCCAAGGGTTCTCCACACTGCTTTCCATAGTGGCTGTACCAGTTTACATTCCCACCAGCAGTGGATGAGTGTTTCCCCTTTCCCCACAACCTCTCCAGCACTTGGTATCATTTGTTTTCTTGATCTTGGCCAGTCTTATTGGAGTAAGATGATATCTTAAAGTGGTTTGATTTGCTTTTCCTTAATGATTAATGATATTGAACACTTCTTAAGATGTTTCTCAGCCATCTCTAATTCCTCACTTGTGAAGTCTCTGTTCAGCTCTTTGCTCCATCTATTGAGTGGGTCATTTGTTTTCTTTCTTCTTTGTTTTTTGAGTAGTTTATATATTCTGGAAATCAATGCTTTGTCAGATGTATCTGCAGTGAAGGTTTCCTCCCACTCTGTGGGATTTCTCTTCACTTCCTTGATTGTTTCTTTTGATGTACAGAAGCTTTTGAGTTTGATGAGGTCCCATTTGTCAATTGTCGACCTTAATTCTTGTGCAGCTGCTGTCTGATTTAGGAAGTCTTTTCCTACGCCTATGTCTTGTAGTCTGCTGCCAACTTTTTCTTCTATCACCTTCAGAGTTTGGGGTTTCACGTTGAGGTCTTTAATCCATCTGGAGTTGACTTTTGTACAGGGTGAGAGGTAGGGGTTTAATTTCATTCTTCTACAAGTGGTGATCCAGTTTTGCCAACACCACTTGCTGAAGATGCTGTCTTTTCTCCATTGTGGTTTCTTGGCCCCCTTGTCAAATATGAGATGGCTGAAATTGTATGTGCTCAGATTTGGATCTTCGGTTTTGTTCCATTGGTCAACAGGTCTGTTTTTGTGCCAGTACCAGGCTGTTTTTATGACTATAGCCCTGTAGTATAGTTTAAAATCTGGTATAGAGATCCCTCCTGTGTAGCTCTTTTCACTCAGGATTGATTTGGCTATTCGGGGTCTTTTGTTTTTCCAAATGAATTTAAGAACTTTTGTTTCCAAGCCTGTGAAGAAACTCTTGGGGATTTTGATTGGGATTGCATTAAATCTATACAAGAGTTTTGGTAAAATGGACATTTTTACAATGTTAATTTTCCCAATCCATGAGCATGGGAGGTTTTTCCATCTTCTGAGGTCTTCTTCAATTTCTTTCTTTAAGGGTTTAAAATTTTTGTTGTAGAGGTCTTTGGTGTCTTTGGTTAGGTTTGTTCCTAGGTATCTTATTGTTTTTGAGGCTATTGTGAGTGGGAAGGTCTCTTTGAATTCTTTCTCCAGTTGCTTGTTCTTGGTGTAAAGAAAGGCCATTGATTTTCTAAGGTTAATTTTGTATCCTGCCACTTTGCTGAAGCTGTTAATCGTTTCTAGGAGTTTTCTGGTGGAGTTTTTTGCATCCCTTAAGTAAACAATCATATCATCAGCAAATAGGGATAGTTTGACTTCCTCTTTTCCAATTAGTACTCCTTTAATATCCTTTTCTTGCCTTATTGCTCTAGCAAGTGTTTCAAGCACTATATTGAAGAGGAGTGGTGATAGGGGGCAGCCTTGCCGAGTTCCTACCTTTAAAGGGAATGTTTCTGTCATTTCCCCATTTAGGATGATATTGGCTGTGGGTTTCCTGTATATGGCTTTGATTACATTGAGGAATGATCCCTCCAATCCAATTCCTTCTAGGACTTTAAGCATGAAGGGATGCTGGATTTTGTCAAAGGCTTTTTCAGCATCAATTGAGATGATGGTGTGGTTTTTGTCTTTGATTCCGTTTATGTGTTTGATGATGTTTATTGATTTTCGTATGTTGAACCATCCCTGCATCTCTGGTATGAATCCAACTTGGTCATGATGGATGATCTTCTTGATGTGGGTCTGTATGCGATTTGCCAGTATTCTGTTTAGAATTTTGGCATCTGTGTTCATGAGGGAGATGGGTCTATAATTCTCCTTTTTAGTTGGATCTTTGCCTGGTTTTGGTAATAGAGTGATGTTGGCTTCATAGAAGGAATTTGGGAGAATTCCCTCTGATTGTATACTTCTAAACAGTTTCAGAAATAATGGTTGTAGGTCTTTTTGAAATGTTTTATAGAATTCTGCTGTGAAACCGTCTGGGCCTGGGCTTTTTTTAGTTGGGAGGCTTCTTACTACATCCTCTATTTCTTCATATGTTATGGGTCTGTTTAAGCTGCTGGTCTCCTCTTGGCCAAGCTTTGGTGATTCCCAGGATTTCAGATATTCATCCATTTCTTCTAGATTTTCAAACTTGGTAGAATATAGGTTCTTGTAATATTCCCATATAATTTTCTTGATCTTTTCCTTGTCCGTTGTGATATTTCCCTTTTCATCACAGATTGTATTGATTTGGAGTTGTTCCTTCTTTCTTTTTGTTAACTGGGCTAGAGGTCTGTCTATCTTGTTTATTCTTTCAAAGAACCAACTTTTGGCTTCATTGATTTTTTGTATTGTTTTCTTTGTTTCTATTTCATTGATTTCTGCTCTGATTTTTGTTATTTCTTCCTGTCTGTTGCGTTTAGGGTTCATCTGTTGTTGCCTCTCAAGTGCTTTTAGCTGTAGTGTTAGATCATTCACTTGTGCTCTTTCTGTTTTTCTAATGTAGGCACCCAGGGCTATAAACTTCCCTCTTAGGACTGCTTTTAAGGTATCCCATAGGTTTTGTTGTGTTGTATTGTCATTGTCATTCAGTTCCAGGAATGTTTTTATTTCTTTCTTTATCTCTTCCTTGACCCATTCATTATTCAAGAGTGTGTTGTTTAGTCTCCATGTGTTCTTGTAGGCAGGAGGGCTTGTCCTGGTGTTGATGTTGAGCTTCATTGCACTGTGGTCTGACAGGATGCATGAAATTATTTCAATCTTTTTGTATTTGTGGAGGTTTCTTCTGTGTCCCAGTATGTGGTCGATTTTGGAGAATGTTCCGTGGGGTGCTGAGTAGAAAGTGTATTCTCTGGTATTAGGGTGGAATATTCGGTAGAGGTCTATGAGGTCCATTTGGTGTATCATATCATTCAGTTCAGATGTCTCTCTGTTTATTCTTTGTCCTGTTGACCTGTCCAAAGGACTCAGTGGGGTATTGAAGTCCCCTACTATGAGTGTACTGGGGTTAGTGTGTGACTTGTGGTCCTGGAGAATTGTCTTTATAAAGTTTGGTGCACCAGAGTTTGGGGCATATATATTCATAATTGTGAAATCTTCTTGGTGAATTGTTCCTTTGATAAAAATGTAATGGCCTTCTTTGTCTCTTCTGATTTCTTTTACTTTGAAGTCTATTTTGTCTGATATTAAAATAGCAACACCTGTTTCTTTTTGGTACCATTTGCTTGGAAATCTTTTTCCATCCTTTCACTTTAAGGTGGTGCCTGTCCTTGAAGGTAAGATGCGTTTCTTGTAGACAGCATATCAATGGGTTCTGTTTCCTAATCCAATCTCCCAGTCTATGTCTTTTGATTGGGGAATTTAGTCCATTAATATTTAAGGTTATGACTGATAGGTTTGTGTTGCTTCTTTTCGCCTTATTATCCATTTGCAGTTTTGGTTGGTTTCCTTATTTTTTCCAACATGGGATGTTTTCAGTGTTTCCACTTCCTTCTGGAGTTTGTCATTGTCTCTCTCTAGGTCCTTCTTGAGTTTTTCATTCTCTTTTTTTAATTCTTTGATTTGCTCTTTATAATCTTGTACTTCTTTAAGTATGTTCATAATTGTTCTTCTAATATCTGTGTCCTGGGCCATCCCCAGAGGGAATCCCACTGTAGGAATCTTCCACGGGTTTGGTAGAGCTTGGTGTGGAATTATCCTGCACCTTTCCCATGTTGTCTCTTCTCCATGTCCTGGCATGTGTGTTTCTCTTTGCCTGTATTCTAATGTGAATCCCAAATGCCTCTTCACTGTTTTGAAGGCTTGCTTTGCTTGCCTCCTTAAGATGCCTTCGTTGTTTGTTTGATTGATTTGTTTTTCTCTTTTACTCCTTGCTTATGGAGTGTTGACTTCTCTAAGTTTTAGGCTTTCTTTTGGAAGTCTAACTCATTCTTCCCTTTCTGTTCTGAAGGTTCTCTAAAAGACCCACTTGGACACTCCTTCATCAATCCCAGTTGGTGGGGGTGAAGGGGGGTTGCTGTTACCTGTGCTTCAGGTGGTCTGGGGAGATCCCTGATCTCAAGACTCACAGAAACCCACCTTTTATACCAGCTGGGAGGTCAATTCCACCCCCACAGCCACACAAGCCAATTGGGCCAAAGACAATGAAATCCAATCAAACAATCTGCCTGGCTGAAGCACCCAGCTCCTACCTGTGCTTCAGGTGGTCTTGGGAGATCCCCCGTTTGCAATTTTCAAGCAATTGGACAGAGTACTTTTTAATTTTTTTTAAATTTTTATTGAGCTTTTTGTACATTTCATACAACAGTTCTTAATCAAATTTAGACCCCTACCCATCTGTGTCCCCCAACTCCCCACCAAACTGCATGTCTTCCCCCATACATGTTAAGTCCTAGCCAGGCAGGCATTTGTACCCAGATGTGCTTCT
Source organism: Rhizomys pruinosus (assembly GCA_009823505.1). Taxonomy (NCBI): domain Eukaryota; kingdom Metazoa; phylum Chordata; class Mammalia; order Rodentia; family Spalacidae; genus Rhizomys; species Rhizomys pruinosus. The sequence continues at coordinate 559,394 of VZQC01009130.1, forward strand.
GTGCAAACTCATCCACTGTAGTCTATTCAACCTATCCAGAGATCATAAGTAAGGCCTATCTCCCTCACCCCATAGTAATCCGTCTCCAAAAGTTCCCAGACTAGGGCCAGCCCACCACTCATTTATCTCCTTCCCTCTGGGCCCTTGTTAAATTGACTTGACATGGGGCTTGTGCCACAAGTTCACATGTCCAAGCTTTGGCCTGAAAGCCTCTACCTCACTATGTTAATGAACCAGCACAAGAGGGGGCAGAAAGACTGTCATAATCTTTTCTTAAGTAATATGAAACTTCTAAAAAGTAAGACTTGGACATTTCACCTACATTGAAGCCTTAGCTAATATTATTTCTTTAGGAAAAATTATCTCTTCATGAGTGGGTATTATCAAACTAAAAAATAGGCTTCTGATAGATGTTTGACTTTGTTAGCAAATGAAAAGCAAAATAAACTGGGTGTGGTGGCTCACACCTTTAATCTCAGCCTGGTTCTCTGTGAGTTCAAGGCCAGTCTGACTACATAGTGAGTTCCACGGCAGCTGGGACTGAAGAGAGACCCTATCTCAAAAAAACACAATAAAACAAAACAAAAAAATCAAAATTAATGTTACAAATATCTTATACACATTCATATAAGCATGTATTATACATGTATAGATCTAGTGTATAAAACACAGAGAATATAGTACATAAAGTATATAACATATATAAAATGTTAAAGTGTTCATTTGCATTAATATAAAATGCTTGTTTATAAATAGTAATATAAAATATTAATATAAAATATAAAATGTTTGTAATGGGTTGAATTGTGCATCCCGTACATCGATATTCTAACCCTTACTATATTACTATACTTAGAGCAAGGTAAATGAGGTGATTTTATTAAAGTTAGGTCATTGGGGTAGAACCTAATCCAGTAAAACTGTGGTCCTTATAAGACCAGGAGTTAGACATAGATATGCACTAAAGGAGGGCCTGTGAAGACATAGGGTGAGGATAACCATCTACAAGCCTTGAGAGACCTCCACAGAATCTAAACCTTACTCAGTTTCCAGCCTCCAAAACTGTGAAACAGTATCTTTCTGTTATAGAACATAGTCTCTGTGACTTGTTATGGCACATATTTCAAGCTAATGCACACAAAAAAGTTAATTTTATACAGTTCCTTCACATTACATTTATTAGGAAAAACTGAAAAAAACAAAAAATATGAATATAGTAAATTCATTTAACGTCTAAAGACACCTCTTCTACATGTATATCAAACTTAATACTATTTCATAATAAATAAACTAAAAGTGCCTCCTAAATTATTATGAATATGACAGTTTACTCTAAATTTTTTTTAACGGGCAGGGGTATAGCTCAATAGATAAAGTTCTTGCCATGGAGCCATGAGGATTTGAGTTCAGATCACCCACCCACAACTAAAAAGCCAATCATGGGGCCATAGTGCTTATAATCCAGGAATCACAGTGCAGTGGAGGTGAAAAGAGGCAGGGAGGGGTGGTGGCTGGATCAGGAACTCCAGGCTGCATAAAAGACTGTCTCAAAAACTAAGACAGAGGGCTGGAGAGAAGGTTCAGTGGTTAAGAGCTCTTTCAGAGGACCAGGTTTTGGGTTCCCAGCACCAACATGGTGGCTAACAATTGTTCATAACTCCAGTTCCAGGAGATCCAACTCCCTGTTTTGCCATCCATTTTGCATGCACATAGTGCACTTACATACATGAGATAAACACTCATACATGTAAAATAAAAATAAATCAACAAAATAAAATATTTAATAAGAAAAGGTGAAACTAACTGAAGAGACAGTTGGCTTTCTGAAGCTGTGGACCTGGATTGGATGATTGGCTGGGAGTTGTGGAGGAAGGTTACATCAGAACCTTTGAGATGCTGTCCTAGGAAACCAGGGCTTCCCCTAACTTACTGGGCTTTAAATTTACATGCCATTAAAATAAATTTGGATTTGTTCATATTTTTAAAAAGATGGATAAATGATAGATAGATATGGGTAGATAGGTAGATAGATAGATAGATAGATAGATAGATAGATAGATAGATAGAAGATAGATAGATAGATAGATAGATAGATAGATAGATAGATAGATAAAAGAGAGAGAGACAGAGAGAGAAAAAATATCCAACGTGGATATTTGGCCCCTGCACACACATGCACAGACATGTGCAACCACACACACAGATTAAAATAAATAAATCTATGTATATTCTCTCATTCAGTACAGCTGTTCTTTCCAAGATGAACTTAATCCCCAAAGTTTACAGCACCATGATTTGTAACTAACAGTAAATAAACTTCACAGCTGAGTGAAAAACAGCAGATCCCCAAAAGTTGCATACTGTATGATTTGATTGTATAATGTTCTTACAGTACAAAAACATAGAAGAGAAAGATTGGTGGTTCTTAGGGGTTAAGGAGGTCAAGAGAACAGGAGATAAATGGATTAAGTTATTAGAAACGAAACAAGGGACACTTGTGATGGTAGAAATTCTCAGGACTTTGGCTATATGCATGTAAATATCCTGGTTGTGATATTACATTATAAATTATCATAAGATAAGCTGTTTAAAGGGTGCGATGAATTTATATTCTTTCTTACAGCTGCATGCAAGTCTGTAATTGCTTCAAAATGAAACATTTAACTTAAAATGGTTTAAAAAATATATGTAGAAATGCCTTCTCTTAGGAAGAAGATTCTATAAGATAACTTGCCCAGTAATTCCAACAGGACACTCCCATAAAGAAAAAGCAGAGTTTCTTTCCACTTCATTTTCTAGGATCCAAATATAAGGGAACCGTTGTCCAGAGGTAAGCAGGATATGCCTGGAACTTGCTGCGTCCTGAGATTTTGCACTCATAAACTTTGCTTAACAGACTAAATTTCCATTCTTCATTTTAAGTAGATTCCTGCCTTCAGCCCCAGGGGTCACTGGCAGACTTTTATTTCCCAATGGATGAGAGAGACTCCTTCATCTTTTTGGTCATTGTTGGGATGAGGTGCATGTGGTCATCCACACATTTGGCAACACAGCTGTCCAACTGCTGCTTCACCTGCAGCTCCTTACTCCCTGAATCCATTGAGTCTTTGGCTTTGTTGTTGCAATGCATGGTACACCGGGACAGGTGGTCCTGGAACCTTTCCAGCTGGTTGGTCACCAAGGCCTGGGCCTGAGCCAGAGGGGCATGGCAGCGCTCGATGCATATGGCAGCGCTCAATGCATTTGTGTACCTGCTGCCTAGAAGCTTGGCTGTCCTCACAGCAGTTGGCCCTAAACATGAGGCCCTGGGGAGGGAGGGTGGTGCCTGGTTAGAAAGTCTCAAGGAAGGACCCAAAATGAAGTGGAAAGAAACTGGTGCTAAAATTTGGGTCAAAGATAGCACGCGGGTTTTAAATCTTAAATTTCATGTGAAAGTGCTTGTCCTGAATTTCATGTGAAAGTGCTTGTCCTGGCAGAGATTGCCCTGGTACCAAAGTCCCAGATTCTTCTCACCACAGGCTGCCAGTTTCCTTCAACCACCTGAAGATCTGGTACAGTTGAGGTTTGTCTGTTGTCAACCTTCTATTTACCAAAAGGTTCACCACACCAATTTGCATAAGCTCTGAAACAAAACTTAATAGATGAGTAATTCAGGAGGAGAAAAAAGTTCCCTTTCCAGATTTTGTTTGTTTGGTTTCCTCTTGTATGCAAGGATAAGTATGAAGTGGATTTAGGGTATGGAGTTGAGGGGTGGAAACTATGGAAGGTGTCTTGTATTCTAACACCAATGGTGTTGGTGTCATTTCTTCAAGTTCCTATAGCACATCTTATAATCTGGAAGCCCTGCAGAAACAGAAATGTCACACTGTGAGAAACAGCTTCCTTCACTGGCTTTCTGCAGCAGAGTGACCTATCTTGCAGTGATACCATCTCCCAGAAGGGAGTTTGGTTGTCACACACAGCAGTATCTGGAATTAAACAGTACAGGAGAAACTGCTGGCTAGTTGAGAAAGTCCTTAAATTCATTTGGAAAAACAAAAGACCCGGAATAGCCAAAACAACCCTAAGTGAAAAGAGCTACTCAGGGGGGATCACTACACCAGACTCCAAACTATACTACAGGGCTATAGTCATAAAAACAGCCTGGTACTGGCACAAAAACAGACCTGTTGACCAATGGTACAAAACCGAAGATCCAAATCTGAGCACATACAATTTCAGCCATCTTGTATTTGACAAGGGGGCCAAGAAGCCACAATGGAGAAAGGACAGCATCTTTAGCAAGTGGTGTTGGCAAAACTGGATCACCACTTGTAGAAAAATGAAATTAAACCCCTAGCTCTCAGTATCCTCTGCTGGGTCTTCCGCTCTCTTTAATATCCTAATGAGAAAAAGCAGCTAGTGAGTCTATCTTCCTCATCTCTATTGACGGTCCCTTGGTATTTTTATCTTGTAACAGACTCTAATCTATATGTTGAGGGATGACAAATTAGTATGCTCAACCCACAACACTATTCCAAACTTTGAACTTGTCTCTCTCACCCATATTGCCATTTGAATTTCCTAAACATGATACTGCTCTCTGAGCACCATTGTCATCTTACCTAATGACAACTCTAACTTTTAAGCTTTCCAGCTAAAGACATAGAAACCGTCCTTGATTCCTCTCTTCTAACCCATCCATCCATAGCAATCCATCTGAACATCTCCATCGACTCTATAATCAAAATATACACAAACTTCAACCTCTTTCATTTTCTCTGCCTTTATTATCCTGTTCAGAGCCAGTACCATCTTCTCCTTTCATTGTTAGAGTAAAATCCTCTCACTCTCCAACTTACCCACTGCAGTTTATTCTTCACAACACCCAGAGGCATCCCACCCAAACATTAGGTCAAACCATCACAATCTTCTGCTAAAGCTGCCCAATGCCCCTACTTCATTCAGAGAAAAAAAAATGATTATCATGACCCACAAAGCTCAGTAAGATCAGGCCGATGGTACCTCTCACCCTTCCTTTCTTGATACTCTTCCCTCATTTATAGCTCTACTCACAGACCCTTCAGTAGCAAGTCTACTTACTTACTTCTGGACAGTAATTACATTATACACTTTGACATATTCCAAACAATAGCTTACAAAACTCCCTCACCAATTTTAACTATGCTCACATTTGACCTTCTTGGCAGGTCTCTTCTGACCAGTCTATTTAACATGTAGTTTTCCACCACCTCCACTTAACACAAGGCTTGTATTTATGACAAGCCTTGTGTTATTTCCCAAATCTACTTTTTTTCTATAGAACGTAATACTTTGTAACCAATTAGTATTGAATTTCTTCATTATATTTTAGTTTTGTTGTCTCTATTCAGTAAATTATAAGCTCCATAAGGACAGAGATATCTAGTCCTATAATAGTGCCTGGCACATAGGAAAATCACCTATATTTGAAGGAATAAATGCATATTGATTTATCTTTATCATTCCTATGTGCTGATAAATAAGCAGCCTGAATAATATATTTACTAATTCTATACTATTTCCAAATTTACCAGTTTACTGAATCCATAACTAATATAAAATAACACATTTTATACTTAACTGAGAACCAAGATTTTACTGACATTCTCCTGTCCTTTTACTCAGAAGAACAGAGTCAAACACAAAAATAAAACTGACACGGTGTGGAAAGATCACCCTGGGCATCTTGATGACACTGATTGCTGCTGTAGTAATTGGACTCCTTATCTATTTTGTCACCTGTGGTAAGTATCCTTTATGTTTGTCTTTTTGGTCAAAAGAATTTGTTGACTTCATACTGGGAAAATTGGGAAATTTGAGGAGGAAAGGGAACAGATGAAGTTTGTTGCATTTTTTTCCTTAGAGTCACGAACATTTATTGCACTAATATTTAAAGCTTTATTGAGGAATAACTGACATGCAAATAATTGCACATTTAACATATATTTTAATGAGCTTTGGCATGAGTCATGACACTATCAATACAATTAAGATACTGAACACTCCCAACACCTCCAAGAGTTTGTCTTCAGACTTTGTCCTCGCGTGTCTTATAGCTCAGTGAATTCTAAGACTCGAGATTTGCAGTGCTCTATCTTTTTTCCTTTTTCTTTTTGGGAAAGACTTGGGGATTGGGAATGCATTGATGAGTAGACACAACTTCTTGATAAACAATATTCTATACAGAGACAACAAGTGAGTTAACAAATAAATATAAAAGCCAATAATCTGAGATTTTTTACTACAAAAATAAAATGTCTTACTCTATTGTCTACATTTTTCTCTATACAATACTTTCTTTTTTATTTATTTTTTATTGTTATTAAACTTTTTCCATAAATCATACATCCTTTCTCAATCAAATTTAGAGTTGCTTTCCTTTCCATCTCCCCCACCCCGCCTGAGTCCCTGCACTTTGCCATATATGTCTTGCATCTTTTTCTGAGTCTTTCCAGAGTTTTTTTTCTCTCCAGATCTTTTTTTATATTTTATTTTTATTTTATTTATTTATTTCTGTGTGTGAATATACTGTCTGTGCACCCGTGTCGTGCAATGCCGCAGAGGTCAGAAGAGGGTGTCGGATTCCCCTGGAACTGGAGTTCTGGAATTGGAGTTACAGATAGTTCTCAGCCGCCATGTGGGTGCTGGGGATCAAACCCGGGTCCTCTGCAAGAGCAGTCGGAGCTCTTACCCACTAGGCCATCTCTCCAGCCCCTCTCTCCAGTTCTTTTGTTGTTATTGTTCTCTCTAACTTGTATTACATATATATATATATATATATATATATTAATTATATACTTACGTACATACACATATCACCTGAATTGGAGGATTTTTTTTTTCTAAAAGATGTCATGTTTTCCTTAAGGAAGTGCTCAAAATTTCCTCCTTGGCAAGCGCAAACAACCATCAATCCTGCCTTGTGCTTCACACTGGGGTCTTTCCCTCCCTGGTCCCCAAATGAGTCCAATAAGCACGCATCCTGTATTGATCTTCCTATCACTGCCTCCTTTGATATAGCAGGTAGTCCAACCATGACAGTCTATACTCTGACAAAGACCGAAATCCCCTTAGCTGCTTAGACCACAAGCTGAGTATCTCATTAGTCCCCATCTGGCCTTGAAGGTTTGGAGGATTCTTGGAGTGACATGAGTCTTCATTCCATCTTGGAAAGTTAAAAAAGCTGTGTCTCATGTCTTTGAAGAGTGGCAAAGGCAGTGGTGGCCACAGAGTAGATGCATTTACCAGTAAAAATTGAACACAGGCCAAACAACAGTGCTCTCTCTTTTTTCTTTTTGTCTTTTTACTAAGAACTCAAGTTTTATAGATGAAGTACAATTTTTCTAGTCTTACTGATTATTTCTGGTTTTACTTTCCTTTTGGATGCTTAAGTCCACCCAGTTAGCCCAGATTAACCAAGGTTTTTGTTTTCTTGAGGTCAGATGAGGATCTTGTCCTCAGGGGTCTCTCAGAGGGTTTTTTTGGGGGGGGGGGAGGAGGGGAGGAAGCCTGGATACTTTCAGTTTTTTTTTTTGGTTTTTTTTTTTTTTTGGCCTTTTCGAGACAGGGTCTTCCTGTAGCCCCAGCTGTCCTGGAATTCACTCTGTAGACCAGGCTGGCCTTGAACTCACAAAGATCTGCCTGCCTCTGCCTCCCAAGTGCTAGGATTAAAGGCGTGCGCCACCACGCCTGGCTCCTTTCAGCTTTTTATTTACCAGTTCCATCTACTCAAGGACAAAATCAGGTCTTGCTAGACCAGGCTTCCTTTTCTGAAGCATGAGTAGACTTTTCTCTTTACAGACTGGACACTGGCTGAAGTCCCATTAGTGGATCTCCAAGACCTCCCTGAACAGGAAGACTGGTGAACCACATTTGCAAGACATTTCAAGAGATGCCCCATGCATAGTCCCCTAGGACTTGGTTGACCTCTGAGAGCAAGGAACAAAGTTATCCCTTAGGTCCCTCAGCCAAACTGGTATGGGCATTAAGTATGGTCATTAAGCACTCAGAAAGGCTAAGTTACACCAGCCTGCATGAAAATTGTATGCTTTGAAAACAAACTATTTTATTTCCATATCATATTTCTTGATTTGCATTTTTCCATTTTAATTTTATATTACTCTAAAAGATGCATATATACCCTCCATCATATACCAAAAATCCAAGATCTGACTATAAATGGTAGGTTAGTTCTAGAACCTGTTTAGGGATTCACAATATAAGAGCACAGTTGTTTTCAGATCATGAAGCTATAACATTAATGTTTCTCAGTTTGCCTTACAACTAGGTACTTGGTGTTAGCATCCACAAATGAGGGATACCATTCATCTTTTGTTTTTTCTGTGACTGTGTTACTTCACTTAGCATAAAATCTTCCAGTTTCATCCATTTACCTGCAAATTTCATAACGTTATCTTTCTTTACCACTGCATAGAACTCCATTGTGTAGATGTACCACATTTTCTCTACCCACTTGAAGGTTGAGGGGCACTTGGGTTGGTTCCAGCTATTCGCTATTGTGAAGAGAGCTGCAATAAACATGGCTGTACATGTATCTCTGTGGTAGGAAGAGTCTGGTGGATATACACCCAGAAGTGATACGGCTGGGTCAGGTGGTAGGCTCATTTTGAGTCTTTTAAGGGCTCTCCACACTGCTTTCCATAGTGGTTGTACGAGTTTGCATTCACACCAGCAGTGGATGAGTGTTCCCCTTTCCCCACACCTTCTCCAGCATTTGGTATAATTTGTTTTCTTGATCCTAGCCAGCCTTATCGGGGTGAGATGATATCTTAAAGTGGTTTTAATTTGCATTTCCTTAATTATTAGTGATGTTGAACAATTTTTAAGATGTTTCTCAGCCTCTCTATTTCCTCACTTGTGAAGTCTCTGTTCAGCTCTTTACTCCATCTTTTGAGTGAGTCATTTGTTTTCTTACTTCTTTGTTTTGGGGGGTTTGGGGATTTTGGGTGTTTTTAAGGCAGGGTCTTTTTTTTTTTAATGTGTATGAATGTACTGTCTGCATGTAGGTTTGTGCACCCGTGTTGTGCAATGCCGCAGAGGTCAGAAGAGGGTCTCGGATTCCCCTGGAACTGGAGTTCTCCTGGAATTGGAGTTACAGACGGTTCTCAGCCACCATGTGGGTGCTGGGGATCGAACCCGTGTCCTCTGCAAGAGTGTTGGCGCTCTTAACCGCTAGGCCATCTCTCCAGCCCCAACGCAGGGTCTTTTTAAGACTCCTTAAAAGCCCCAGCTGTCCTGGACCTCACTCTGTAGACCAGACTGGCCTTGAACTCACAAAGATCCACCTGCCTCTGCCTCCCGAGTGCTAGGATTAAAGGCATGCACCACCATGCTCAGCTACTTCTTTGTTTTTTGAGTAGTTTATATTCTGGAAGTTAATGCTCTGTCAGATGTAACTGCAGTGAAGGTTTCCTCCCACTCTGTGGGTTTTCTCTTCACTTCCCTGATTGTTTCTTTTGCTGTAGAGAAACTTTTGAATTTAATAAGGTTCCACCTGTCAATTGTCAACCTTATTTCCCATGCAGGTGCTGTCTGATTTAGAAAGTCTTTTCCTATGCCTATTCTTGTAAGTTACTGCCAAATTTTTCTTCCATCACCATCAGAGTTTGGGGTTTCACATTGAGGTCTTTGATCCATTTGGAGTTGATTTTTGTACAGGGTGAGAGTTAGGGGTTTAATTTTATTCTTGTACAAGTGGTGATCTGGTTTTGCCAACACCATTTGCTGAAGATGTTGTCTTTCCTCTATTGAGTCTTTTTGGCCCTCTTGTCAAATATGAGGTGGCTGAAATTGTATGTGCTCAAGTTTGGATCTTCAGTTTTGTTCCATTGGTCTACAGATCTGTTTTTGTGCCTGTACCAGGCTGTTTATTATGACTATAGCCCTGCAGTATAGTTTGAAGTCTGGTATAGAAATCACCCCCCCCCCGTATTGCTCTTTTCATTCAGGGTCACTTTGGCTATTTGGGGTCTTTTGTTGTTCCATAGGAATTTAAGAATTTTTTTCCAAACCTGTAATAAATGTCTTGGGGATTTTAATTGGAATTGCATTGAATTGGTATATTAATTTGGATAGAATGGACATTTTTACTATATTAATTTTCCCAATCCATGAGTAAGGGAGGTCTTTCCATCTACTGATGTCTTCTTCAATCTCCTTCCTCAGGAGTTTATAACTTTTGTTGTAGAGATCTTTGGTGTCTTTGGTTAGGTTTATTCCTAGGTATTTTATTGGCTCTGAGGTTATTGTGATTGGAAAGGTCTCCTTATATTCCTTCTTCAGTTGCTTATTGTTGGTGTAAAGAAAGACTACTGATTTTTCTAGGTTAATTTTGTATCCTGCCACTTTATTGAAACTCTTAATCATTTCTAGGAGATTTCTGGTGAAGTTTTTAGCATCCCTTAGGTAAACTATCATATCATCTACAAAAAGGGATAGTTTGACTTCTTCTTTTCCAATTAGTATTCCTTTAATTTCCTTTTCTTGCCTTGTTGCCCTAGCCAGTGTTTAAAGTACTATATTGAAGAGGAGCGGTGGCAAGGGGCAGCCTTGCCGGGTTCCTACCTTTATGGGGAATCCTTCTAACTTTTCTCCATTTAGGATGATGCTGGCTGTGGGTTTCTTGTATATGGCTTTGATTATGTTGAGGAATGACCCTTCCAGTCCGATTCCCTCTAGTACTTTAATTGTGAGGGATGCTGGATTTTGACGAAGGCTTTTACTGCATCAATTGAGATGGATCGTGTGGTTTTTGTCCTTCAGTCCATTTGTGTGTTTTATGGTATTTACTGATTTTCTTATGTTGAACCTTCCCTGCATCTCTTGTATGAATCCAATCATGGTGGATGATATTTTTGATGTGGGTTTGTCTATATAATATTTTCTACCCATAAAACCCTTCCTTGAATGTATACTCCTCTCCAGTAGTTAATAGTGCAGGAAAAAAATAAGTCTACAAATTTTCCACATATATTTTACATGAAATGGGAAAAATTATGGGGCCATTGAATTTAATTTCTCTTTTTTATTTAATTTATTATTTTATGTGTATGAATGTAATGCCTGCATTTAGATGGGTGCACTCATTTCGTGCAATGGCAACAAAAGTCAGAGGAGGGCATCAGATTCTCTGGAACTGGAGTTACACATAGTTTTTAGACACCATGTGGGTGCTGGGAATCAAACTGAGTCCTCTCCAAGAGTAGCCAGTTCTCTTAATGGCTGAGCCATCTCTCCAACCCCCAAGGTTTAATTTCTCTTAATAATAATATATCATGTCAAGTTCTCTGGGTCATGTTCTTATTTTAAGTATGAAAACGTTCTTTTCATCATCCAAATTTATTTTATTGTACATATGAGGTACCATGTGATAATCTCATATATGTATGTAATATTTAATGATCAAATCAAGGTGATTACAATTTCCATCTCTTTAAATTTTATCATTTTTTTGTACTTGGAATCTTCATTTTTTTCTTCTACTTCTTAACAAAATATACCACTGTAAACTACAGTCATCTTAATGTAAGACTAAGACTATTAAAGTAAGACCATTAATGTAAGACCACCAGAGTTAGGAGGATGAAAAACCATTAAAACATCTTTCTTCCTTCTAACTGTGCATGCGTTCTTGTTATCTGCCCTACCTTTAGCCTCCATTTCTCTGCACTTCACAGTCACTAGTGACCACTTGTATATTCTCTGATTTTATGGGCTCAACTTTCATAATTTCCACATATAAATGAGGTCCAGTAATATGTATCCTTCTACATAGGAAATTGTCCAGAAAATAATTGGTGAGAAAATACACAAAGACCAAAAATGATAGTAAATGTTGTAATATTTTAAATTAGCTTTTTATTTAATTACATCTACCTGTGCTTACAAACCAAAAATTCATAAAATTTGGGGATGGAGAAATGGTTCAGCAGTTAAGAGCACCAGCTGCTCTTGCAGAGGACTGAGATTCAATTCCCAGCACCCACATGGTGACTAACAACTGTCAATAACTCCAGTTCTAGGGAAATATGACCCCTTCTTCTGACTCCTCCAGCACTTCATGACACAGATGCATTTACACACATACAGGCAATACACTCATACACATAAAATGAAAGAATAATCTACAAGTATAAGAAACATATTTAGTTAAATCTATAAGAACAGTGACTGACATTCAAATAAACATTTTTCCCTGGAATTATCTGTTCCCCACTATGCTCCCATTTTATGTAACTCATGACTCACAGATTGGAAACTACTGCTTAAAAGCATGGTAGTATTTTCTAGGAAAAAAAAGATGTATACATTTGAAAGAGTCTGTCTAACCCAATCAACATCCATTTGTTTACAAATGAAAAAGCATACTCACATAGACACAGAAAAATATGTGTACCATGAAGGCAGCTCTCACTAGAACTAGCCATTTGTAATAATTTTCTCCTCCATTGTCTGCATACACTTATTATACACTGTGCAATGCCAGCTGTTGCCACTGCTAAACTAAGAGTTACAGTCATCACATATGCCCATAAAACTATGAATAAGAAGGATTCAGTTAAAAAAGTAGACACCAAACTGTCTTTCATCAAGGTGACAGAAACTAGAAGTAAGGAGCAGAGTATTTGAAGAGGTTATCTTTGGGAAAAGATGTGCTTTAATTTCTCACGCTTTTGTCATGATCCCGATATGTAATGAATGAATGATATTCCCTCTTCACACCAAGCTAAGAGATGGGCTTCATAAAAAAAAAGAACAGTCACAAAAGAAAAAATAACAGTCACCTTGCAAAATCCCTTGAAGGTTTTGTAAAGTAAAGAACACATCTAAATGGAGAAAAGTTGGAAGCATTCCCCTTAAAGGCAGGAACACGACAAGGCTTTCCACTATCACCACTCCTCCTCAATATAGTGCTTGAAATGCTCACTAGGGCAATAAGGCAAGAAAGCGAAATTAAAGGAGTACTAATTGGAAAAGAGGAATTAAAACTATCCCTTTTGCAGATGATATGATAGTTTACGTAAGGGATGCTAAAAACTCCACCAGAAAACTCTTAGAAATGATCAAACGTTTCAGAAAAGTGGTGGGATACAAAATAAACCTAGAAAAATCAGTAGCCTTCCTTTACACAACAATAAGCAACTGGAGAAGGAATATAAGGAGACCTTCCCACTCACAATAGCATCAAAAAAATATATAAAATACCTAGTAACAAACCTAACCAAACACACCAAAGACCTCTACAACAAAAATTTTAAAACCCCGAAGAAGGAGATTGAAAATGACATCAAAAGATAGAAAGACCTCCCATGCTCATGGATTGGAAAAATTAATATAGTAAAAATGTCCATTCTATCCAAATTAATATACAGATTCAATGCAATCCCAATCAAAATCCCCATGAGCTTTTTCACAGACTTGGAAAAAAAATCCTTAAATTCATACGGAAAAACAAAAGACCCAGAATAGCTAAAGCAACCCTGAGTGAAAAGTGCAATACTGGGGGATTACATTACCAGACTTCAAGCTATATTAAGGGCTATAGTCATAAAGACAGCCTGGTACTGGCAAAAAAAAAAAAAAAA
>VZQC01009130.1:573910-617843 GCA_009823505.1 Rhizomys pruinosus
AGAGGTTGTGGGGAAAGGGGAACACTCATCCACTGCAGGTGAGAATGTAAACTGGTACAACCACTGTGGAAAGCAGTGTGGAGAACTCTTAAAAAACTCAAAATGAGCCTACCACCCGACCCAGCCATACCACTCCTGGGTATATGATGCATCCTATCGCAAAGATACATGCACAGCTATGTTTATTGCAGCTCTCTTCACAATAGCAAAGACCTGGAACCAACCCAAATGCCCCTCGATGACTGGTTAACAAAACTGTGGTACATCTACACAGTGGAGTTCTATGCAGCAGTAAAGAAAGATGACATCATGAGCTTTGCTGGTAAATGGATGGAACTTGAAGCAATTATACTAAGTAACACAGTCCCGGGGGGGGGGGGGGGGGGAAGGCGAATGGTTTCCCTCATTTATGGATGCTAACACCAAATCTCCAGTTGGCAGGCAAACTGAGCCACTTTATTATTATATTTCATTGTATCTGAAAGCAACTGTGCTATTACAATGTGAATCTATAAATGGGCTCTAGAATTGTCCTACCACTTATACATTATAATTACCATATATAGATGGAGGATATGTAGTCATATTCTAAAAAAAAAGAATGTAAAGTTACACGACTTTATACCTGCATGCAAATTTACTGTTTAAAATGTGAATCTCTAAATGTGTTTAGGAATCAACATATAGTTTATTTTCAGAATTTTTAATTTTGACTTATTTGTGGAGTGTATATATGCATATTTTGGAATAATATAAAATAAAAAAATGAGACATCCCAACTCAGACTTTAAAAATAAAAAGAACACAATAGACAGGAGTCTGATTCAGACATGGAATATCTAAATATCTAAAAGGTAAGAAGTGGGTTCTTGAGCTGGAGAGATGACTCAGTTGTTAAGAGTGCTTGTTGTTCCTCCAGAGACCACAAGTTGAGTTCCCATAACCCACATCAGGCAGCACATAACCACCTATAACTCCTTCTCCAAAGAATCCAATTCCCTCCTCTGAACTCCTTAGATACTTCCCCACATATGTCATAAACACACACACACACACACACACACACACACAAATAAATGAATAAAAAATTAAATAAGTAAAAATAAATCTTTAAAAATTAGAAATGGAATCTCGATAGTTCAGTAGTATAAAGAGAAGGTAGTAGGTAGTACCCATGGCCAGCAGAGTCATTTGGACAGACACTGTATAACTGTTTCCCTTCCAGAAAAATAAAGGTCTATCAAGTGATAGATCCTAACCAAGAAACTACCTGTAGAGTTAATAAGACCTCAAGTTAAAAAAGTAGCAGATGAGTCTGGGTGCCTAAATGCTGAGGAAGGAATAAGTCAAGCAGGATTAAATTTGTTCATGAAAAATAACTGTAGCCAAGATATCTCCAGAAATGAGGGGGAAAGGAAGCCAAAGTTCAGAAGAATCAGAGTTGGACTTACAGTGTTCCTCTTTTGAATGAATCTGTTAGTGTTATTTAAATATTTTGTAGTTCATACCCCAGACTCCAGACCCAGAAATAAGAGTCATATCTTCACAGTAACTATTCTTCCACTTGAGTCAGTAGTAGGCTAAACACAGCTGAGCAAAACAAAGCACAGTCTTCACATGCTAATACTTTCTTTCCTCTTCTTCACATTACCCTGACTAGAAATCATGGTTTTTTCAGTTAACTTTTTTTTTTTTTTTTTATTTATTTTTACATGTGTATGAATGTACTGTCTGCATGTAGGTTTGTGCACCCGTGTCATGCAATGCCGCGGAGGTCAGAAGAGGGTCTCAGACTCCCGGGGAACTGGAGTTCTCCTGGAATTGGAGTTACAGACAGTTCTCAGCCGCCATGTAGGTGCTGGGGATTGAACCCTGGTCCTCTGTAAGAGCAGTTGGTGCTCTTAACCNTTTTTTTTTTTTTGGTCTTTTTGAGACAGGGTCTCCCTGCAGGCCCAGCTGTCTTGGAACTTTCTCTGTAGACCAGCCTGGCCTTGAACTCACAGTGATCTGCCTTTAGTTAACTTTCTAAAGAAGAAAATTAGTACTCTAAGTAAAAGAATTAGCCAGGCGTGGTGGCGCACGCCTTTGATCCTAGCACTCAGGAGGCAGAGGCAGGCGAATCTTTCTGAGTCCAAAGCCAGCCTGGTCTACAGAGTGAGTTCCAAGACAACCGGGGCTACAGGGAGACCCTGTCTCGGAAAGACAAAAAAATAAAAAAATAAAAGAATGAGGAAAAAATGAAGATACCTGAAATGGCCCATCAGTCCTTCCCCCACCCACCTTGCTGGAATATTGATTGACTTGATTTTGTACAGGTATTGGGCTAGCAATCACAGCCACTGTGCATTGATGAATGCAATAGTCCAGAAAATACTGATTCCTTCTGTCCCTCCCAGACCTTTAGCTCTTAAAATCTTTCTTCCTCCTCTTTTGCAATGATCCCTGAGCTTTAGGGAAGGGATGATATAGAAGTCTCATTTTTGTTTGAGCATACCACAGACATTTATTCTCTGCATTTGACCAGTTGTGAGTTTCTGCATTAACTGCTATCTACTATACAAAGAAACCTCTCTGATGAGGTTTGAAAGATGCGCTAATCTATGAGTGTAGAGATACAAATTTAGAAGGCAGTGGGACACCATGTCCATTTTTTATTATTTTTGTATGTGTATGAATGTACTGTCTGCATGTAGGTTTGTGCACCGGTGTCGTGCAATGCCGCGAAGGTCAAAAGAATCTGACAGGATTTCCCTGGAACTGGAGTTCTCCTGGAATTGGAGTTCTCCTGGAATTGGAGTTACAGACAGTTCTTAGCCACCATGTGGATGCTGGGGATCGAACCCGGGTCCGCTGCAAGAGCAGTCAGTGCTCTTAACCACTAGGCTATCTCTCCAGCCCCATACACTATGTCCATTTTTAAGAGCTAGGAAAAAAGGATTTTGAATATTGTTATCATAAAGAAATGATGTTTAGGGAAATTGATATATTACTTGGATTAGAACACTACATAATATAGATATATTAAAACATCACATGATAGCCTGCAAATATTTACAATTTTTTGTAAATTTAAAGTAAATTAAGCTGGGCACGGTGGCACACATCTTTAATTCTAGCACCCAAAAGTCAGAGGCATTCCAGTCTCTGTTGAATGGAGGCTAGCCTGGTCTACATAGTGAGTTCCAGGCCAGCAAGGGCTATAGGGAAACCCTGTGTCAAAAATAAAAGTAAAATTTTAATTATCTATTTCTTTTTTTCCTTTTATACATTTATTTTTATACATTTAAAATGCAATTTTCAGAATATATAAGTAGTTCTCTCATACTGAAGTAAGCATCTTTGGTACAGAACTCACATAGTATGTGTGATCTTCAGGAAAAAAATCAACTATGAAGACACTAAACATAACTAGTCTTTGCCCATCCATTTGTCCCCCATTACAGCTCCACTTTGGGGCTTTAGAATACAATTCTATTCACTTCAACATATGTACAAAGACACCACACCAAAGGTATCTAAATCATATGTACCAAAGTAATAGATGGCTTGATGTGTTGACACATGAAACGAACCACCAAATCGCATAACATACAGTGCAGGTTAAAATGGAACAGGCACAGGTGAAAAGATGGGAAAACTATTACATTTAATGTGATGCATGAAATATTAACTGTGAAAGCAGTAAACTACAAAAATAAATAGAGCAAAAATGTATTCTTTCTACAAGTTTTCATTTTTTGAAGCAAAGATTTTTAAAAAACCAGAATAACAAAATGGGAAAAAATATTATATATATTTTTAGATGACCATCAAAATTCAAATCCCTGTGCTGGGTATGGTGGTACACACCAAAATCCCCCCCAAAAAAAGGAAACAAATTCAAATTCCCATGCAAATAGAGTATTTTTCTCCTTCAAATCAATGTTTAGATTCATATATATATATATATATATATTTTTTTTTTTTTTACAGAAACAATTAGTCTTCATCCTAAAAAACAGGAAGCAAAAGTAGCTTTTAACTGTATTTATCAAGTCTTTATCCGACACTTAGTAGNCAGAGATTGGTACCAAGGAAGTGGGATCATTGTTATGATAAATCTGATGAACATGTTGCTTGTTGCCTTCATTTTCTAAAAGAATTTGGAGCTCTTGAATGCTGTAAGCTAAGCTTGGCCAGTTTTAGTGGGAAATTAGAGAACCAGAATGCTGAGAGAAAGGTGGACCGTTTAGCTCATGGGGTTTTAGAGTATCAAGGCCTGTATGGGGAAGGAAAGGGGGTATTCATGTGTATTTTGGCCAGGAGATCTGAATGCACTCACTAGGAAGTCTGGGGAGGCAGTTCTTATTGTTGAGGAGATCAGCACCATTGGGGTGAGTCCTCCTGTGCATCACTGGGACAACGGGAAAATGTTTCCTCAGGGTCAACACACGAAGAAGCTGGCAGTGCATGCAGGGCCAGTGTTCCTGTGGAGAAGTCTTGTAAACCATTGTGTTGAGCTGTGGAAGTAAAGCCGAAGTGCAATGGAGACCTCGGGATATTGAAGACACCATGAGAGTGGGACAGTCTGACAAGGAGAGCTGTGGATAGAGAGTAGAGTCAGCCTCAGCCCAGGAGAGAAGCTGTGTGTGTTACAGGTAGCAGTATTGGAGAGGTGGGATTGCCCAAGATTATATTATGACTCAGATGCTGGATATCGGAGCTACAATATTTGACACGTGCCTTGTTCTGATTTAGTTTTGATCTGATTGTTCTTGTGATAACCTGATTCTTCCCTTTTAGAATATAGTTACTCTATGCCAGTATGTTTGGAAGTATATAAATTGTTTTTAATTTTATAGGAGCCCACAGTCAAGAGATTTTGGATTTTATTTTTTTGTATTTTGAGACAGGGTCTCCCTTTAGTCCCAACTGGCCATGAACTCTTCTGTCAACAGGTTGGCCTTGAACTCACACGATATCCCACTGCCTTTGCCTCAGAGTGCTGGATAAAGGCTCGTGCACCACCCACACCAGCAAGATTTTGGATTTTTAAATAGTTTTATTTATTTTATTGTTTTATATTATTGGTTAGTGTGTAGTGTAGTGCCTTAGAGTCAGAAGAGGGCCTGATAATCCCCTGAACTGGAGTTACAGATGTTACTAGCCACCAATGTGGTTGTCTGGGACTCAAACCCAGGTCTTCTACACGAGCAGCCAGTGTCTTACCACTGAGCCCATTTCTCCCTGAGACTGCGTATTTTTTTTTTTTTTTTTTTTGGCTTTTTAAGACAGGTCTCCCTAGTTCCAGATTGCCTGGAGCCTTGATATGTACACCAGGTTGGCCTTGAACTCCCACGAGACTGCCTGCCTCTGCCTCCCTAGTGCTGCGACTTAAAGGGCGTGTGTGCTCACCAATGCCTGGCCTAAGAGGTTCTTAGCCACCATGTGGGTGCTGGATTCAAACCTGGGTCTTCTGCAAAGATCCAGTCATTGCTCATAATTGCTGAGCCATCTTACAGCCCCAAGATTGTGCGAATTTTTTTTTTTTTGGTCTTTTCGAGACAGGGTCTCCCTGAGGCCCCAGATGTCCTGGAACTCACTCTGTAGACCAGCTGGCCTTGACTCACACAGACCCCCTGCTTCTGCCTCCCAGTGCTAGGATTAAAGGCGTGTCTACCCGAAGTGCTAGGATAAAGGCGTTCACCACCCAGGCCGGCTCAAGATGGTGGATTTTTAAAGAGCTCTTTGTATTTAAAAGTTGGACTGTATTTTACATTATGATAAAATTAGATTTGGGGACAAGGAATGGAACATTATGGCTAAAAAGTGATATGTTTGTGTGTCCAGTTGACAAGAGGTGAATATGATGGCTAGCTTTTTCAGTCAACCTAGAATCATCTAGAAAGAGAGTGACAATAAGGTACTGCCTACTTCAAGTTGGCCTGTTGCCATGTCTGTGGGGGATTTCGCCTTTAGTTCATTAATGTGCGAAGAAACTGCCCACTGTGGGTAGCACTGTTCTCTAAGCACAGGGACCTGAGCTGTGTAGGCATGGAGAGAGCAAGCTGTGTGTGAGCAAGTGAGCATGCATGCATCTATTTCTGCTCTTGAGGGAGCATGATGTGACTAGCTGCTTCCGGGTCTTGCACTGTGACTTCCAACCAAGTGGACTGTATCCTGGAGTTGTGAGCTGAAAGGAATCTTTTCTCCTCTAAGTTGCTTTATATTGGTATTTTATCCAAGAGAAATGAAACTAGGATACCTTTATAGTAATTGAAATTTAAATAATAGTGCTATAATATTGTTTCCATTTTTAATAAAGCTTGAATTTTCTTAGCTCTGTTATGGCTAGAATCTTAATTCAGATGCAGTGGGATGTTGTGGAAACATGACAAGTTTTTGTCAGATAGAAGGTCTGCAATGCTCCATCAGGAACCGATTTGGGGAATGGCAGGTGGATGACATGACCACTCTTCTTGAAGAGTCAGCCTGGTTAATAAAATTATCTTAGTTAAGTACAGTACTACCTATGGTAACAGAAGCTTATGGCTAAGAATCTTGGTTGAATATTTAACCATTGAACATTAACCTAAACATTAAAAGTTCCTAAGCAAATGATTTACAGCCACAGTGCGGACATAAAAAAATGATCTTTATTTTTGGGTCATATTCTGTTTAGATTACTTATTCAAAAATCTTATTCAAAAACCAGTTAATTTTATGGCCAGAAGTTGCCCGTCCTTAGTCATGCATCTTAGAACAGTAAATATGTTACTCTTAATTTATTAGTCCATCTGAAATAACTGACTTTCTCATGTGCCGTATTTCTTAGGTTTCTTTGAAATGTATCTCTTTTTTGTATCTCACTGTTCAAGTTTTTATACTGACTTTATGACACTGCTAACTTTTCTAATCTACAGCTAAGGTATTGGTTAGAACTTGTTTCTAACTTAGAAGGTAAAATGCTCATATCCTAACACTTTTAGGATCATGCCGGAACAACAAAACAAAACAAAAAAATTTTCAACTTACCAAAGACACTATCTTTTTATTTAGGTCCATATATTCTTGAGAATATGGCTTTGCAAATTTGCTGTCATAATCAATGTTGTTCGCCTTAAAGCTTATATGATAGTAGAACAGTGAGTTTCCTGAGGAGAGAAAAAGAAGAGAGATTTTCATGGTGTAACAACTTTGATTCCAAGAAAGCATGTGAAATAGAATATCCTTATGAAATATCAGGTTAGTTGAAATATACATGGTTTTGATGCCCAGTGCTTGTGGAAATTGCTTGGGTGGAGGAGTGTTAAATTATAACCTTCCACAAAAAATGTATTCAGGATTTTCAAATGCAAACTTTTAATGTGCCAATTTTCAAGTTTCAGCAATATGGGGAGAGATATGTTATAAAACAAAATTACATTAAAATGTAGTAATTATCTCAGTCCTTGTGATGGCCATATATTACATTTTGGAAAATCAGTGATGTCATAGGATTTCTTGTTCATAAAATGCCAAAGAAATTAAAATGAATAGAGGAGAAAATAAAATGAGGCATGACTTGAAGTCCTGAACAGTAAATAAGTGGAACAAAGAGATGGAACCTTTGAGTTTAGCAAAATCACTGAAATGGACTAGGAACTAGGTTGAAAAATATATTGGGGGGCTGAGACCGATCCTTGTCAGCAGTTAAGACACACCGACTGCTCTTGCAGGGACCTGGGTTTGATTCCCAGCACTCACATGGCGGCTAAGAAACTCTTAAACCGGGCGGTGGTGGCAAACGCCTTTAATCCCAGCACTCAGTTGTTAGAGGCAGGTGGATCTCTGTGAGTTCAACGGCCAGCCTGGTCTACAGAGTGAGTCTAGGCCAGCTGGGGCTAGAGTGGACCCATCTCAAAAAAGACAAAAAAAATAAAATACTGTTGGAATACTTCAAGTCATTTTGTATGTTTTAGTCTTATATTAAGATGGAAGAGTACAGGGAGGGAGGGAATGAGAGAGTGAGGGAGAAGGAGAACTATGATAGAAAAAGAGAGAAGTAAAAACATTTGCAATGTTATGAGAAAACATAATTGTCAGTAGTTGCAGTTACTAATTTGGTGTAGTCTTCCGTGTTTTTTACAAAGAATTAAAGTACAAAGTAAAATAAGTCGCACATTGTTGTGTGTGTGTGGTGTTATGTGTGTGTGTGTGATATGTTTTTGAAGGTACCATGTTGTTGGTTTACATGGAGGACAGAGGCTGACATCAGGATATCTTTAATTGGTTTTCCACCTTACATAGGAACTGACCTGGAACCTTTCTATCTGAGGTTAAGTGCTCATAATGTTAGATAATGTGCACCCTGCCACAAGAAGATCAATCAATGGTACAACCCAGCACCAAACCTTAACAACTATGATGAGACTGCCCAGAAAACTACCTCATCAGTGTAGTAGAGACAATGTTGGGGGATTGTCAACAGCTATCTAATTGTAGTTGGA
This sequence comes from Rhizomys pruinosus, assembly GCA_009823505.1. Classification (NCBI taxonomy): domain Eukaryota; kingdom Metazoa; phylum Chordata; class Mammalia; order Rodentia; family Spalacidae; genus Rhizomys; species Rhizomys pruinosus. Next base: position 582,379 of record VZQC01009130.1, read on the forward strand.
ACCCTATCAATGGGAAGTCAAACCATGAGAGCCACTATAAACTCAGCCAAATGCACAGGGCTGGTCAGTATGGCCTAGGGATCTCAATTTCTAAAACTGCTGTTTTGACAAGACTGGCTGGTCAGCTATCCCCAGGATTCATATGGCTCTGCCCTATAGCTCTAACATACAAGTTTTCACTGCTGAACCCAATTTTTATGTGGGTGCTGAGGATCTGAACTCAAATGTTTATGATTTCATAGCAAGCACTAGCCCAACACTTTGGAGTTTGTTTATTTTTTAGATTAAGTTAATAAGGAACACACACAGAAACACACAGATGACACACCACACACACAACTCCAGGTACACTTATAGTTGGCTGATGGAATGGTAACATTTTTGGAGGACAATTTGATAATGTTACAAAAGCTTGAAACATATTCTTATATTTCATTCTATGACTTCCCTATTCAAAACTTACTCTCAGTGTGATATGAGTTCCACATAAATTTATATCTAAAAATGGACTGTAGGTCAGGACGCTTACATTGTCTCTGACTAGAAAGTAGGATTATTGATAGTTTCTAATTGTTAATGTTTTTTTCTGTATTTCTCATGTTATCTCAATATATGAATTAGAAAAGTAGTAAGAAATTTAGTAGTTTTTTGTGCGTAGGAAGGGCATGCATGTACCATGGCACTGTAGTGTTCAGAGGAACACTTGTTGAAGCCCAGTGTTCTCTTCGTTCTACAATGTGGAATCCTGGGGATTGGAACACATGGTTGTTAGGCTTGAGGCAGCAAGCCTCCCTCACTGCTTGACCCATCCACTGACCATAAAAATGAGGTTGAAAGGAATTTTTTTTTATATTTTTTTTTAGGTACTGATTTTTCTAGTATTTATATCCCTTGACATTTGATTTTTAAATATTATGTACAGTATTTCCTTGTCACAGGCTTTAATCAGAACAATTCCAAAGAAATACATTTTGTTATTTGCACAAATACTGCATTACTTATCTTTAGAAATATCCAGGTTCTATTATGATATTGTGAATCTACGTACTACAGAGAAAAGCCTTTTGTGGCTCTTTTTTCCTGTTAGATGACTGAGTTCTGATTCAGAAAGAGGTAAATTCAGTGTTACCATTGTGTTCATTGAACTAACAGATAGTCACAGGGTCAATTCCAGTCCTTCAGATATAAACTATGGGAGAAAAAGTTAGGACATAAACTGTTTTAAATGTTATTTTTTCATATCCTAAATGGAATATTTTTTTACAATTAATCAAGGTCACACTGATGTGTAAGGGTTTAGAGCTGAAGGAAAAACTTAGATACCGTCATTAATGTTTCTTTACTTTTAAAATTATTTTGGATAATCTGCAATTATATTTGGGATAATCCTGCAATTTGAGGAAGTGGATTTAAGCTGAACGTTTAGATAGAGGTCAATGATCTTATAAAGATGGAATTTCCACTGGGCATGGGTGCATGCCTTTAATCCTAGCACTCAGAGTGCAGAGGCAGGCAGTCTTTTGAGTTCTCGGGCTGGCTTGGCTACAGCAGAAGCAATTCCAGGACAGCCTGTGGGCTACAGGAGAACCCCTGTCCTCAAAAACACCAAAGGGGGGAGGTGAGAAAAAAAGGAATTTCCATGAATTCTTACCATTTTGTGGTTTAGGGTTTTATATAACATTGTGATGTGGACTTATGATTTAACCCATAAAACACTATAAATGCTCTCCTTCTTGAAATTTTTCACTCTGGATGTCACACCATGGGTCCTATTTTGGCTGCCATTCATCTTAGAAGGCTGCGTTCATCTTGAATTTGTTCTGCTTGGTCCTCAAGTTCTGCTATATAGGTTTCAGACTTGTGAGAGTAGTGTTATACTGTGTTCTCCCACGTAGGCCACTGGGAGCTTAAAAATTCCCTCTTATCTTGAAAGCAGCTATGTTTTGTTATAGCATAAATCTCAATGGGCGCTAGAATCCATCTCCACTTATATTCCGACTCTGTATATTGTCTATGGGTGGGAAAGGATGGGTATCAAAAAAAAAAAATATTTTAGACTATATAACATTAATTTTCCTAACATTAAAAAAAAGATTGAGAAAATAAGCACGTTATGGCAGAATGCATATCTGGGGTGGTGTGGGGGGAAGGAAAGGGGAATATGGCTAAATTGAACTGAAAAATGATTGTCTGAATAATAAAGACACAATAAACGCATTAATAAAGAGAAAAATATCCCTTTACAGAATGTATTATTAAACTTGGCATTGAAGAGATACTCTTAGGAAGAGCAACTTGAATATTTATAATTTTGGCATTTAGACACAAAGCAAAAAGATAAACTATATAAAAGTGAATTTGAAAAGGCACTGCTCTTTCCTGTACTCTTAGGCTTTTCCTTTCATTTTTGTATTTCTTAAAATAATGTAGCTTTTGTGGGTGGGGTGAGGACGAGTGGTTAAAAAGTTTCCACATTAGATTAGCATAAAATAGTGGAAATGTTGCCTTGATATAGAATCAGCAGGAAAATTAATGAGAAAGATTGATTTCTCAAAGCATATCAGGAAAGTTTATAAGACATCTCATGTCAACTTCCTTACCAATTCCTCACAGACTAAGCTGATTAATCTAAATAATTTTATTTATTACTTTTACCTTATATGTACGAGTGTGTGCCTGTATGTATGTAAGTGGACTCGTTATGCAGTGCCCACAGTGGCCAGAAAGAAGCATCAGATCTCCCATGGAACGATTTGGATCATGTTAACCACCATGTGGGTGCTGGGAATAAACCCAGGCCCCTAGAAGAACAGTAAGTGTTATTAACTCCTAAGCCATCTCTCCAGCCTCATAAATGCTGTAATCTAAATCAACTTCCTGAGATATAAAACTATAGACGCTTGTTAACATTCTTTTCTTTCTTTCCTATGATGATACAATCTATTATTTTTAGATGAACAGATGCTCTCCTAATATAAAACCTGCATTTTGTGGTCTTTGTTGTATCTAGGACAATTTCATTTGTACCTGTGTTCTGACAAATAGAATGAAAAATGTGTTTGGAGCTTCTGAGATGTTTTCTTATTGAGAGAATGAACTATTGTTTTTCTGTTACATCAACTGGCTGGAATTTGTACAGAATGACTGTAACCAGTCCAGTTGCCTTGGACTTTATGGTGACCTTGACAAAGACTATGCATGGCAGAGCTACATAACAAAAGGAGCATGGCTCCCTGTCACCTTGAAATGACATTGTGAGTCTTGTTCTCTGAATATCCATATGTCTTTTAAAAATTTTTATTTAGTATTTTCATTGTATATGTGTGTATGTATGTATTTTTTATTATTGTGTGGTGGGGCTACCTGTGCTGGAGGTCAGAAGGGGGTGTCAGATCCCTGGAACTGGAGTTATGGACAGTGGTGTAGCTGCCACGTTGGGTGCTGGAAATTGGACTGGGTCGGGCAAGGGTAGCCAGTGTTCTTAATTGCTCTACTCCAGCCAGAACACCCACATGGTGAATCTTATATGTCTTCCCTTAGGGCCAGCAGCAGCAATTTTTATGAAGTTTATCTTAGTTGTTATCGTATCTGAGGTATTGTATTTATGTTTGGAGTTTATGTCTATGCCTGGAATTTTTGTACCTGCTTGAAATCAAGTTATCCTGCCTGCCTTCGTAATTAGCATTTCCTAGCACGCTTAAGGTTCTTGCCAATCATCGGCTGGATATTAACTTAGCCTCTCAGAATCACCATTCCCTACCACCCCCAGCCCCACGTCCAGAGTTTAGTGCAGTTCGCTTGACCATATACCTTGTCCATTAGTTTTGAGTCTGTAGGATTCCTATTTCTTGCTCAGGTTTTTTTTTTTTTTTTTTCTTTTTATAATTTAATTTTTAGTCTTGAAGCGCGGGATTATGAGTGCATGATCGATATTGAGAATGGCTTACTATGATGTTTCAAGCTTGACTGGGGCTTCACTGCAGATGTCTCTTATCTGTGTCAGGGTGTTTAAACACTTCGGTAGCTTCCACGATTAACCTGTATCTATGTGAGTGGAAGGTCTGTCTTGAATTCCTCCATTGCATTCTGTAAATAATGAAAGAAGCTTACGATCTCTGGTATAGTTCCATCCCATCGCTTTTTACACGCCCTTTCGCTTGTCCTAGCTGAAGGCCGTGTATAGGACACAGCCCCTCTGATTGACGATCCCAATTCGTTTCTGGGCTAACAGTGGATACCTTCGCCTACTAATAAGTAAAAGACGATTTGTTTTACAGATATGTTTGTAGTTTTTACATTAGGATAGCCTGTTGGGTATGCTAATCTGGAATAAATCCGAAATTGAAGCTTATGGGTTCTCTTAACGAGGATGCTGTGGCTTCCCATTCTCGGGGATGCCATGTGATACACGAATTGCTTGGCAGTTTGCGTAGTGTGCGGTCTGGTAGAGAGTGCTTGACCGGCCAATAGCTTTTTTTTAGTGGCTCCACCTCTGGCTTCCAGTTCAGTCACTGCATGTTTGGCATTCCCTGTAACGCAGTTCGAACCTATTATATTATTGAGACTCCTTGGAGTGGCTGGACTCACTTTAGCAGTGGCCGACGGATCATCCGCCCTCCCGTGACGATAACATTGTGCCACATGGCTTAAGTCTTAGACCGTGGGTATGCTGGGCATCGAACATGGTCCTGCCAGAGCAGTCGCTTTACCAGGAGCATCTCACCCCTAGGCCTGTTTTCGTGCTAGCAGCTGTTGCTATGGTTGAATTTAGTTCAGGTTTGTGTATAGACCCCAAATGCTTTTCATGGTTATTAGGTATTGCGATTGAATAGGATTTTTTTCAGTCTTGGAATCATGGGTTTAATGATGCAATCTGTTAATTTGGTTTAGATGATATGTACATATTTTAATCTTGACAAGGTTTTCTTTCTGAGCTCAATCTCCCTCAGGACGGTTTTGGTCGGTCAGTTCTATTGTCTTATGCTATTGTGAGTGGGAAGTCTTCTTATATTCTTTCTCCTTGCTATTGTTGTGTAAAGAAAGGCCTGATTTTCTAGTTATTTTGATCCCACCACCCTGGACTGGAGTTAAAGACGGTTCTTAGTGCCATGTGGGTGCTGGGAATTGAACCGGGTCCTCTGCCAGAGCAGTCTGTGCTCTTAACCGCTGCCACTCTCTAGACTGGGCCAGCAGTTCTTAAACTTGGTTGGTCACTAGAGCTACCTGGAGAACTTTGAACTTTACCGGACGGCGAGATAGCATCTTTGGGAATAGGGTTTGCTAGAGTATTTTTTATTATTTTAGAAAAGTAATTGGGGCGGAGAGTACTAGTGGTGGACCGCCCTGTTCTTGCAAGGACCGGGTTGATCCCCAGCACACCACCCTGCGGTAAAACCGTCTGTAACCAATTCCAGGAAAACTAGTCCATGGAATACGCACTTTCTGACCTCGCGGCATTGCAGACACGGGTGCACAGACCTACATGCAGACAGTACATTCTTACACATACAAAATAAATAAAAATTAAAAAAAAAAAGAAATAGATAACTAGGTTGTTGAAAGGCAGTTGGTGTGGGTTCGGTTGCTCCACCCGGTTCAGCGGTCCGGGCACTACTCCATGGCTGACCTGGAGTTCCGGGCTTCACTGTCACCTCTGCCTCCTTCTCCGTCTTCTGGTGCCTCGGCACCTTTGCTCAACATCCCAGTGAGCTTGGGCTGGCGGGTTCAGAGCCGGGGAGCACCCCCCGCCCCGCCCCTCTCCCCCGTGGACCCGCTGGAGCAAGTGGAGCTGCAGATCAGAGATGCAGCATTTTCATTAACTAAACTTCTTGAAGCTACATCTGCAGTGTCAGCTCAGGTGGAAGAGCTCGCTGTGAAGTGTACAGAAAATGCACGCTTTCTTAAAACCTGGAGGGACCTCTTGAAAGAAGGCTATGAGTCTTTGAAACCTGACAACTGATTTGGCTCAGCGACTCTCACAGAAGATATTTGCACATGGACCACATTTATGGGATGATCTCTTTCCTGACATTTATACTCAGAATGAAGTTTTTTTGGTTATCTTGACTTTTATGAAAGCAAAATACTGAAAATTTGTGTGTGTGTGGTGTGTGTATGTGTGTGTGTGTGTGTGGTGTGGTGTGTGTGGGAGAGAGAGAGAGAGACGAGAGAGAGAGAGAGGTGATGTGACAGTATTTTACCTTTAAATACTTTCTGTACTCTTTGTAGAATCCTTTATGATAGTTAATTCTGTCAGTAAAAGATTGGTTTTAATAGTCCCACAGTGCAGAGTCCCACAAATCATTATTTGTTTCGCAAGAAGATGCCAAGAATGGCAAGAGTTTGGAATTGAGATTTTTGTCCGCTAGGGGAGGAGATGAAGGCTGCAGATGGGGGATCTGGTTCCGTAGGACTCATTCTCGTAACCCGCCCCTGGTGCTTTATTCTTCCATGTCCGCACACCTGAAGCCATGTCACGCAGCATTTGTATGTGTATGAATGTACTGTCTGCATGTAGGTCTGTGCACCCGTGTCGTGCAATGCCGCGGAGGTCAGAAGAGGGTGTCGGATTCCCCTGGAACTGGAGTTCTCCTGGAATTGGAGTTACAGACGGTTCTTAGCCGCCATGTGGGTGCTGGGGATCGAACCCGGGTCCTCTGCAAGAACAGTCGGTGCTCGTAACCACTAGGCTATCTCTCCAGCCCCCAATTATCTATTTCTTACAAATAATAAAAAATACCTCTAACAAACCCTATTCCCAAAGATGCTATCTGCCGTCCGGTAAAGTTCAAAGTTCTCCAGGTAGCTCTAGTGACCAACCAAGTTTAAGAACTGCTGGCCCAGGTCTAGAGAGATGGCTCAGCGGTTAAGAGCACAGACTGCTCTTGCAGAGGACCCGGGTTCAATTCCCAGCACCCACATGGCAGCTAAGAACCGTCTTTAACTCCAGTTCCAGGGGGTGGTGGGATACAAAATAAACCTAGAAAATCAGTAGCCTTTCTTTACATCAACAATAAGCAACTGGAGAAAGAATATAAGAAGACCTTCCCACTCACAATAGCATCAGAAACAATATAATACCTAGGAACAAACCTAACCAAAAACACAAGTATTAAACCCCTGAAGAAGGAGATTGAAGAAGACATCAGAAGATGGAAAGACTCCCATGCTCAAGGATTGAAAAAATTAATATAGTAAAAATATCCATTCTACCAAAATTAATATACAGATTCAATGCAATCCCAATTAAAATCCCCATGAGTTTCTTCACAGACTTGGAAAAAAATCCTTAATTTCACATGGAAACACAAATGACCCTGAATAGCCAAAGCAACCCTGAGCAAAAAGAGCAATATATGGGGGATCACTATACCAGACTTCAAACTATATTACAAGGCTATAGTCAAAAAAACAGCCTGGTACTGGCACTAAAACAGACCTGTAGGGGCTGGAGAGATGGCTCAGTGGTTAAAAGTGCTGACTGCTCTTGCAGAGGACCTAGGTTCGATTCCCAGCACCCACATGGTGGCTAAGAACCATCTTTAAGCCGGGCATGGTGGCACATGCCTTTAATCTTAGCACTGGGGAAGTAGAGGCAGATGGATCTCTGTGATTTCAAGGCCAGCCTGGTCTACAAAGTGAGTTCCAGGCCAGCTAGGGCTTATAGGAAGACCCTGTCTCAAAATAATAAAATAAAATAAAATAAGATAAAATAATAAAATTCTGCTGGCCCTAAGGGAAGACATATAAGATTATACCATGTGGGTGTTCTGGGGCTGGAGAGTAGAGCAATTAAGAACACTGGCTACCCTTGCAGAGGACCCAAGTCAATTTCCAGCACCCACGTGGCAGCTAACAACTGTCCATAACCACAGTTCCAGGGGATCTGACACCCTCTTCTGACCTCCATGGGTGTTGCATGGCACAGGTACACCTACATACATGCAGATAATACATACATACATACACACATACATACAATGAAAATAATAAATAAAAATTTTTAAAAGACATATGGATATTCAGAGAACAAGACTCACAATGTCATTTCAAGGTGACAGGGAGCCATGCTCCTTTTGTTATGTAGCTCTGCCATGCATAGTCTTTGTCAAGGTCACCATAAAGTCCAAGGCAACTGGACTGGTTACAGTCATTCTGTACAAATTCCAGCCAGTTGATGTAACAGAAAAACAATAGTTCATTCTCTCAATAAGAAAACATCTCAGAAGCTCCAAACACATTTTTCATTCTATTTGTCAGAACACAGGTACAAATGAAATTGTCCTAGATACAACAAAGACCACAAAATGCAGGTTTTATATTAGGAGAGCATCTGTTCATCTAAAAATAATAGATTGTATCATCATAGGAAAAGAGAAGAAAGAATGTTAACAAGCGTCTCATAGTTTATATCTCAGGAAGTTGATATTAGATTACAGCAGTTTATGAGGCTGGAGAGATGGCTCAGGAGTTAATAACACTTACTGTTCTTCTAGAGGGCCTGGGTTCCATTCCCAGCACCCACATGGTGGTTAACAATGATCCATAACTCCAGTTCCATGGGGATCTGATGCTCTCTTCTGGCCACTGTGGGCACTGCATAACATGAGTCCACTTACATACATACAGGCAAAACACTCGTACATATAAGGTAAAAGTAATAAATAAAATATTTTAGATTAATCAGCTTAGTCTGTGAGGAATTGGTAAGGAAGTTGACATGAGATGTCTTATAAACTTTCCTGATATGCTTTGAGAAATCAATCTTTCTCATTAATTTTCCTGCTGATTCTATATCAAGGCAACATTTCCAACTATTTATGCTAATCATAATGTGGAAACTTTTAACCACTTCTCACCCCACCCACAAACAGCTACATTAGTTTTAAGAAATACAAAAATGAAAGGAAAAGCCTAAGAGTACAGGAAAGAGCAGTGCCTTTTCAAATTCACTTTTATATAGTTTATCTTTTTGCTTTGTGTCTAAATGCCAAAATTATAAATATTCAAGTTGCTCTTCCTAAGAGTATCTCTTCAATGCCAAGTTTAATAATACATTCTGTAAAGGGATATTTTTCTCTTTATTAATGCTTTTATTGGTGTTTTATGTATTTCAGACATCATTTTTCAGTTCAATTTAGCCATATTCCCCTTTCCCTTCCCCCCACACCACCCCAGATCATGCATTCTGCCATAACTGTGCTGTATTTTTCTCTCAATCTTTTTTTTAATGTTTAGGAATTAATTTTATATTAGTCTAAATATGAATACATACTTTCCACCCATATACAATAATTACAGAGCCTGAAAGTAAGTGGCAGATGGATTCTAGAGCCCATTGAGATATTTATAGTATAACAACATAGCTGCTTTCAGATAAAGGGAATTTTTAAGCTCCCAGTGGCCTACGTGGGAGAACACAGTATAACACTACTCTCACAAGTCTGAAACCTATATAGCAGAACTTGAGGACCAAGCAGAACAAATTCAAGATGAACGCAGCCTTCTAAGATGAATGCAGCCAAAATAGGACCCATGTGTGACATCCAGATGTGAAAAAATTTCAAGAAGAAGAGCATTTATAGTGTTTATGGGTTAATCATAAGTCCACATGCACATGTATAAACCCTAACACAAAATGTAAAGAATTCATGGAAATTCCTTTTTTCCCCCCTTTGGTGTTTTTGAGACAGGGTCTCCCTGTAGCCCCAGGCTGTCCTGGAACTTGCTCTGTAGACCAAGCCAGCCTCGAACTCACAAAGATCTGCCTGCCTCTGCCTCTGAGTGCTAGGATTAAAGGCATAAGCACCATGCCCAGTGGAAATTCCATCTTTATAAGATCATTGACCTCTATCTAAACGTTCAGCTTAAATCCACTTCCTCAAATTGCAGGATTATCCCAAATATAATTGCAGATTATCCCAAAATAATTTTAAATGTAAAGAAAATTAATGAGGATCTAAGTTTTCCTTAAGCTCTAAACCCTTACACATCATGTGACCTTGATTAATTGTAAAAAAATATTACCAGTTTAGGAATGAAAAATAACATTTAAAACAGATATTATGTCCTAACTTTTTTCTTCCCATAGTTTATATCTGAAGGACTGGAATTGACCCTGTGACTATCTGTTAGTTCAATGAACACAATGGTAACACTGAATTTACCTCTTTCTGAATCAGAACTCAGTCATCTAACAGGAAAAAAGAGCCACAAAAGGCTTTTCTCTGTAGTACGTAGATTCACAATATCATAATAGAACCTGGATATTTCTAAAGATAAGTAATGCAGTATTTGTGCAAATAACAAAATGTATTTCTTTGGAATTGTTCTGATTAAAGCCTGTGACAAGGAAATACTGTACATAATATTTAAAAATCAAATGTCAAGGGATATAAATACTAGAAAAATCAGTAGCTGAGTAATTATAGAAAAAAATTCCTTTAAAACTTCATTTTTATGGGTCAGTGAGATGGGTCAGCAAGTGAGGAGGCTTGCTGCCAAGCCTAACAACCTGAGTTCAATCCCCAATGTCCACATGGTAGAAAGAGAGAACTGGCTTCAACAAGTTGTCCTCTGAACACTACAGTGCCATGGTACATGCATGCCCTTCCTACGCACAAAAAACTACTAAATTTCTTACTACTTTTCTAATTCATATATTGAGATACATGAGAAATACAGAAAAAAACATTAACAATTAGAAACTATCAATAATCCTACTTTCTAGTCAGAACAATGTAGCGTCCTGACCTACATTCCATTTTTAGATATAAATTTATGTGGAACTCATATCACACTGAGAGTAAGTTTTGAATAGGGAAGTCATAGAATGAAATATAAGAATATGTTTCAAGCTTTTGTAACATTATCAAATTGTCCTCCAAAAATGTTACCATTCCATCAGCCAACTATAAGTGTACCTGGAGTTGTGTGTGTGTGTGTCATCTGTGTGTGTCTGTGTGTGTTCCTTATTAACTTAATCTAAAAAATAAACAAACTCCAAAGTGTTGGGCTAGTGCTTGCTATGAAATCATAAACATTTGAGTTCAGATCCTCAGCACCCACATAAAAACTGGGTTCAGCAGTGAAAACTTGTATGTTAGAGCTATAGGGCAGAGCCATATGAATCCTGGGGATAGCTGACCAGCCAGTCTTGTCAAAACAGCAGTTTTAGAAAGCATTGAGATCCCTAGGCTCTATCCTGACCAGCCCTGTGCATTTGGCTGAGTTTAGTGGCTCTCATGGTTTGACTCCCATTGATAGGGTTCCAACTACAATTAGATAGCTGTTGACAATCCCCCACACAATAGTGTCTCTACTACACTGATAGAGGTAGTTTTCTGGGCAGTTCATCATAGTTGTTAAGAGTTTGGTGCTGGGTTGTACCATTGATTGATCTTCTTGTGGCAGGGTGCACATTATCTAACATTATGAGCACTTAACCTCAGATAGAAAGGTTCCAGGTCAGTTCCTATGTAAGGTGGAAAACCAATTAAAGATATCCTGATGTCAGCCTCTGTCCTCCATGTATACCCACACATGGGTACCTTCAAACACATATAACACACACACACTAACACACACACACACACACAACAATGTCGACTTATTTTACTTTGTACTTTAATTCTTTGTAAAAAACACGGAAGACTACACCAAATTAGTAACTGCAACTACTGACAATTATGTTTTCTCATAACATTGCAAATGTTTTTACTTCTCTCTTTTTCTATCATAGTTCTCCTTCTCCCTCACTCTCTCATTCCCTCCCTCTGTACTCTTCCATCTTAATATATAGACTAAAACATACAAAATGACCTTGAAGTATTCCAACAGTATTTTTATTTTTTCTTGTCTTTTTTGAGATGGGGTCTCACTCTAGCCCCAGCTGGCCTAGAACTCACTCTGTAGACCAGGCTGGCCTTGAACTCACAGAGATCCACCTGCCTCTACCACTGAGTGCTGGGATTAAAGGCGTTTGCCACCACGCCCGGTTTAAAGAGGGTTCTTAGCCGCCATGTGAGTGCTGGGAATCAAACCCAGGTCCTCTGCAAGAGCAGTCGGTGTTCTTAACTGCTGAGCCATCTCTCCAGCCCCCCAAATATTTTTCAACCTAGTTCCTAGTCCATTTCAGTGATTTTGCTAAACTCAAAGGTTCCATCTCTTTGTTCCACTTATTTACTGTTCAGGACTTCAAGTCATGCCTCATTTTATTTTCTCCTCTATTCATTTTAATTTCTTTGGCATTTTATGAACAAGAAATCCTATGACATCACTGATTTTCCAAAATATAATATATGGCCATCACAAGGACTGAGATAATTACTACATTTTAATGTAATTTTGTTTTATAACATATCTCTCCCCATATTGCTGAAACTTGAAAATTGGCACATTAAAAGTTTGCATTTGAAAATCCTGAATACATTTTTTGTGGAAGGTTATAATTTAACACTCCTCCACCCAAGCAATTTCCACAAGCACTGGGCATCAAAACCATGTATATTTCAACTAACCTGATATTTCATAAGGATATTCTATTTCACATGCTTTCTTGGAATCAAAGTTGTTACACCATGAAAATCTCTCTTCTTTTTCTCTCCTCAGGAAACTCACTGTTCTACTATCATATAAGCTTTAAGGAGAACAACATTGATTATGACAGCAAATTTGCAAAGCCATATTCTCAAGAATATATGGACCTAAATAAAAAGATAGTGTCTTTGGTAAGTTGAAAATTTTTTTGTTTTGTTTTGTTTTCCTGTGCACTGATCCTAAAAGTGTTAGGATATGAGCAGTTACCTTCTAAGTTAGAAACAAGTTCTAACCAATACCTTAGCTGTAGATTAGAAAAGTTAGCAGTGTCATAAAGTCAGTATAAAAACTTGAACAGTGAGATACAAAAAAGAGATACATTTCAAAGAAACCTAAGAAATACGGCACATGAGAAAGTCAGTTATTTCAGATGGACTAATAAATTAAGAGTAACATATTTACTGTTCTAAGATGCATGACTAAGGACGGGCAACTTCTGGCCATAAAATTAACTGGTTTTTGAATAAGATTTTTGAATAAGCTAATCTAAAACAGAATATGACCCAAAATAAAGATCATTTTTTATGTCCGCACTGTGGCTGTAAATCATTTGCTTAGGAACTTTTAATGTTTAGGTTAATGTTCAATGGTTAAATATTCAACCAAGATTCTTAGCCATAAGCTTCTGTTACCATAGGTAGTACTGTACTTAACTAAGATAATTTTATTAACCAGGCTGACTCTTCAAGAAGAGTGGTCATGTCATCCACCTGCCATTCCCCAAATCGGTTCCTGATGGAGCATTGCAGACCTTCTATCTGACAAAAACTTGTCATGTTTCCACAACATCCCACTGCATCTGAATTAAGATTCTAGCCATAACAGAGCTAAGAAAATTCAAGCTTTATTAAAAATGGAAACAATATTATAGCACTATTATTTAAATTTCAATTACTATAAAGGTATCCTAGTTTCATTTCTCTTGTGATAAAATATCCTGATATAAAGCAACTTAGAGGAGAAAAGATTCCTTTCAGCTCACAACTCCAGGATACAGTCCATCTTGGTTGGAAGTCACAGTGCCAGACCCTGAAGCAGCTAGTCACATCATGCTCCCTCAAGAGCAGAAATAGATGCATGCATGCTCACTTGCTCACACACAGCTTGCTCTCTCCATGCCTACACAGCTCAGGTCCCTGTGCTTAGAGAACAGTGCTACCCACAGTGGGCAGATTCTTCGCACATTAATGAACTAAAGGCAATCCCCCACAGACATGGCCACAGGCCAACTTGAAGTAGGCAGTACCTTATTGTCACTCTCTTTCTAGATGATTCTAGGTTGACTGAAAAAGCTAGCCATCATATTCACCTCTTGTTAACTTGACACACAAACATATCACTTTTTAGCCATAATGTTCCATTCCTTGTCCCCCAAATCTAATTTTATCATAATGTAAAATACAGTCCAACTTTTAAAATACAAAGAGTCTTTAAAAATCCACAATCTTGAGCCAGGCCTGGTGGTGAACGCCTTTAATCCTAGCACTCGGGTAGCACACGCCTTTAATCCTAGCACTTGGGAGGCAGAAGCAGGGGGATCTTTGTGAGTTCAAGGCCAGCCTGGTCTACAGAGTGAGTTCCAGGACATCTGGGGCCTCAGGGAGACCCTGTCTCGAAAAGACCAAAAAAAAAAAAATTCCACAATCTTGGGGCTGTAGAGATGGCTCAGCAATTATGAGCAATGACTGATCTTGCAGAAGACCCAGGTTTGAATCCCAGCACCCACATGGTGGCTAAGAACCATCTTAGGCCAGGCATGGTGGCACACGCCTTTAGTCCCAGCACTAGGGAGGCAGAGGCAGGCAGATCTCTGTGAGTTCAAGGCCAACCTGGTGTACATATCAAGCTCCAGGCCATCTGGAACTAAAGGGAGACCCTGTCTTAAAAAGCCAAAAAAAAAAAAAAAAATACGCAGTCTCAGGGAGAAATGGCTCAGTGGTTAAGAGCACTGGCTGCTCTGTAGAAGACCTGGGTTTGATTCCCAGAAACCACATTGTGGCTAGTAACCATCTGTAACTCCAGTTCCAGGGGATTCAAGGTCCTCTTCTCATCTCTATAGGCATTGCATGACACAGCTGCACTTATACATATGCAAGCAACACACAAATTATAAATAAACTATTTTAAAAATCCAAAATCTTGCTGGGTGTGGTGGTGCACGCCTTTAATCCCAGCACTCTGGAGGCAAAGGCAGGTGGATATCTGTGAGTTCAAGGCCAACCTGGTCTACAGAATGAGTTCCAGGCCAGTTGGGACTAAAGGGAGACCCTGTCTCAAAAATACAAAAAAATAAAATCCAAAATCTCTTGACTGTGGGCTCCTATAAAATTAAAAACAATTTATATACTTCCAACATACTGGCATAGAGTAACTATATTCTAAAAGGGAAGAATCAGGTTATCACAAAGAACAATCAGATCAAAACTAAATCAGAACAAGGCACGTGTCAAATATTGTAGCTCCGATATCCAGCATCTGAGTCATAATATAATCTTGGGCAATCCCACCTCTCCAATACTGCTACCTGTAACACACACAGCTTCTCTCCTGGGCTGAGGCTGACTCTACTCTCTATCCACAGCTCTCCTTGTCAGACTGTCCCACTCTCATAGTGTCTTCAATATCCCGAGGTCTCCATTGCAACTTCGGCTTTACTTCCACAGCTCAACACAATGGTTTACAAGACTTCTCCACAGGAACACTGGCCCTGCATGCACTGCCAGCTTCTGTGTGCTAACCCTGAGGAAACATTTTCCCGTTGTCCCAGTGATGCACAGGAGGACTCATGCCAATGGTGCTGATCTCCTCAACAATAAGAACTGCCTCCCCAGACCTTCCTAGTGAGTGCATTCAGATTCCTGGCCAAAATATCACATGAATACCCCCCTTTCCCCATACAGTCCTTGATACTCTCAAACCCCCATGAGCCTAACCTGTCCACCTTTCTCTCAGCATTCTGGTTCTCTAATTTCCCACTAAAACTGGCCAAGCTTAGCTTACAGCATTCAAGAGCTCCAAATTCTTTTAGAAAATGAAGGCAACAAGCAACATGTTCATCAGATTTATCATAACAATGATCCCACTTCCTTGGTACCAATCTCTGTCCTAGTTTCACTTCTGTTTCGTTTCTGATAAAATATTCCAACAAAAAACAAGTTAGAGGACAAAGGTTCATTTCAGCTTACAATTCCAGGTTATGGCCCATAATTGTGGGACATTACAGTGGCAGAAGCCTGAAGCAGCTAGCCACATCACATCCACAGTGGAGAGCACAGAAATAAAAATGTATGCAGGCCCTCTTCTTGCTTGCTTGTGCTCAGCTCACTCTCTCCACTCTCACACAGCTCAGAACCACCTCCATAGAAAATGGTGCTGCCCACAGTGGGCTGGGTCCTCCCACGTCAACCAGCTTAACCTCCCTCAGACATGCCCACAGACAAATCCAGTGAGGCAAAATCCTATTGAGACTCTCTTCCCATGTGATTCTAAGTTATGTCAAACTGACAAACCTAACCATCACAGAAGGCAACACAGAGAAATTGCTAATATAAAAAAAAAGAAATTTCTAATGTGTTAGTATACTTTTCTGTAACTGGAAAACGTAGCTATAAGAAATAAATTTGGCTGGAGTGATAGCTTACTGGTTAAGAGCACTGGCTACTCCTGCAGACGACCAGGGTTCAATTCCCAGCATCCAAACGGAGGCGAACAACCTTCCACCAATCCAGGGGACTCAATGCCATCTTCTGGCCTCCATAGGCATTGCACACACATGATGCCCTTACATACATGCAGGCAGAGCACTCATACATACAAAATTAATTTAAGAAAGAAACACTAAATGTTGAGGCTATCTGCATGCCTGAGAAATCATTTTAAAATAGAGAAGATATCATAGATCCAACTTTTACTTCATTTCTGGGAATACCGAACTACCAAATAGGTACTGTCTCCCTTGTGTCCACTTCTAGAGCATTTGTGACACAGAAGATTAATTTGCTATCGTTTGTCACACATTTAACAGAATAATAGTATGACAAGATAAAATGTTTTCTATATATTTTTGAGATAACATGAAAGGGGGAATTTTATATGAAAGTAATAAAAGAATACTATACTGGCACTGTACTAAAATTTGATATTTTTTAAGTTTGATATTTTAAAGATCAGAAATTCTTGAAAAGGGACTATAGCTGGGCGTGGTGGCGCACGCCTTTAATCCTAGCACTTGGGAGGCAGAGGCAGGCAGATCTTTGTGAGTTCAAGGCCAGCCTGGTCTACAGAGTGAGTTCCAGGACAGCTGGGGCTATAGGGAGACCCTGTCTCAAAAAGACCAAAAAAAAAAAGAAAAGGGACTATAGTGATCTAGTTACTTTTTGATCTTCAGAATTTGTTCTTTATTTTTAAGGATAATCTGTTTCAAGTTTTAGTTTTTCAATGAACTCATATATTTGAGCTTTGATCAAATTCCTACTTTATTAAGGAACGTGTATTGATTATTACATTTAAGTCTTTTAAATCTTTGATAAGTATTTTATCTTTCTAGGTTTTTGTTTTGCTTTGGTGAGACAGAGTCTCATTGTAAACCCTGCCTCAGCCTCCCAAAATGCTAGAATTACAGGCAAGACTCACCATGCCTGGCTTAATAAATATTATAATTACTTCTCACTCATAAAGGTGATTTCACTATGATAAGTTGCCATGAATTTTCAGTTAGAAACCCAACCTTGGGATCATTATTTTCAAGATCTTTCCATCACTATATTCCAAATCCTCTTTGAAGCAAGAGAATCAGAAGTTCAAGGGCAGCCTTATCTACAAAGCAAGTTTAAGGCCACCCTCCACTACATGAAACTCTAAATAAATAAATAAATAAGTCAAATATAAGCAATTAGTTAATGTGATTCACTATTTCAAAGAAAAAAAGGCACTTTAAATTAAATAAAACACAGAATCAAACATATTCCTCAATCTTACACTAACTCAATAAGAAAGAGAAAGGTAATAATATGTATATGTTGAAAAGAATGAGTGAAACTGTTGTTCTTTACAATATGACTACATGTTCAATATACCAATGAAACTTAATGGACACATTTACTAGAAGCAATAGTTCAGCCTAATACAAAAAAACAGTTTTCATAAGATAAAAAACCAAATATTTAAAATTCATGATTTCATTTCGAACATTATTTCATAGCCACAAAAGTATAAAATACAAAACTAACTAAAACAAATTCTATAAAACCTGTATGAGCAAAACTATAAAACCTTACTTTACAGCATAAAATAGAGAAGAAAAATATGTCTCTGGAAGAGAAGCTTAATTATTTAATTTTGTCAATCTGCACCAAATTAATTTATAAAATAATTATGACTGGAGAGGGAGAGATGGCTCAGCAGTTAAGAGTACTGGTTGCTTTTGCAGAAGACCCAGGTTCAAATCCCAGGACCCACATGCTAGCTAACAACCATCCATAACTCCATTTCCAGGGCATCTGACACCCTCTTCTGATTACCATGGGTGTTACATGACATGGGTGCACTTACATACATGCATGCAATATACCATACACATAAAATGAAAATAATAAATAAAATATTAAAAATGAATCATTATAATCAGGTTGTGGCTGGCAAGATGTCTTAGTGGATAAAGGCACTTGCTGGAAAACCCGAAGACTTGAGTTGACTCCCCAGGATCCACTTGGTGGAGAGAACCAATGACTGCAGGTTGTCCTCTGACCTCTATATGTGCTTCCTACACACAAAATAAATAAATAGATATAATATTTTCTAATTCCATCAATCTATTATTAGCAATATACCTATTAATCTTAATCATCCCCATCAATATGGTACTTCTACTTTGAACACCTTCAGAAATCATCTAATTCAATCTGCTTTTACAGCTATCTCCTTAAGTACAGAAGCCAGTCAGTGCTGAACATATTCAAATAATATTTTGTACAAGGGAAAATAATTGAAGGGGAGAAATATACCAAGAAGAAAGGACAAAATGAAGAGTCGTTTAGAGTGGAAAAAAACTAGGTTTAGACTCCACAAATTTCTGGAATGCAGATGAGTTGACACTGAAATTATTCTGGGTGTGTAAGTAAATATATGGTATTATATTTTCAAAAGATTTTATTTCCCAGAGGTAAAAGAACAATGCTATTGCTCTCCTAGAATGCAGAATGGTATTTCATAATCATTTCTTCAGACACTTCATAAACATCTCTTTGAGTCTATATTCATCTCCAAATCACTTCCATGTTCCTCAGAGCAAAATTTTGTTGGCTATGTTAGCCTTACTTCTATTTGCCTGTCACCTTAATTCAATCCAGCAGATCCCCCCCCCCCTTTAAATTGATTTAATGGAGAGTACCAATGTCTTTGCAGCACCAGATCTAATGTTTACTTCCTCCTTGAGTTTCTTGACAGGGCTTTCCTTCCTGCCTGCAAACTTCTTTTTTCTAGCTTCTATAACACATTGCTACCCATATTTTCTTTGTGTTCACTAGTTGTTTCCCCCTGTTGACTATACAAATTCCTTGTCATCTGCAGATCTGTATATAGGAGTCAACCACTGTTGTTCAGGGTCAAGCTTACCTCACTAGTGTCTCTTCATCATTATGCATTTCTTTGTTTTCTACCTAGATTCCCTATGACTATCAGATCCAAATCAACTATTTAAAAGCCATCACCATGATCTTCACAGCCAAAATCTATTCTTTCCTTAGTCTTATCCATCTCAGTAAATAACACTAAAATCAAATCTTATTTTTTTATTTTACATGTATGAGTGGATTGCCTGCATGTGTGTAAATGCACAGTATTGTACAATGCCTTTGGAATCAGAAGAAGGCAATGGATTCCCCTAGAACTGGAGTTACCGACAGTTGTTAGGTGCCACGTAGGTGCTGGAAATGGAACGTGGTTCCTCTGCAAGAGCAGCTGGTGTTCTTAACTACTGAGCCATCTCTCCAGTCCCCAAATCTTAAATTTCATTATCTTTTAATGTTTTGCGTATGAGTGTTTTGCCTGCATGTATGTAGGTGTACCATGCATGTGCAATGCCCACAAGGGCCAGAAGAGGGTGTGGGATTGCTTGGAACTAGAGTAACAGGCAGGTTTTAGCCACCATGTGGGTGCTGGGAACTAAACCCTGCTCCTTCACAGGAGGAGCCAGTGCTCTTAACTGCTGAGCCATCTCTCCAGCTTCCACACATAAATGTTTTAAAAGTAAATAAATCCTTTTTTAATGTCTATGAAAAGATAAATATGATCAAATCACCTAAAATTCTTAGTTTTAAATGCAGGTTCTACCTCTCTCACTTGCTGGCTAGCTTTTCTTTTCTCAAAATTCTCTGTCCACACTTATCTTCAAAATCTACCTCCAGATAACTCCAAGTAACCCATTTGCCATGATAGTATGTTCCTTT
Source organism: Rhizomys pruinosus (assembly GCA_009823505.1). NCBI lineage: Eukaryota > Metazoa > Chordata > Mammalia > Rodentia > Spalacidae > Rhizomys > Rhizomys pruinosus. The sequence goes on from VZQC01009130.1 coordinate 602,421, forward strand.
CCTTTTCACTACTTTAACACCTATGGAAAAGCAAAACTACAGAGATGAATGTTTGACAATACTTTATCAAAATGGGTTCATTATGCAAAATGTCATAAAAATTGCTGATTTTTCTCAGGAGGTCTCATGAAATTTTCCCGGTCAATGTAAAAGTTTGATTATTGTTTTCAATGTCCCCAGAGTATTCCTTAGTAGAGATGCAGTGTGATGTCATCAGTGCTACTATGTTTGTAACCACCTGCGTTCCTGGGCCTTGATAAACATAAGTAGGATTCTAAAATCTTGCTCTGCCTATATCCTTACACTTTTTTTACACCTGAGAAGTTTCTAGACTAAGATTTCTAAAAATAATAAAGACTTTATTTTTTTTAATGTTGCCATGTAACTAACTAAAAAGTTAAAATAACTTGGGCTGGAGAGATGGCCTAGCAGTTGGGAGTGCCAACTGCTCTTGCAGAGGACCCGAGTTCAATCCCCAGCACCCACATGGTGGCTAAGAACCGTCTTTGGCTCCAGTTCCATGGGAACCCAATATCCTCTTCTGACCTCCGTGGCATTGCACGACATGGGTGCACAAACCTACATGCAGATAGTATATTCATACACATACAAAAAATTTTTTTAAATGTTAAAATAACTCACATTTATTCAACTAGTTCAGTGAGTACCCTTCCTCCAGCTCCATAAACAACAGTTTTGGTAACATTCTTTAGTAAATGTGATTCAAACATGTCATTTATAATTCAAAATATTATAGATATTTCATTTAGCATTTCCATTCACAGATTAATAGCTCAAAAATTAATAATCATTCTTTTAATTTGGCCTACTAAATATTAATCTTGAAAAAAATCTGTTTAATTATAGTGTTTCTCAATTTCTCAAATATCTGAGTATTTTTAGGCTTGCTTTGTTGTTCAAGGTGCAATCTCTCCTCCAGCAGTTTTGTTTGGATGAACACTTAATCTGTATTTTGTTTCCTGCCTGCTGGTCTCTTTTATTTGCACTATCATATTTCTTTGTTGACATTGGCTGTTAGTTGAAGGCAACCACAGGAGATGGAAGGGGACATGTTCTTAAATCCTACTGACATTGTTTGGGGCCAAAGCATTCTACCTCTCAATACCAAAGCCTGGTGAAGAAGACTGCTTCTCTGTGTTCTGTCCTCAGAACAGATGCATGGAAGATATACTCTCACTTTGAAGCTCCTTATTACCTTTTTATGGGGCCACAGAAAGATACAAAGAAGACCAGAGTCCACTATGTTAGGATATCTCTGGATATCTTAAGCTGAGCCTTTCCAAGAGCCTATGTGGGTCCTTCTTTGCACAAGGCATCAAGGTTCTTGCTTCACACAAGTTCTTTATCAATCTTGCCATTTCTTTGATTCTCATAAAACATAACTGCATCTTCTTGGAGAACAGGCAGATATATTGTAATTGGGAATAGTAGGATATATTGTTATTTACCATGTCTTCACGATCTCTGTGTTCACTGTAGTTATAAATAACAGCAAAACTTTCCTGGTCTTATATATATGAAATCTTATTCTTATCTACTTGGGCAAATGTAAGTTATATAATGTCTCCTTTGCTCACCTGAGTCACAAATCCCTCAAATACATGAATCTCAATCTTACCTAGGACCCTCACACTTACCATTTCCATCACCTAAAAAACTGTAATCTTCTCCCTTTGATTTTTGACTTTCCATCTTCCTTCTCTATTCACATGTCACTTTCTCAAAGAGGTTTTATATGGGGCCAGAGTCACTTCATCTTGTTGTTTCATAGTCTTCTTAACAACTAATACCATCTCAAACTAATATATATATATATATATATATATATATATATGCTTATCATCTCCTCCATTGAATAACTTAAGAGATATGGCTATCCTGTTCATAGTTTTAGCTCATAAAATAAAATATTTGCTGAATAAATGAACGAACATATTCCAGTTACTTTCAAGCCAGCAGGAGGAAAAATATAAATGAAATATTTTGTCAATTCCAACAAAATGCGTTTTATGAGGACTATGTTTGCCAATGTAAAAGATACAGTGGGGGCTGGGGAGATGGATCAGTGGTTAAGAACACTCACTGCTCTTCCAGAAGACCTGGGTTCAATTCCCAGCACCCACATGGCAGCTAAGAACCATCTTAGGCTGGGCATGGTGGCTCACGCCTTTGATCCCAGCACTTGGGAAGTGGAGGCAGGTGGGCATCTGTGAGTTCAAGGTCAGCCAGGTCTACACAGCGAGCTCCAGGGAAGTGGAGGCAGGTGGGTATCTGTGAGTTCAAGGTCAGCCTGGTCTACACAGGGAGCTCCAGGCCAGCTGGGACTAAAGGGAGACCTGTCTCAAAAAATAAAAATAAAAAAATAAAAGATACAGCTAAGATAGATCATCATCTGGTATTGAAGGTCTTGCAGGAAGTCGTTGGAAAAATGGGGAGAGTATTTGAGAAGAGACATAAAAGTTATCTTAAAAGACTTCTGTCCATACCATTTTATATCAACAACATACAATTGATGAAAAATTTAAAAATTAGATTTTCATCCAAGCATTATGAGTTCTGATTAGAAATATCTCCTGCACATTACTGCTGACTTTTTTTTTTAATTTTATTTATTTCTGTATGTGTATGAATGCACTGTCTGCACGCAAGTCTGTGCACCCGTGCCGTGCAATGCCGCGGAGGATAGAAGAGGGCGTCGGATTACCCTGGAACTGGAGCTCCCCTGGAACTGGAGTCTCAGACAGTTCTCGGCCACCATGTGGGTGCTGGGGATCGAACCCGGGTCCTCTGTAAGAGCGGTCGGCGCCCTCAACCGATAGGCCATCTCTCCAGCCCCTACTGCTGACTTTTGTAATACTGATTTTCAATAAAATTTACACATGGAAGGTAAACCATGTCCACTGGTCCTTTAAATTAATCTTCTCAAAGTTAGTATTCTAACCTACCATGCTGGTGCTCATGATCTGGGAAAATATGAACACTGCTTATTTGATGAAATTAAGGAATAATTTAATTGCTGTCATGACTAAAGGGTGTTTTCTAGGCACAACAGGGAAGTTGCACATATGAAGTCATAGCAGTTGTGACAGCCCAAGACATAGCTACTTGGAGAGGGAGAACCAACTTTCTTTAGGATGTGGCCCCTGGACACACTCCAGTGTGGACCACATACCCCAGAATATGAGCCGACTCCATGGAGTTTTTTAATGACATAATATTGGGTTGGTAGGGAAGGGGGAGAGGACCTGGGAGGAGTCAGGGGAAAGGGGATGAATATGCTCGAAACATATTGTATGAAATTCTCAAAGAACTAATTTTAAAGATAAAGAAAAAAGAAGAAAAACTAAATAAACTCAGGCATATGGGGTCAAGCTGGGTGATGGATAGTTTATTATACTACTCTGTCTTTGTGTAAATTTCAAATGTTCCAAAGTGGTAGAAACTTAAAAAGAAAAACAGAATTATACCATTACTCCTTTTTCTTTTTAATAGATAAATGAAACATTTTATGGATCTAAACTGAGAAGACAGTACGTCAAATCTCACATTGTCCAAGTAAGGTATGCACAGCAGCCTAAGAGGCACAGAATTGTGAACTTCACCCCTCATTTCTTCCCAATAGAATGTTTCCATGGTATTCTAATTTATGTTCTGTTGATGTGATAAAATACTCTAACAAAAAAGCAACTAAGGAAGTAAAAGGTTGGTTTTATCTGACACATCAAAGTGACAGCCATCACTGAGAGAAGTCAAGGCAGGACCCCAAGGCAGGAACCTGGAGGCAGGAACTGAAGGAGAATCATGGACTAATGCTGCTCACTGGATGCTCCCCTGGCTTGCTCAGCTGCCTTTGTTACAGAGCTCAGGTCCACTCACCCAGGGATGGCACCACCTGCTGTGGGCTACTCTCCTATATCAAGCAACAATCAAGAAAATGCCCATAGGCCAATCTGATGGACAAAACTCCACAACTGAGGTTCCCTCCTCCCAGATGTCTCTAGTTTGTGTCAAAGCGTCAAGGTGACAAAAACTCTAACCACCATGCATAGTGGGCCACTCTATGGTTGAAATAAAAATTGAAATTAGGGCATTATAACTCATAATACTTCAAATATGAAAAGAAATATTTTATAGTTTATTAGAAAATGATTAAAACACACCTTGAGTTCCATCCAATTATGAGCACCAGATGAAGTTTAAATGGGTTTTTCTTTTTTTTACTTAAAACTTTTTTTAATATATGTTTTGTACAAGATTATCAAATCTAGACCTGTGTCCCCCACCCTATCCCCCCACCCCAAATGGGTTTGTTTTCTATAGAGGGCACAAAACCAAATATTAAATAGAAACTGAGAGTACACTTAAAACTTTTTAAAACTAGTAAGAGAGGGCTGGATAGATGTCTCAGTGGTTAAGAGCACTGGCTGCTGTTCCAGAGGACCTGGGTCCAGTTCCCAGCACCCACATGGTGACTGACAACCATTGGTGACTCCAGTTCCAGAAACATCCAACATCCTCTCTGGTCTCTGTGGGTATTGTGTACATACATATGATGTGCTTACATGCATGCAGCCAAAACACTCATATGCATAAAAATAAATAATAAAAAATGAGTAAGACAGGGCTCATGAGATGGCTGAAGGCATGGGTGGTGGAGTGGAGTAAGACCACAGGTCTGACAACTTGAGTTCCATCCCAGGATGCCACAAAGTTACAAGAGAGAATTGACTCCTGAGAGCTGTCTTCAGACATGCATGAGTGTGTACACACACACACACACACACCGAAAAATGAAATTAATTAAATGAATATAACTTCTTTCTTTATGTGTATGAGTGTACTATCTGCATGTAGGTTGGTACACCCATGTCATGCAATGCTGCGGAGGTCAGAAGAGGGCGTCGGATTCCCCTGGAACTGAAGTTAAAGATGGTTCTTAGTCACCATGTGAGTTCTGGGAATCGAACCTGGGTCCTCTGCAAGAGCAGTCGGTGATCTTAACTGCTGAGCCATCTCTCCAGCCCCTGAATATAACTTTTTAATTGGGAAAATGAGTAAGATGGTATTGCAGAATGTCTGGCCTGACTTTGGCAAATTATATTTTTGGTTCTTACTCAGATTCAAAAACTAGGTTCAATGTCAACATAGGACTATTTCAAATAAAAAAAATGGATTTTGAGATTTCACTAAAAATCAATCCACTTCCCACATTCGTCCCAGATGCCACATCATAACAGTAGCCAAAACCTACATGGGTGTGGTACAATATTCTTGTAATTCCCAAAAACAGGGGAGGAAAGAGAATCATAATTTCAAAAGCAGGTAAGGCTAGAAAGCAAAACTTTCTCTCGTTAAGATAGATAGATGATAGATAGATAGATAGATAGATAGATAGATAGATAGATAGATAACACCTAAAAACTGGGTGTTCTGCACTTTGCAGTCTCTAATGCTAACAAAATAAATATATATTGTGTCTCACACTTTTAGAGTTCAGGAACCTACAGAAAGGAAATGCCACAGCTTTATCCAACATCCATAATGTTTATCCAAATAATGATGAACAGTAAAGAATAAGAGATAAACAGATAAGAACAAACAGAAGATCAAGTGGATAGGCATTTATGTATTTATAAATGTGGGGAGTTATGACTCTAGGAACCTCATCTCTGAGATAAGGAGTTCACAGAAAGGAAAGAAAGTTAGTAAAGGAGACGGAATATTTTTTGGTCCCAAGAAGCAGATCCCATTTAGCATTAATTATTATAAAAATTATTTGCCACCTATTTTGTGGCCCCATTTTGTTAGGTTTTTAAACCCAATAGGAAATAATGTCTAGAATATTCAGTCACTAGACTTACAATGGAGCTAACAGAATTTTAAAACCACTCAGTATTACATTGAAACTGTTTTGAACTCTGCTGGACATTATGAAGTTTTAGTACAAATAAAATACTATTCACATGCTTGTTAATCATTGAGAAACCAACTAGGATGCCTATTGACCTATATAAATGTATAAAATGTGTGAAACCAATAAGCTAGGCACTGGAGACCTCTAGTTTCTATAATAGCAGAACTCAGCTACCTAAACACGAACAAAGCAAATCAACCCAATGCTACTACTCCAATACACAGTGTCTGTCTGGATGGGAGCAAAGCCTGAGCCTAGGTTACAAGCATTCATTTGAAGGACACTAGGAGGCCTTTATTAACCTCTGCTTTGTAATAAGATGCCCTTAGGTAGGCTAGTGATTGCTTTTTAATTAATTTTATCAAAAGGACTATGCTTCTTTTGTACATTACATATGTCATGTAACTCCTTGATAGTTAATTATCATCTCAATAACTATTAAAATGTAATGAGAAAAAGTCTGTGCTTGATGCTATATGGGAACTAAACAATAGATACCTCTAGAAGCACAATAGTTACATTTCCTGACCTCTGAAAAACTCAAGGTAAGATAAACACAGGGACATAAAACTAAACATGTTTCACATTATTCTTTAGTGTTATTAGTTATAATGAATTTTCCTTAAAGTTTAGGGGTTCTCTGGAAAGAAGAGACAACATCCAAAATGAATTAGTCCATCATTCATGTAGAGAAAGACATTCTTGAAATGCAATTATCCCATATGCCTGTGAAAAAGATTACATGAAATTGCAACAAAATGTTTCTAACCTTCAGGTTCTACAACAATCAGGAATTTTAAATACAATATTGCCACTTTTTGGATACATGTGGCACTGAAACAATACCTATAAGCTAAAACAACACCTATAAGCTTAAATTTTTCACATGGGATATATTTTGAAAAAAACAGTTGGAAATTATCCTGGATATATTTAAGGCTCAGATTTAGAATAAAATAAAGGAACTTATGACAAAGTACAATAAAATCTTTAGTATTTATAATAAAAACCTCAGCAGTAACCTAAATATGGTATGTCATGACTTTCAATGCCTACAGAAAATATAAAAATCTCAAATCAGGAGCTGGGGAGATGGCTCCATCCATAAAGTGCTTGAGACCCAAACATGACAACATGAACTTAGATCCCCAGGTAAAAAGCCAGGCTTTTTACCTCCTGTCAAGGGGAGGCAGGAGCAGAGGCTGATGGATCCCCTACAACTCCCTGCGCAGCTAACCTATTGGTAAGCCCCAAATTCAGTAAGGGACCCTGTATCAGAAACAAGAGAGAGACTGAGCAAGGAAGGTGCTCAAAAACAACCCTAGGCCTCCACGTACACATGTGAGCACACATATAAACACTTCTACACATAAAATTACTGAATTAAATAAAAGAAGCCAGGGCTAGAAAGATGGCTCAGCAGTTAAAAACACACTCTGCTCTTTCAAAGGATCCAAGTTCAGTTCTCAACACCCATTTCAGGTGGCTCACAACCTCCTGAAACAACAGTTCCAGGGGATCCAATATCTCTGGCCTCCTAGAGTACCTACACACACACACACACACACACACACACACACACACACTTAAAAATTAAAAATAAATCTTTAAAAAGGAAGTCAATCCAGAGTGATACTACTTAAGAGGATAAAATATAAGTCAAAATGAGCTAAATGTAAGAAGAAAAATAGTAGCTACAAATGCATGAAAAGATTAATATGCCTGGAATCTATCTCTGGCTAAAACTTATAGAATTGTAATTTTTAGCTTAGTTTTAAGAAATCCATGCTTTTAACCACTAAATCCAGGAGACTCATTTAATTTGGTTACAATATTATCTGATTATATGTTTCCATTTTATAAAATGAGAAATTAAAACGAAGATAAGCTACGTATTGTGCCAAGGTAGCACACTGGATAAATAATAAACATTTGTTTCAAGCCCAGGCAGTCTTATCTGGATTACTATATCAATTTGTTTAGCCTCCAGCTTTTGCTCCTGCTCACTATAACTCATTTTCCACAGAGCAGCCAAAGTGAACTAGAAAAGCACACAATTCCCATGTGTAATGCCCTCTAGGAGCTTCCCTAAATTCTAAGCACACAATTCCCACGTGTAATGCCCTCTAGGAGCTTCCCTAAATTCTAAACTCCTTACCATACCACTCACGGTCCTGCCTCTCCCTATGACATACACTCATCCTCACTGAAACTTGGTATGCACAGTCACTACTGCTCTTCCAATAAACAGACTAGGGTGGTTTCCACCAGAGACTGTACCTATCAAAGGTAGACAAAGGAAGGCTTATCTATATTTTATTCAAGGCTATAGAGATAGCAGAGAAAATCTAAAACAAAATTGTAACTTCACAGAAAAAAAAAAGGGGGGGATAGAAGGGCTTCTAAAGGCACATGTGAGAATAAAGATACAGGTGAGCTGTGTGCATTGTTTACCCAAAGAATAAGTAAACATGCACACTAGAGCAATGTGTCCACTGCAGTTAGGCAAAGAACCCTCCCATGAGAAGTAAGTGAGGTTTCCATCTCATTTGATGTCTATTTTTTATTGTATTTATTATTTTATATGACATGTGTGTATAAGGACAACTTTTAGAAATCAGGTCTCTCCTTTGACAAAGAGTTCTGAGGATTGACGTCAGGTTGTTGGCAATGCCTGTTCCTCCTGCTGAGCCTTCTCACTGGCCCTGATGGCCACTTTTTATTTGTTTTTTGGTCTTTTCGAGACAGGGTCTCCCTGTAGCCCCAGCTGTCCTGGAACTCACTCTGTAGACCAGGCTGGCCTTGAACTCACAAAGACTCACCTGCCACAAAGACTCTCTTGCTAGGATTAAAGGCGTGCACCACCACGCCCAGCGATGGTCACTTTTTAAAGACCCAGCTGTGAAGTCCCTGATAAAAATGCTTTCTATATTGTAAAATTAAAAAGAAAAATTTTCAAAGATTGCCACATGCTTCAAAGAACAAGGGAAAGCTTGTTTGTTTGTTTTGTAGTAAATACTGTAAGTCTGAGCCTGCAATCAGGAATTATCCTGTATAAAATTTTGTAACACTAAATGGCTCATTAAGTCCTTCTTAGTCAAGGCAGCTGGACTTACTCCTTCCTGGAACGTTCCTCCCCTAGATCTTACCATAACTCACCCCTTGTCTTGGGATTTCATTTCTAAGTTGCCTTCCCTGAAGCTCTCTCCCACTAGCATGATCACAGCATGAACATATAGGGACCTTGTATTGTCACACACTGATATAGCACTATCATTTAAAGTTCTATTTGGCATGTTGTCTAAACTAACACATTGATGGATGGATGGATGGATGGATGGATGGATGGATGGATGGATGGATGGATGGATTAAAACTTCAGCATGGAAAAGAAAAACTTCCTGTAGCAAATAAATTTTTCGTATAAAATTAAAGATCATTTTATGAACCTAGAGAAGGTAAAATAAAATAACTTAATTCATGGTTTCAATCATGAAGAGGATCCTAAGTTCACATGTACCAATATTTAGCTTGGTTTTAGGTTGCTATTTGACCCAGGAGGAAAGTTCAGAATGACATCCACGGTTTAACAAAATATTTAAGATAAACAAAGTAATATGATAGGCCTTTGTCTATTTCATAAGAAACAGAGAGATTGTCCATATACATCAGAGAAGATTAGCAATTCACCTGTAACTAAAAGTGGAAGAAGAGATGAGCATATCTAATTAACTAACATAATTATTAGTCACTTAATATTATACAAAGGAAATAAAAATATTTATAACCGTGAAAAGAGAATCATCTGGTATGCATAAGGAAACAAGGAGCAATGTAGAAATTAGTATATTTAAGCTATTATAGAAGAAAATGTGGAAATGATGTCATTGTAGTCACTGAGAAAATCCTGGATCTTAGCATCATTTACATTTCGTTCATGAGTGCTAGGAAGACAATGTGAAGACAGTACTTTCGGGATCTCCTGAAGTTACCAAGAGCTCCAGGTTGGTTTTTTCTTTTCAGAGGGGCAAATGGAGAAAAATGCCTATGATGAAACAAGGTAGGGAACAGAGAGCAGAACAGAATAGGCATTTGCTAAAGTCAGGATAATTGCTGCCTTTCGAAGTGTATGTCTCATATATTTGCATCTTCAAGTCAAAATAACAAGTAAAATAAACTCACTTTTAACACTTTTGCTCTCAATCTCAATATCCAATAAGTAAGAGACAAATGATTCACTATTGTGACTCAAATTTTTTGTTGTGGTTTTGAGAGGTTTTGATGTTTGTTTTTGGGGTGAGTTTTTTGGTTTTGCTTGGTTTGTTTTTATTTTGCTTGTTTTTTGCCAAGGTCTCACTAGTTGCAGCCTGCCTGGAATTCAGGTTAGCCAGGTTGGCCTCAATCTCACAGAGACCCACCTGCCTCTGCCTGCCAAGGGCTGAGATCAAAGGCTCTTGCCATATACCAAGCATTACTCAGGTTTTTTTTTTTTTTTTTTTTTTTGAGACAGGGTCTCCCTGGCGCCCCAGCTGTCCTGGAATTCGCTCTGTAGACCAGGCTGGGCTTGAACTCACAAAGATCCACCTGCCTCTGCCTCCCAAGTGCTAGGATTAAAGGCGTGTACCACCATGCCCAGCTATTACTCAGTCTTTTAAAAAGCATAACAAATGATGCACTTTTACCTGTTTCTTTGTTGTTTTCTTTTTTAAAGATATTTTATTTTTTAATATTTTATTGATATTTTATTTTATGTATATGAATCTACTTTCTGCATGTATGTAAATGCACCCATATGGTGCAATGCCCATATAGGTCAGAAGAAGGCATCTGATCTCCCTGGATCTGGAGTTACAGGTGGTTGAGCCACCATGTGGGTGCTGGGAACCAAACATGGGTCCTGCCAGAGCAGCCAATGCTCTTAACCTCACTGAGCCATCTCTCCAGCCTCCTCTGTTGTTTTCTATTAGTTGTCTATACAGAGTCCATTGTGCATTTACAATACACAAAATACATTTATATTAACATAATTTTCATTCATCACTCTGAGATATTCAAAATACTTCAATATCTATTACCTACAAGATGTTCTCAATCAGTGTTTTCAAAAAGACCAAAAAAATCAAATAACTAAGATTATCATTCACAATTTGGAGATGAGGAAACATTAAGTACGGAGCTTGCTATAGTTGCTATAGTTGGCAGATTGTAGATCTAAAATTCAAACTTACCTTCCCTGAATTTAAAAATAGATTATTTCCTTATGATCATCAAATATTATCTCTACTCCCTTGAGAGGGACTTATGGTTAGCAAAGGATAGAAGAGTTCTACTGTATTGTCTTAACCTCTGTTTAGAAATTCCCTATCCTTTCTTTTAAGAGTGACAGGTTTGGTCATAAAATCTTAATCTATTTATCTGTTTATGTTTTGCAGCCAAGCCAAAGGGAAAGTGGTAATACATGTTGTGCTGAAATTTAAATCCTATTATAAGAATAATGCAGAAAAATTTTGGGACAAAATTGAAACTATTTTGTATCAGAAGCTCAAGGGCCAAACTGGGTCATTACTTATAGATTCTTCCTCATTTAAATTCTCAGGTAAGAAAATATATAGTGTGAAATGACTTTCATCTTTTACTTTGAATATGGTGAAACATGAAACAGAATTCCTTTCTTTAAATAGTATATCATGATGTCTATGTTTATCCGCCATGAAAGTAACCAGGATCCCAAATAACATTTTTTGGTAAAACAAAGTAGCCTTAAAAATGTGGCTTATTCTCAGGCTGGAGAGATGGCCTAGCGGTTAAGAGCACTGACCGCTCTTACAGAGAATCCAGGTTCGATCCCCAGCACTCACATGGTGGCCAAGAACCGTCTGAAACTCCAATTCCAGGAGTACTCCAGTTCCAGGGGAATCCGATACCCTCTTCTGACCTCCACAGCATTGCATGACATGGGTGCACAAACTTGCATGCACACAGTACATTCATACACATACAGAAATAAATAAAATTAATAAAAAATGTGGCTGATTCTATGGATCTTGATGCTCCTTTTATTCCCCTAATGGCCTCAAGAAACTGGAATTGCAGAATTTTGGGGCCTTTTTAACATTAAGTTCCCTTTTGATAAACCTTCAATGAAACTTGTCTCACATTGTCACTTATAATCTGACTCTTATTCTTAGTCACCAAACAACATACTCAAATCAGTCTTTATTCCTAATTTATTAGAGTAGCCCAGGGCTTGAAAAAGTATAGACAACTGTGGGATGAGCTAGAATTTCTCCACTACAACAAATCTGATCACGATAGGAAGTATTGCCACCTCTATAGGAAGAACTAAAGACTTGGGAGGTGGCAGTGGAGGGGGAATCTAGGCCAAATCTTTATTTTCACTGGAAATCAAAGAATCAAAGAGCAAAATCTGGATGTGCTTATCCTGGATAACAAGCCATCAATCACACTGATGAAATGTGATGATGTTTTCTTACAGCCTTATCCTCAGGTAACTCATTCTATGTACAGTGACCTCAGGAAACAAGGGAGAAAGCAGCCTTCCATCTGGTGGAGAGTTTGTATCCAAAGATATATTTTTAGAGACTCATCTGCTAATAATATAAAGCCAAATGTAAAATAAACATTATATTCCCGGTATTTTTCCAATTTTTTAAACAGCACATAAGATCCCAGGAAAATAGACACTCTGGTGCCCTCTTCCAGACAAATGATTTTTCTCATGTTTGTTATAATACCATGCTACCATACTATCAAGAATGGTTAAATGTAACAGGTTAATACAACAGTGTTCGGCTATTGTCTTAAGCTCTACTCCTTGTTTGGAAGCTCTCTGTTCCTCCCTCTTCATCTTATATCAGAAGCCAGTTGCCTCTTAAAACAGCAACGTTTTACCCATGCAAAAGCAAACTCAGCAGCTGACAAAGACAGTTTCCCAAAGCCTCATTGAAACAAGTTGATACAGGGCTTACATTCATGACAGTTCTCACTGAACTGAACTGTTCATCTTCGTTGGTCACCACATAAGTGGGTCTGTGCTGTAGGGATCTGTGAAGTTTATTTAGGCAGCCAAAGTTCCTGTTCCAGCACCTTATTAAACAGCATGACCTTCCTATTCTGACTGGCTACTTCAGTTACTTAGCACCTACATCAAACATGCCAAGATTGTGAATTACGTTTTCATAAAAGGTGCTTAAGAACAGGAAAATCACTAGGTCTTACAACTACAGCTTTCATGCCATTGGCAATGCTCTTAATTAAATGAGTAGCTGAGTTAAATGAATAGCTGAATACAGCATGATTATCCTACATTAGTGTAACTAGAGAACAGCAATAGCAGGTGGGTGAGGTCACAGATTCTACTATGAAATGACCTGAAGCTTGAATCTTCAGTCCTGTAAGGAGTTGCTTTATGAATTTGAGAAACTCACTTCCTCAATCTAACCATTTCATCATAGAAATGATGATAAAAATAAATAATATTCCACATGGTTGTTGTGAAGTTCTCAAAGACCCCCTATATCAGAAACAACTTTGAGGGAAGTTCTAGAACAAATTATCCTTCATTATTGAGTTTTATTAGAAGACAACAAAATCATTCAATTTATATGTTGTATACACTGTAGATTTGAAAGTCAAAAAGGGGCTGGTGAGTAACTCAGGAGGTAACACACTTGCTGCAAATGCTGATCACCTAAGTTCAATCCCCGGAACCCACATGACAGAAGAAGTAACGACTCCCACAAGTCTTCCTCTGACTTGGCATGGCATGTGGACCCATACACATATGCAAACACATACACATATAAATAAACTAGTATACAATATAAATTGGAAAGTCAAAAAGATAGAAGTCATATCAATATTTATTCTTTTTAATCTGATATAATTTTTATTTGTTTTCAGTCTTTGAAACATCACTCTGGGTATCAAGGTCAGGTTTATTACTCAGATAAAGACAAGCTGGCTTCTTTGAAAGATAAATGCTCTGTGTGTGGTGGTGCACGCCTTTAATCCCAGCACTTGGGAGGCAGTGGCAGGCAGATCTCTGTGAGTTCAAGGCCAGCCTGGTCCACATAGTCAGTTCCAGGACAGCTGGGGAGACCCTGTCTCAAAAAAAAAAAGAAAAAGAAAAAAAGAAAAAAGAAAAATAAAGAAATAATGTTTTTCATAATCCATTTTTGGATATGTTTCCACATTAGAGCACTCTTTTTTAATTTATCATTTTTATGTGTATGAGTGTACTGTCTGCATGTAGGTTGGTGCACCCGTGTCATACAATGCTGCGGAGGTCAGAAGAGGGAGTCGGACTCCCCTGGAACTGGAGTTTAAAATAGTTCTTAGCTACCATGTGGGTGCTGGGAATCGAACCTGGGTTCTCTGCAAGAGCAGTTGGCACTCTTAACCGCTGAGCCATCTCTCCAGCCCCTACAGCATTCTAAAGCATAGAATGTTCTGTTTTATAAGAACATATGACTCAAAGCTTATGTGTTATGAAACATTTTTCATATCTGCCTGCATGGGATCGGGAGGCAGAGAAAGAGGAAAGCATCATGGAGTATCTCCCAAATAAGAGAAAGGCTTCTCATCTGCACTAACTAGATTATGTCGCTCTCTACCCTGCTCATTTGTTTGTTGTGCAGTTTAATTTATCTGTTTTTAATTTTTCTTTACTGTTTATTTTTGCAGTCTTTTTAAGACCTAGTTCAAACATATTTGAGGTTTCAGGAATCCATTGAGGGTCTTGCAACATGTCCTTGGGGTATGTGAAGACTCTTACTTTTGGAAACAAAATCATTGCAGATGTAATTAGCTAAGTTAAGATGAGGTCATGCTGGATTAAGGTGGGCCCTGCTTCAAAGAAGGGTATCATAATAAGTAGACTGACCATCTGAAAGCACAGACACAAAGAAAAGAAGGCCATGTGAAGACAGAGGCAGAAATTAAAAAGATACCACTATAAACTAAGAAGCACCAAGGATTCCTCAGAGCCACCAGAAGCCAAGAAGAGGCAAAAAAGTATTTCTCCCAGAACCTTCAGAATGTGGTCCTGCTGCCATCTTGACGTCAGACTTGGAGCCTTCAAAACTGTGAAAGATTATAAATCAGATGTGTCAAGATAATTTGTTGTAGCAGAGATGGCTTTATAGAGCATCAACATCCAAAGCGGTTGTCATCTAAGAATTCTCTTTTTTTACTTTTTATTGATGCTTTGTGTATTTCATACATCATTTTCCAAATCAGTTCAGGCATATTTCCCTTTCCCTTCCCCCCACCCCACCCCACCCCATCCCAGATCATGCATTCTGCCATAACTGTCCTGCATCTTTCTCTCAGTTTTTTTTTCATTTTTTAACATTAAGTAATAATTTATGAGTTACAAGTATCCTTCATGTAAAATCAATTTGCAAGCAGTTGTGCCCAAACCCACACAGCCCATGGGTCCCAACATCCAGCGGGGGGGGGGGGGG
>VZQC01009130.1:619344-685750 GCA_009823505.1 Rhizomys pruinosus
TAACAACCAATGAACCCTAAATGCAGCAGAAAAACAAGAAAATAACAAAAAATTAGAGCAAGGACCGACACCCATGAAATAGTAATAAAGAAAACCATACAAATAAAATCAATGAATACACAAAAAGTTGGTTTCTCTTGAAAAGATCAACAAAATAAAACACATAGGTACATACACTCAGCCCAGGCTTACATCAAGCAAAGGACACAACATCCAAATTCAAATTAGAAATCTGTTGATAAAAGGACTGGGAATATCACAACAGACAATGAAAATAGCCAGACAATCATAGGTGACAATACTTCAATGAAACCTATACTACCAATTGAAAACCTAAGAGAAATGGAATAGAATATCGTAAAGCCGATCCAGGCGGATTTGCACAAGCTAACCGAATAGAGATTGGAAACAGCCTAACACATAGACCAATAATACAAGGAACAGGAAAGAGGTAATAAGCAGCACCTTCCCAACCAAAACATGCCCGGCCCCAGATGGTTTCACGGCAAAATTCTAATAAAAGATTTCAAAAGAAGTCCGTACTTACAACCATTACTACTCAAGATGTTTAGAAGGATACAAATGGAGGAAGTACTCCCAATTCCTTTTCTATGAAAGCCAGAATCAATCACGCATATTAACCAAAAACCGGAGGCTAAAAGTTACAAACCAAAACAAGGGGAGAGAACAGCTACAGACCTCCATCTCCCTAATGAACACAGATGCTAAAATTCTAAACAGTGAATACTGGCAAATCGGCCATTTCCAGCATACGAACCCAAACACATAGAAAATCATCCACCAATGACCCAAGCTTGGGATTCAATGACCAGAGATTGGGGATGGTCAATTCAAAAAACCATTGGAAAATCCTAATAGAAATATCATCAAATATATAATACATGACTAAAAGAAGAATAAAGCGCAAACCATCATCTCCATTGGAATGCGAGAGAAGCTATTTGACAAAAATCTGGGCATCCCTTTCTGTTTAGAAGTTCCCTAAGGGAAATAAAGAACTGGTAGGGACTCATCCTCAACTGTAATCAAAAGCCAATAATCAAGGAACAAACCAAGCCAAATATCTCCTAAATGGGAGGAGAAACGACAGATTCCCTTAAAAGTTAGGACAAACTCGGCAAAGGGCCTGGCCCCTGTCAAACCATCTCCTCTTCAAATTATATGGCTTGAAACCCATTCTAGGGGCAAATAAGGCAAGACAAAGGAAAGGAAAACATTTTAAAAGTGGAGTTTCTAATTGGAAAAAGGAAGGGAAGGTCGGAGCTATTCCCTTTTTGTGGGATGATATGATTTGTCTACTAAGGATGCCAAGAACCTCCACACAGAATCCAGAAAATGTATCATCTCAGTAAGCTGACAATGATTAAAAAATAAACCTTGACACGCTATCCTTCATCACTCCAGTAGCCGAGCCCATCAATAACAAATAACAGATAACAAAAAAATGCAAAGACAGTGTTCAATACAATCAACCAAAAAAGCACAAGACCACGGGAAGGACTACCTAAGCTAGGCGTACCCTATCCACCCATGACATGAGCCTCAAACCAATAAATACCGGACAAAAAACCTATACCGCAAAGGAACAAGGATCTCCTAACCAAAAACACAAACCCAACGTCTTGTTATCAACACAAAACATCCAACTCCCTGAAGATAAGGAAAGCTACTGGAGAAGGGACAACTACAGGAAGAGGTAGGACTAAAACCTTCCCAAAACTGCTTCAATAACTGGGAATAAAATATAGTAAAAAATGTCCATCCTACCCAAACTCGTGTACAGATTTAATGCAATTACCAATCACAATCCCCAAGAGCTTCTTCACAGACTTGGGAAAAAAAAAAAAAAAAAAAAAAAAAAAAATCCTCAATTTCATTGGAAAAAACAAAAGACCCGAATAGCCAAACAGCAACCCTGGTGAAAAAAGAGCGATACAGGAGGATTGCTCTACCAGACATCAGATTATACTACAGGGCTATCGTCCATAAAAAACAGCCTTGTACTGGCACAAATACAGACCATTGACCAGGGGAATAAAACTGCAAGATCCAAAACCTGAGCACATACAATTTTCAGCCACCTCATATGACAAGGGGGCCAAGAAGACATTGGAGGAAAGACAGCATCTTTAGCAGGTGGTGCTGGCAAAAACTGGATCACCACATGCAGAAGAATGAAATTAAACCCCTACTCTCACCCTGTATACAAAATCAGTTTCCAGATGGATCAAAGACCTCAACGTGGAAATCCAAAACTCTGGAGGTGATTGATAGAACAGAAACACTTGGCAGCAGACTACAGGACATAGGCATAGAGAAAACACTTTCCTAAATCAGACAGAAGCTGCGCACAGAAATAAAGATCGACACAATTGACAAATAGGACCTCATTAAACTCAAAATCTTTCTGACATCAAAGGAAACAACAAAGGAAGTGAAGAGAAAACCCACAGAATGGGAGGAAACCTTCCAGCAGAAACATCTGACAAAGCATTAATTTCCAGAGTTATACAAGCTACTTCAAAAAACAAAAAGAAAGAAAACAAATGAATCAACGAAAAGATGTAGCAAGAATTGAATAGAGACTTAACAGAGGATGAATTAGAGATGGCTCGAGAAACATCTAAGAAGGTTTAACATCGCTAATCAATTAAGGAAAATGCCAAATTAAAACCACTCCAATAAGGGTGGCTAGGATCAAGGAAACAAAAATCGCATACCAAGTGCTGGAGAGGTTGGTGGGCGAAAGGAAAACAACTCATCCACTGCTCATGGGAATTGTAAACTTGACAGCCACATGGGAAAGCAGTTTTTCAGGAACCCTTAGAAGACTCAAAATGAGTTTACCATTTGATCCAGTCATACCACTCCTGGGATACATACCCACAAGAGACTCATCTTACTGCAAGAGATACATGCACAGCTATATTTATTGCAGTTCTGTTCACAACAGCAAAAAAGCTGGTGGTGGAACCCACCCAAAATGCCCCTCAAACTGACGAGTGGATAGAGAAAGTGGTACATTACACAAGAAAATTTGCGGTAAATGCAAAAAATATAAAAAAAAAAAAAAAACTTTGCAGGTAAATGGAGGAGAGCTAGAAGACATCATGTTAGTGACCAGTAAACACAGTCCAGAAAAATAAAAACGACAAATCGTATCCCTCATATGTGGATGCTAAGTGCCAATAACTCAGTTACAAATATTTCTTGTGGAGAGGCGATGCATATTAAAAGAACAACAGAAAGAGACTGCATCCATAAAAACAAATGGTGAATCGGGAAAGGCACCAGTGGGACAGGGGGGGGAGTGGGACGTGTGTACATTCGATTAATGACACATTTAATTGACGGTGAGTTCAACAAGTATCCAGTTTTGCCCAGACTCTGCTACAGGTTACATGGTGTCTTAGGACTCAGTAAAAGAAATATGTGTATATTTAAACAACATTGGTTAAAGGCTCTTTGAAATTATGTTAATGCATCTGAGTTAATATGAGATATAAATTGCTGTTGTCCACATTTGTTTACTTAAAATCTGTTTATAACAATAACTTTGGTGATTAGCACATAAAAATGTTCTCTATAATTTTTTCTGTTGTACAGTATCACCTTGTAGCATTCTCTTTCACCTATGGATGATTTAATCTTAAAAATTAAGTTCCCTTCCGATGTTAATCACATTACAGTCACCCAAAAGCAGTTGGTGAATTTGATGAAATCTGGGCCTTGATTCCACCCTATAGTATGTATAATACAACTGCCTTTTTTGAGGACTCACGGTCAAAAAAACAAAAAACCTTAAAACAAAAAGGGGATACAGATAGATATAACACACATTTTTGTCAAAAAACCTTGCAATTCAAATTCTTAAAACTAACTATGGGAAAAGATTTTGTATGTTCCAACAGGTCAAAATGGTCACCAATTTAACGGCTGAGAAAGAAAAGATACAGCTTGCAGGGAGTGGATAGTACGAAGTGCCAGCAGAGAAGGTTGGCCCTTCTGAACATTGAAAAAGGGAAGAAAAAAAAAAACCTCTCAGATTGCTACAAACATCAAAACCCTCTGCGGATTCCTACTTTTACAAACAACTATTTATAATTGAGTCCTAATGAAACTTACCTTCTAGTGTGCCACAAAAGGTTTTAATACGAGGACTTTCTTACCTCCCCCCTCCATAGAACAAGGAGAAATATGATATGATGATGAGGTCGTTCTTCCAATTGTAAAATTGGAGCCAAACTGATATAAGAGGTAATCCTTCTTTAAAAACCAGTAAAACTGCCTTCGTAATGACTAATTAGGACATTAGGAACTTGTGAAAAGAGATTCTCTTCAGTATCATTAGCAACATCACCAAACTATATACTAAAGTCTCCTTAAGAATATGCCACTTAAGCAAAATATATTAATATAGGAGACGTCTCGACATCAGCAATGGATTATTCTACCAAGGAGATGTTGGCCAGAGGATCCAAAGCCCCCACAAAAAAGTAAAGGCTCCTTGCCTCTAAACTGGGGATATCTGCAGAAGAGAGGTGATAAATCCAGCCTGCTGTCAAGACCTGATGTAAACAGGGCATAGAATGTATTTATGGACCACACTTGCAAAGTATACAGACGGTCTCTGGAATACCAGCAGAGAGTGTTACCAAAGGCCACTAAAAACCAATAAAGCAAAATATGGTCTCCTTGAGTCAAGCAAGACTCCTCTGTCAGCACCAACTACACCTCCTGCTTCCTGGAAATACTGTGCAGGCAGTGGCAACCATATGCCTGTATATCTCAAATCTAATTGGCTATTAGATGCTCTCTCCTTGGGGATGGAGGAATAACCCCAAGGTGATGCTACAAAGCTTACATTCCTACATGGTTAGGAGATATTATAAGCCACAGTAAGACCCTGTCATATTATACGAGAAACAAAAAAATGTAATTCATGGATAACATATCATCCGAACATCTGTGTCTATATACAAAATTAACCTACCTATAATAATTAGTACTGTTTTTAAATACCTATATATCGCCGGGGGCGGTGCTGGGCACGCCTTTAATCCTAGGCACTTGGAGGGCAGAGGCAGGTGGACTTTTGTGAGTTCAAGGCCAGCTCTGGTCTACAGAGCGAGTTCCAGGACAGCTGGGACTACAGAAAAAAAAAAAAAAGAACTAAAAAACAAAAACATACATAAATACCTATATATCTAATTGCTTGTGCCTTCATTTAGTACGGATTCAAAAGGTTATTTCCTGGACAAACTGTCAGCCCATGAAAGGGAAATAGCCAGAATTGCACCAGGAGACCAAGACAACCAGCTCTAGAGGAAAGTAACTGTTTGCTTCTCATCCAACCTGTGCCCCTTTTCTAAGCCTTAGGGGAACAATCTGTGGAAGAGGGGGCATGGTAGAATGTAAAGGCTGCAATATAGTCTGGACACTCATTTGATCAACTTGATGAACATTACAAGCGGGTCTTTTTTGAGTTTTTCATTCTCTCTCTTTAGTTCTCTGAATTCTTCTTTATTTTCTTTAATTTCTCTGCATAGGTCTGCAATTATTCCTCTAATATCTGTTCCTTGGGTCACCTCCAAGGGGATCCCATTGTAGCTATCTCCTACAGGTTTGGTAGAGCCTGGTGTGGGATTATCCTGTGCCTTTCCCATGTTGTCCCTTCGTCGTGTCCCTGGCATGTGGGTTTCCCTTTTGTGATTCAAATCACAAATGTCTTTTCACAATGTTAGTGGATGGTTTTGCTTGCCTCCTTCCTATGCTTTTTTTTCTTTTTTTTTTCCCCCTTTCCTCCTCGTTGTTTATGGAGTATTGACTTGTCTAGGTTTCAGGCTTTCAATTTTGTCTCCCTGAATGACTTCCGGGTTCCAACAAAGTCAGAGGCTCCAAACCCAACTCTGACCGGCTGCAAGGGCAAGCCCAGGCTCATCTAAGAATTCTTAAAGCACCATGTGGGCCTGATGGGGAAGCTCCAAGGTGGGGGAGTGGTGCAGATGGCATTTTTTTATTAAATTGAATAATAATTTGATGGCATTGATAAGAGAAACTTTTTGACATTTCAAAATTTGCCAAATGCCTAAGGATAAGATCAAAAAAGATTTCTCTATTCTATGAGTTCTGGGGTGGGGGGGGTGCAGTGCTCTATGTGAAGATTTAATTTCATTTCCCTCAAAGAAGAATGAAAACCTGTCAAGGTAAAGCAGAGCATTGTGCCCGGCATGAAGGAAGTCAATACATACCATTCATGAGCTTTGTAACAGGAGTTACATGAGTCTCTTTCAATTGCCAAGTGACAGAAATCAACTCAAATTCACTTTTATTGGCTTGTACACCTGTGAAGACCAACATTTAGCTTGCTTCTGGCAGTGACAGCCTCGGGCTCACGATCGGCTCTCAGGGAACTGGTTTTCTCCATTTCTCAGCTCTCTTTTAGCTTCAATTTTAGAAACATTTTCCCACAGTCTCCAAAAATAAAATTGACTACTAGCAGCTCTTGGCTTACAAAGTTTACACAATGGACAATTCTGATGAAAGAGGACAGGATTATATCAATGGCCCCAGCAAACAAAGCAATGGACAGCTATGATCTCCCCTACTTGAGCACTAATAAATGTGATTCAGTGTAGAGAACTGTGGACAACTTAAGTCACATGACAGAAGAACCACAAGGATGAAGAGTGAAGAGGGATGTTTCTCCCAAGAGCCTCTGACAGAGAGAAAATACATCTGTCACTTACCTAAGCTGTCATCTCCAGACATTCTTGGACAGGTTGCCACCTCTGGCAATCACTCTTCTCTTTTTTATAACATCTATCAGTTGTCTCCAGAGGATTCATTTTTGTGGCATTCAAAAATCAGGTGAAAGCAAGCTGTGAAGAGCAGTCCTTTTTCAAAACAACTTTCCTGAGCTAACTAACTGCACTGAAATCCAATATGACATAGCATTCTGGAGGCTGAGCAATTCAAGATAAAGGTCTAGTAGTCTTGGTGAAGGCTTTCAACCTGATCCACAATGGTTCCTTATGTGTTCTCATTTGGTAAAAGGGGCTAGGTAATTACAGTATTAACAATCCTCCTCTACATCTACCATTAACTCCTATTGTTTTATGTATAACAGGGAATAAAATTGAAACATTTCTAAAGAATAGGCAGTTTCTAAACACTGGAATAGAAACGGCAACTTTGATACTCTACCCCAAGTTCCTAACAAGTACAAATCACTTGGTTCACAGGGTCTTAGTTTCTTCATCTTTCAAAAGGTGATTATGGCATCACAGACCTCATAGTACATATAGAAAAACTGCTTAGCATAGTACCAGGCACACACCAAGGATGAAGAGACAATCATATATGAAATATATGGAGGGGCTATTTTCTACTGATTCTTCTGATAACTGAATCCTTAGACATTCACTGTACTACTAGCTGAATCTTAGGAAATATATACATATGTGCTTTACATAGGTAGATTCAACGCAGAGCAGTAAGTCCATTAAAAGTGATTTTACAAGCCTTAGTGATGAAGTAAATCATAAAGATTATTGTTTATGTATAAATAGATGCAGTTAATCAAATCAAGTATCCATTAACATTTCAGCACATAATTATTACATTTACCTCAAGAAAAATATTTTATGTAATAATTGGTTATTATAATACTAAATCACAACAGGGTAGGATGTTGTATCGTGCAATGACACAACCCGTGTCGTGCAATGCTGCGGAGGTCAGAAGAGGGTGTCGGACTCCCCTGGAACTGGAGTTCTCCTGGAATTGGAGTTTCAGACGGTTCTCGGCCGCCATGTGGGTGCTGGGGATCGAACCCGGGTCCTCTGTAAGAGTGGTCAGTGCTCTTAACCACTAGGCCATCTCTCCAGCCCCCAGCATCACTTTAATACCAAAACCAGGCAAAGATACAAACAAGAAAGAAAACTGTAGACCCTTACCATTAATGAACACAGATGCAAAAATTCTCAGCAAAATACTTGCAAATTGCTTACAGACCCATATAAAAAAGATCATCCATCATGACCATGTTGGATTCATACCAGAGATTCAGGGATGTTTCAACATACATAAATCAATAAATATCATAAAACACATAAATGGACTGAAAGACAAAAACCACATGATCATCTCAATTGATGGAGAAAAAGCTTTTGAGAAAATCCAGCATCCCTTCATGATTAAAGTCCTAGAGGGATCATTCCTCAATGTAATCAAAGCCATATATGAGAAACCCACAGCCAACATCATCCTAAATGGAGAAAAGTTGGAAGCATTCCCCTTAAAGGCAGGAACACAGTAAGGCTATGCACTATTGCCACTCCTCTTCAAGATAGTGCTTGAAATGCTCCCTAAGGCAAGAAAGCAAAATTAAAGAAATACTAATCAGAAAAGAGGAAGTAAAACTATCTCTTTTTGCAGATGATGTGATAGTTTACCTAAGGGATGCTAAAAACTCCACCAGAAAACTCTTAGAAATGATTAAAAGTTTCAGTAAAGTGGCGGGATACAAAATAACCTAGAAAAATCAATTGCCTTTCTTTACACCAACAATAAGCAACTAGAGAAGGAATATAAGGA
This sequence comes from Rhizomys pruinosus, assembly GCA_009823505.1. Taxonomy (NCBI): domain Eukaryota; kingdom Metazoa; phylum Chordata; class Mammalia; order Rodentia; family Spalacidae; genus Rhizomys; species Rhizomys pruinosus. The sequence continues at coordinate 627,964 of VZQC01009130.1, forward strand.
GACCTTCCCAATTACAATAGCCTCAAAAATACACAGGAATAAACCTAACCAAAGACAGCAAAGACCTCTACAACAAAAATTTTAATTTAATACCAGCATTCCAGAGTAATGTGAGTTCCAAGCCAGTCTTGGCTACTTAGGGAGCCTCTATTTCAAAAAAGTCAAAGGATGGGGGAAGGGAGAGGATTATGCAACTAATTTTAAATGTTGATATAATCATTTTTATTTTAAAAGAATGTGATACTAAGGATTAGTGAATACAGATTTGGGTTTAAGAATGCTTATCAACTATTCTTCCATTGAGATAAATGGAAATAGTTTAAGGAATTTGCCTCAAGAGATTTTTTTCAATAAATAAATATTTATTGTGCAGGAAAGAACTATATACATATTTTTTTGTATGTACGGGTGCACAAACTTGCATGCAGACAGTACATTCATACACATACAGAAATAAATAAAAATTTTAAAAAAGTAATAATAAAATAAAATAAAGTGATGCTGGCTTCATAAAAGGAATTTGGGATATTTCCTTCTGTATTCTTCTGAAAAGTTTGAGTAGTAATGGTTGTAAGACTTCTTTAAATGTTTTATAGTCTTCTGCTGTGAAACCATCTGGGCCAGTGTTTTTTTTAGTTGGGAGGCTTTTTATTACATCTTCAATTTCCTCAGGTATTTGGTCTGTTTAAGCTGTCAATCTCTTCTTGGTTAAGCTTTGGCAAATCCGCAGGATTTCAGATATTCATCCATTTCTCTTAGGTTTTCAAATTTATTATAGGTTTTTGAAATATTGTCATATGATTGTCTGGATCTTTTCTTTATCTGTTGTGATGTTTCCCCTTTCATCATGAATGCTATTGATTTGGAGTTGCTCTTTCTTTCTTTTGGTTAACTGGGCTAGAGGTCCATCTATCTTGTTTATCTTTTCAAAGAACCAGCTTTTGGATTCATTGATTTTTTTTTGTATTGTTTTCTTTGTTTCTATTTTGTTGATTTCTGCTCTGATTTTTGTTAATTTCTTCGTGTCTGTTGGGTTTAGGTTTCATTTGTTGCTGTCTCTCAAGTGTTTTTAGCTTCAGTGTTAGATCATTTATTTGTTCTCTTTCTGTTTTTTTTTTTTAATGTGGGCACTTAGGGCTACAAATTTCCCTCTTAGGACTGATTTTAATGTATCCCACAGATTTTGTTGTATTGTATTGTCATTTTCATTTATTTCATTCTTTATTTCTTCCCTGACCCACTCATTATTCAGGATTGTGTTGTTTGGTCTCCATGTGTTCTTATACTTAATAGGGCTTACCATGGTGTTAATATTGAGCTTTATTGCACTGTGATCTGATAGAATGCATGGAATAATTTCAATCCTTTTGTGTTTGTTGACATTTCTTTTGTGTCCCAGTATGTGGTCGATTTTGGAGAATGTTCCATGGGGCACTGAGTAGAAAGTATTTTCTCTGGTGTTTGAATGGAATATTCTGTAGATATCTGTGAAGTCCATTTGGTGTATTGTATTGCTCAGCTCTGGTGTCTCTCTGTTTATTTTTTTGTCCAGTTGAATGTTCCATTTCCTTTTACATTTCATCCTGTAATTTCTTCCATATTTCCACTTCCTTTTGGAGCTTTTCATTCTCTTCTTATAGCTCCTTGCTTTGCTAGTCAGTTTCTTTCTTCCTTTCATTCTGAGATTCAGTGTTTCCACTTCCTTCAAGAGTTTGTCATTCTCTCCCTCTAGTTCTTTTCAGAGTTTGTATTTCTCTTCCTCTAGTTATTGTCAGAGTTTGTCAATCTCTCCCTTTAGTTCTTTTCCAGAGTTTATCATTCTTTCCTTCTAGTTCCTCCATGAGGTTTTCATTCTCTCCCTTTATTTCTCTGATTTGTTCTTTATAGCCTTTGAATATGTCTACAATTGTTCTTCTAAGGTCAGTGTCTTGGTTTCCTTCCAGAGAGATCTCATTGTTGGGACCTTCTACAGGACTGGCTGAGTTCAGTGGGGATTTATAATGAGCTTTTCCTGTATTGTTGTTTTTCCATTTTTTTGGAAATTTTGTGTCTTTGGCATGTGTATTTGTTTTTATTTCCCCTGCCTTTTTTTTTGTTTGTTTGTTTAGCTTCCATTGCTAATCTCAAAAGTTAATATGGAGGACTTGTTGGTCACTCAGTTTGCTTCCTGCTGGTTTCTTCCTCAGTTTTGGCTGTGCAGCCTAGAATCACTGACACTGAGGGATCATCCCAACCACAGTAAACCACAGCACCAGCAGTTTATACTTTCCACCACAGTATCAGTAGCTTGAGGGGGAGACCCCACTTTTGTAATGAGTGTGTTCACCACTGGCTGTCCTTCTATCCATGCACACAGGTGCCCAGGGTGGGTAGCCGCAAGCCTGCATGCCAGAAACCCACCTGTGCAACAAGTGCGTTCACTGCTGGCTGTCCCATTATAATTTTTAGTAAGGTTTTGGGGGGGGAGTTTCTTTGGGTTTATGGTGCTGGGAATTGAACTTAGAGCCTCATGCACATTAGGTAAGCTCTCTACAACTGAGCTATATTTCCATCCCTTAATAGTTATTTAAGTGAAGCACTAACTTTAAATAACAGTAAATCACTACATCTAGATAACACATCTAATGAGTTAATCCACAGAGAAAACTTTTAATATATTCCTCATGAGCAAGTGAATGTTACCAGGTGGTATATATCTTACATCAGGCATTAGAATGCACAAATTACCAAGGGAATGTGAAACTATGTGATGATCTGAAGATAGAGGATGGGAAGGAAAGCTTCTTGAAGAAGTTGCCTTGAAAGATGAGTTAAAGAAAGCAGTGAAGTTAGAGATGTAACTCAGTTTGCTTCCTGCTGGCTTCTTCCTCAGTTTTGGCTGTGCAGCCTAGAATCACCGACACTGTGGGATCATCCCAACCACAGTAAACCACAGCACCAGCAACTTATACTTTCCACCACAGTATCAGTAGCTTGAGGGATGGGGGACACCCCACTTTTGCAATGAGTGTGTTCACCACTGGCTGTCCTTCTATCCATGCACTCAGGTGCCCAGGGTGGGTAGCCTTGCATCAGGTGGTATATATCTTGCATCAGGCATTAGAATGCACAAATTACCAAGGGAATGTGAAACTATGTGATGATCTGAAGATAGAGGATGGGAAGGAAAGCTTCTTGAAGAAGTTACCTTGAAAGATGAGTTAAAGAAAGCAGTGGAGTTAGAGATGTAACTCAGTGCCAGTGTGCTTGTCTAGAATATGACAGTTCCTATGTTCAACCCCTAATACTAGGGGGAGGGATAGATTGAAATCCACCAGGTCTTTGAAGGCTGAGATACAAGACTGGGTCATCAAGCACAGATTCTCACAAGATGTCAAAATACCTGAGAGAATAAAGCTACAATTTTTCCAACTGAATGTGATAACCCTAAATATTACTTCCTATTCAATGTGTGTCTAGTAAGGCCCCTCCCTCAGAAGCACAAAAATGGCTTTCAAACCATAAGACATGTTATCATACACTTTATCCACTATTCATTACACTGGCCTGACTAAATAGACTCCTGAGTATCTGCCCCACCCTCTCTTCATCATAGATGCCTTCCAGAGCTTAAAGTCAGCAATATTGGTTAAAGGAGAAGCACACATAGTATCCAGGTATTACAGCTTTTTCACATCGCTCAAAACCTACAAAAATGTTTCAAAATAGACCATGATTCTACTTTAAGACTATCACCTTATCCCTGTGGGGCCACTGACAAGGCTCAGTGGGTAAAGGCACTTTCCACCAAGCCTGACAATCTGAGTTCCATCTCTAGGACCCACATGGCAGAGAAAACCAACTCCATTAAATTGTCCTCTGACCTTTACATGCCTGCCATTGCACACATCTCCCCCAACCCCACACAATTTAATCTTTAATAAGTATAGCCTCATCATCAAAAAGAAAGAGAGAGAGAGAGAGAGAGAGAGAGAGAGAGAGAGAGAGGGAGGGGGAGGGAGGGAGGGAGGAAGGAAGGAAGGAAGGAAGGAAGGAAAAAAGAAAGGTGCATGTACCATGCACAGCAGGAGTCCTCCTTGCCCATGCATCCAAAGCTGCATCTCTTGTTTTATCATTCTAAGCATTATCATTGTAACAGGCATACTACACTACTGACCTAGAACCTCCAAACATGACTTAAACCTAAAATTCAGTAGCCAAATATATTATACCTATTTTTCCTGTGAAAATAAATTTCTTAATTCCTTCCCAAAAGAATATTTGTTAGCTTTTCAAATTCCTCCCTTTTGCAAAACAACTTTTGTTGACGAAGACGGTTTTTATACATATTTCTACTACAGTAAATAGCACATTGTTTTTATTCATTTTTTTCAAAGCGAATTTTTTATTGAAGCTTTGTGCATCTCATACAAAATTTCCGAATCAAATCTAGACCCATTCCCCCTTCCTTGCCCTCCACTCCACCAGAGCTCATGCATGTTTTTATCATTTTCATCTTTTTCTCATTCTCTTTTAAAATTTTCAAAGCAGAAGTTTATAGTTTTGGGCAGAAGTTCACCGTTTCAGTCAGTTCTTTGACCAGTCTTTTTGTTGTTGTTTTTGTTGTTGTTGTTGTTGTTGTTGTTGTTGCTGCTGTTCTTTCCAATGCACATTGTTTTTAAATTGTTCTTAGTTTCCTACCTCTTCCACCAGATTGATTCATTGATGGTAAATCCATGTCTATGCTTTGATACCCACCCCTTGGGAGAAGACAAATGCACGTTTGCTGAGCTGGGTTTTCTATTTTAATTGCTTTGTCTTATAAACCCATCTGAATCACCCTCCCTCTGCCTTGGTCTTGGAAGGCTGGAATTACAAGTGTGAGCCACCATTCCAAGCCTTCTTATTATCCTTTGATTCATCTCCTTGGCAGAGACAGTGCTATTGTTTTCTGTCACTTCCTTTATATGGTACATTGTAAACAGAATCTCAGGTTACATTGCTGAACTGGTGATTAAGAAGTTAATCCACAAAAGTCCAAACTCTGAGTGTGAATCAAGGGACTTAAAAAGCAGGAAGCATAAACAGACACGTCAGTGATTCAATCCAAAAGGATAATGACTTAAGTCATTTCTCTATTCATTCTAGTTTTCCAAATACTCAAAAGTGATAATTATTCTACTGAGCAGCTATAGAATAATACAACAATGTTGAACCATCCCTGCATCTCTGGTATGAATGCAACTTGGTCATGGTGGATGATCTTTTTTATATGAGTCTATATGTGGTTTGCAAGTATTTTGTTGAAAATTTTTGCATCTGTGCTCATTAATGAGATGGATCTATAGTTTTTCTTTTTTGGTTGTATCTTTGCCTGGTTTTGATAGTAGAGTGATGCTGCCTTCACAGAAGGATTTTGGGAGATTTCCCTCTGTTTGTATTCTTCTGAACAGTGTGAAAAGTAATGGTTGTAAATCTTCTTTAAATGTTTTACACAATTCTGCTGTGTAACCATCTGGGCCTGGGCTTTTTTTTAGTTAGGTTTATTATTACATCTTCAATTTCCTCAAATGTTATGGGTCTATTTAAACTATCAATCTCTTTCTTGGTTAAGCTTTGTTGATTCCCAGGATTTCAAATATTCATCCATTTCTCTTAGGTTTTCAAATATAGAAATATAGTAGAGTATAGGTTTTTGAAGTATTCCATATGATTGTCTGGATCTTTTCGTTGTCTGTTGTGATGTTTCTCCTTTCATCACAAATTTATTAATCTGAAGTTGCTCTTTCTTTCCTCTGGTTAACTGGGCTAGAGTTCTGTCTACCTTGTTACCCTTTCAAAGAACCAACTTTTGGATTCATTGATTCTTTGTATTGTTTTCTTTGTTTCTGTTTCATTGATATCTCCTCTGATTTTTGTTATTTGATCCTGTCTGTTGGGTTTAGGATTTATTTGTTGTTGTCTCTCAAGTGCTTCTAGCTGCATTGTTAGATGGTTTATTTGCACTCTTTCTGTTTTGTTTTTTTTTAATGTAGGCACCCAAGGCTATAAAATTCCTTCTTAGGACTGCTTTCAATGTATCCCAAAGGTTGTGTTGTGTTGTGTTGTATTGTCATTTTCATTTAGTTCCAGGAATGCTTTTATTTCTTTCTTTATTTCTTCCTTGACTCGTTCATTGTTCAGGAGTGTGTTGTTTAATCTCCATGTGTTCTTGTAGGTAGTAGGACTTATCCTGATATTGATATTGAGCTTTATTGCACTGTGGTCTGAGAGAATGCTTGAAATTATTTCAATCTTTTTGTATTTGTTGAGGTTTATTCTGTGTCCCAGTATGTGGCCAATTTTGGAGAAGGTTCCCTGTGGTGCTGAGTAGAAAGCATATTCTCTGGTGTTTGCATGGAATATTTGGTAGATGTCTGTGAGGTCCATTTGCTGTATTGTATTGTTCAGTTCAGATGTCTGTCTGTTTATTCTTTGTCCAGTTGACCTATCCAAAGGGTTCAGTGGGGTATTGAAGTCCCCCACTATTAGTGGGTTGGGATTAATAATCCAGCATCCCTTCATGCTTAAAGTCCTAGAAGGAACTGGACTGGAGGGATCATTCCTCAATGTAATCAAAGCCATATACGAGAAACCCACAGTCAACATCAGCTTAAATGGAGAAAAGTTAGAAGCATTCCCCTTAAAGGCAGGAACAAGGCAAGGCTGTCCACTACTGCCACTCCACTTTAGGGCAATAAGACAAGAAAGCAAAATTAAAGGAGTACTAATTGGAAATGAGAAAGCCAAGCTATCCCTTTTTGCAAATAATATGATAGTTTGCCTAAGGGATGCTAAAGACTCCACCAGAAAACTCCTAGAAACAATTAAAAGTTTCAGTAAAGTGGTGGGATACAAAATAAACCTAGAAAAATCAGTAGCCTTTCTTTACACCAACAATAAGCAACTAGAGAAGGAATATAAGGAGACCTTCCCACTCACAATAGCATCAAAAACAATAAAATACCTAGGAACAAACCTAAATAAAAACACAAAAATTAAACCCCTGAAGAAGGAGATTGAAGAAGACATCAGAAGATGGAAAGACCTCCCATGCTCATGGATTGAAAAAATCAATATAGTAAAAATGTCCATTCTACCCAAATTAATATACAGATTCAATGCAATTCCATGAATTTAATCACAGACTTGCAAAAAAATACTTAAATTCATATGGAAAACAAAAGACCCCAAATAGCCAAAGCAACCCTGAGTGAAAAGAGCAATATATGGGGGATCACTATACCAGACTTCAAACTATATTACAAGGCTATAGTCAAAAAGCCTGGGACTGGCACAAAAACAGACCTGTAGGGGCTGGAGAGATGACTCACTGGTTAAGAGTGCTGACTGCTCTTGCAGAGGATCCACTTTTGATTCCCAGCACCCACATGGTGGCTAAGAACCATTTTTAAGCCAAACATGGTGGTGCATGCCTTTAATCCTAGCACTAGGAAGACAGAGGCAGGTGGATATCTGTGAGTTCAAGGCCACCTTGGTCTACAAAGTGAGTTCCAGGCCAGCTGGGGCTATAGGAAGACCTTGTCTCAAAAAAATAAAAAATAAAATAAAAGACCTGTAGACCAATGGAAGATCCAAACTTGAGCACACACAATTTCAGCCACTTCATATTTGACAAAGGGGCCAAGAAGACCCAATGGAGGAAAGACAGCATCTTCGGCAAATAGTGTTGGCAAAATTAGATCACCACTTGTAGAAGAATAAAACTAAACCCCTACCTCTCGCCTGTATAAAAATCAACTCCAAATGGATCAAAGACCTCAACATGAAACCAGAAACTCTGAAGATGATAGAAGAAAATGTTGCCAACAACCTACAAGACATAGGCATAGGAGAAGACTTCCTATATCAGACAGCTGCTGCTCAGGAAATAAGATCAACAATTGACAAGTGGGACCTCATTAAACTCAAAAGCTTCTGTACAGCAAAAGAAACAATCAGGGAAGTGAAGAGAAAACCCACAGAGTGGGAGGAAACCCTCATTAGTGATACATCTGACAGAGGATTAACATCCAGAATATATAAACTACTCAAAAACAAAGAAGAAGCTGGGCGTGGTGGCACACGCCTTTAATCCTAGCACTTGGGAGGCAGAGGCAGGCGGATCTTTGTGAGTTCAAGGCCAGCCTGGTCTACAGAGTGAGTTCCAGGACAGCTGGGGCTACAGGGAGACCCTGTCTCGAAAAGACCAAAAAATAAATAAATAAATAAATAAATAAATAAATAAATAAATAAATAAATAAATAAATGAAGAAATCAAATGACTCACTTGGAGTAAAGAGCTGAGCAGAAACTTCACAAATGAGGAAATAAAGATGGCTGAGAAACATCTTAAAAATGTTCAATATCACTAATAATTAAATGCAAATTAAAACCACCTTAAGATATCATCTCACTCTGATAAGACTAGCTAGGATCAAGAAAACAAATGATACCAAATGCTGAAGAAGTTGTGGGGAAAGGGGAACACTCATCCACTGCTGGTGGGAATGTAAACTCATACAACCACAATGGAAAGCAGTATGGATAACCCTGAAAAGACTCAAAATGAGCTTATTACCTGACCCAGCCATACACCCACAAGACTCATCCTACCACAGAGATACATGCACAGCCATATTCATTGAAGCTTTCTTCACAATAGCAAAGAGCTGAAAACAACCCAAATGCCCCTCAACCAATGAGTGGATTGAGAAAATGTGGTTCATCTACACAATGGAGTTCTATGCAGCTGTAAAAAGAAAGACGTCATCAGGAACTTTGCAGGAAAATGGATGAGTTTAGATAGGAATGAGAAACGATGTATGAAATGCACAAAACTTTACTAAAACTTAAAAAAATAATAAAATATGGGCTGGAGAGACGGCCTAGCAGTTAAGAGTGCCGACTGCTCTTGCAGAGAACCCGGGTTTGATCCCCAGCATCCACATGGTGGCTGAGAACCGTCCGAAACTCCAATTCCAGGACAGCTCCAGTTCCAGGGGAATCCGACACCCTCTTCTGACCTCCGCGGCATTGCACGACACGGGTGCACAAACCTGCATGCAGACAGTACATTCATACACATATAGAAATAAATAAAAAAATTTAAAAAATAATAATAATAAAATAAAAGATTTTTAAATGTGTAAAAAAAGAATAATACAACTATTAAAAGCAGCCTATAAATCAAAAGCATTTGTTCTCTTTAGCAAGTAATACATTAACAAAGAAAACCTAAAAGAAAGAAGAAATTCTTATGAATGAAATAGTCTTTTAAAATTATGAGTTCTTTAAGTAGAGGAAATTATTTCAGTCCATATACAAGTAAAAATCTTGCTATGATTTGATATCTGTTTCTAAGCATACAATTTTTAAAACTGAACTCTAGAAAGAATAGCCAATAAAAACTAGCTTCTGGAAAGGAGCTATGAAGAATGTAAGGAAACTGTCAGATTTCTCTTTAAGTGGGGGTGGCCCTATCTTCTCAGAGCCCAGATGACTGCTCAGATGCTGTGCCTGGTGTTGACTCTGCCTGGTGTTGACAGTTGGCTTTCTGCAAAGGACTCTTTTGTCTCTCTAATTTATTGTATAACTTAATGTAAAAGTGTGTAACTGTAACTGACACATAGAATTGGATACTCTTTCCAAGACTTAGAGAAATTCAAAACCATAGAGTGAACTAGCATAGATACTTGTAGTATTTACCTCATACAGCTGGTGGCAATGCCCTTTTGAACTTTTTAATAATTATTATTATTAATAATGTAAGGATTATTAATAATATAATTAGTAATAGTAGTATAGTAATCATATTAATAATTATTAATAGTAATAGTTAATGGATTTACAGTTCTCTATGTATGAAATTGAGAGTATAACTCATTTATGGATTATTCTCATACTTTTCCCACATTTATTGAACAAGTTTGCAATTCTACATACATATAGTTACATAGCAAACTATCTGGTATAATTATTTCATTATAGATCCCCCAAATTATTTGTCTGTCCAGGAATGACAAGATAATTCTAAACTCTTCCTCAGTGGTGAATTCAATTATTTTGATCCAAAAATAAATTGAAATTAGGGTGGCATCTTAACTAGATATTTTCAAATAACTGAAACAGCAAAAAGAGCATAAATTGTAAAATGTTTAAAATACAGTAAAATGCACTTATCACAAATAAAATCAATAAAACTAAAAACAGAACTACTATTTGATCATGCTGCTCCATTCCCAGATGTATATCTAAAAGATTCTAAGTCAGCATACCACAGAACACTTGCACATCCCTGTTTACCTCACCACTATTCACAATAGCCAAGACATAGAATCAATCTAGATGTCCATCAATAGATGAAAGTATAAAGAAAATGTGGTACCTATGTAAAATGGAATTTTTTTATTGATGCTTTGTGTATTTATTCCACCATTAAGAAATCATTACATTTGCAGGAAGATAGATGGAACTGGAGGTCATTATATTAAGTGAAATAAGCCAGATTCAGAAAGATATTACATTTTATCTCATTCATGGAACCTAGATTAAGTGTGTGTGTGTGTGTGTGTGTGTGTGTGTGTTTCTGTCTGTGTGTCTGTGTGTCTGCATGTGTATCTGTGTTGAAAGTCAAAGGGAAGATTATGAAAGGGGATAAAAAGCTCTAAATGAGCTGTGTGTGGTGGTGCACGCCTTTAATCCTAGCACTTAGGAGGCAGAGGCAGGCAGATCTTTGTGAGTTCAAGCTCAGCCTGGTCTACAAAGCAAATTCCAGGACAGCTGGGGCTATAGGGAGACTCTGTCTTGAAAAAAACAAAAAAAAAAAAGTGCATTAAATATAACAGCCACTTCCTCCTAGTTACTAGGATTATTTGTCAAGACATCATCTGGGATTTGAAGGTTAGCATTTCTCATACATTGCAGGACATTTCAGAACCAAGCTACTTTTTCAAATGAACTATATTGAGGAACTTTGATACGTTTAGAAATGTAAGTACAAATATTTTACTTATCTCTATAGGATGTTTCTATATGTTTATAGGATGTTTCTAAAACCAAAATAACTATTAATATTAAAATAAACTATTCATGAATGTAAATATTTTCATTTTCTTTTCCCCTGACTTTTAGACATTTCAATGCCGATAGCAGAAGATCTTCTCAATACATGTAAGTTTATCAACAAAATTATCGTCTATCAAAATTTTATCTCTAGAATGTTAAAGGAGGTCTCTATTTGAGGTGTAACAGGAAGCCTATTTTTAGAAACTCATATGAAACTTACTGCAGTTCACCTTAAATTGACTACATGTTTTTTAAAATGAGGAACATCATTACATGCTGTAATGCCAGGGAGGCCAAGGGACAAACAGTGGCAATTCATAAATTAGAATCTAAAAGCAGTTACATGTGAATTTTGAGTTCCAGGTCTGCCAAATTCTAACAGGAAGAATTAGCATCGGTTTCTTAACTTCTGGAAGCCTTATTTCCAAATTACTGTAAAGATTAAATAAGATGACATGAATAAATTCCTTATCACAGTGTATTGCTGAAAATAAGCATTCGGTGTGTGTCAGCTATTAGTATTTTCTGTTTGCCTATGAATTTCCAGGCCTAAGAACTCTCCCTGAAATTCTGACTCTAGCAGCTAAGTTTGTGGACAGATGAGAAAGCTACATGCCTTATACACAAACTATTGCTTTCTTGCTTGCTGGGCAAGGCATTCTGCTTTTACTCCCTTTACTACCTCTGCTGGGAAATATGATCCTAGGTATGCTGGAACCCAGAGCAAGCTGTCAAGAAAAGCACTGCTTTTATCAGGGGATGGAGACCTAGACAGATTGGGGCGGCTTGATTAGAGCTAGGTGACACTGACACAGAGTGCTCTTACTATCCCTTAGTCACTGCATATTTACTTAGGAAGAATCTGGGCAAAATTCAAACACAAAGCTAATTATAGGTTATTTTTTGTCTCACAGATTTAGACTAAATAATCCTCAAGTAACTTAATAAAGCATCTTAAAACAAGGCAGTCTGGTGAAATCTTTAGAATCTTTAAAATCCAAATCCACAACTGAGAAGATTTCAGGTGTGTGAAAGTCAGGACAGGTATAAGAGGAATGATAATAAAGAGATTATCCAGTTTCTGTACCATACCTCAGCTAAAACACTAATACCATTCATATCAATATTCTGAATTTAACTTATCTGTCTAGGGTTCTAATCATACTTTAAATAAAAGCAAGGAGTAGGTAGAAAATCCAAATAAGGTTAAAGGAAGAAAAGAGCTTTGATGTATGCATAATAAAATATATTAAAATACATTAGAAGTGTAAGTGAGCCATAAGACCCTTACAGGTTCCCAGATGTTTCTGAAGGTATCAGCCAACAGTCTTCATTATATTCTTTAAATCACTAACATTTATCATCTGCTCTCTTTTGACATAATAAAGCTACAAAGTAGCCTACTGGACTTTAGCAGAGGTAATACCAAGGTGATGCTGCAGAGGTAGTGGCTGAAGCTTAACAGACATGTCAAGCATGAGTAAATGAGAGCTTCAGGTGGAAGTTGACCCATGGATAGAAATTAAGTGAGAATTATGAGTAAGAGCAGAACAGAATGGTCAAGTCACCTGAGGAGGCTCCTGTCCCACAGAGAAGAATCCTTTTTTGTACTTCCCTGAAGGAAGATGAGTAAAAGCCAACTTCCTTTAGGAGTGGCCCAAACACAAGGGAGGATAGGGAGGAACCAATATTCTTCTGGGTCTTGGATTATTTGCTTTATCTTCTGTAGAGTCAATGATAAGGGAGTGGAAAGAAAGAGAAAAAGTAAAGGGAGTTACATCCAGTGAGTCAGTATGAGAGCACTCCTTAGAAACAGCAGCCACAGCTGAGTGTTCAAGAAAGAAGATGCCTTAACAATCTGAGGTTTGGAATGCAACTAGAAAATAACCAAGTATTAAAAGCAACATCCAAACAAAGATTTCAGAAGGCCGGTTATGGCCTTTAAGAGCTTTCATGACGCCACTATGCTTCTAGTGCCTTCCTACCTTCAGGAAAGACTATCTCAAAGTATATCTACTCGCTATAATCTACATCTCTGTGAAGCAACTGACCATCTAACATTTCTAATTCATTGAAATATTCTTTGTTTCAGTGGCTATCCAGTTTATCATAAAATATTTAGTAACATCCTTGCCCTTCACCCACAGGATATCCATAGACCATCCCCAAACCCCCAGCCACTTGAATAATAAAAAATGACTCTGATATTGCCAAATAGTAACTACTTACTGCTTTAACCTGTGCCCCTCCCTGAATTGATTACAATTTTTTTCACTCCCCAAATATGAAAAAGTATCAATTTTACTTCAAGTTTTTATGTATGCATTATTTCTACAAGCATTTGCTGAGCTCCTTTTATGTGGTGTGTTCTCTGTGGTATATTTTTTGAAGTAAAATTCTTGATCTTTAAAAAAATAGTTACTACTGGGGCTGGAGAGATGGCTTAGCAGTTAGGAGTGCAGGCTGCTCTTGCAAAGGACCTGGGTTCTCTCCACATGACAGCTAAGAACCATCTTTAAGCCAGACATTGTGGCACACACCTTTAATCCTAGCACTCAGGAGGCAGAGGCCGGCAGATCTCTATGAGTTCAAGGTCGGCCAGGCCAGCTGGGGCTACAAAGAGATCCTATCTCAAAAAGACAAAAATAAAAGATAAAAAAATAAGAAAGGAGACATGGCTGGGGGTGGTGGCTCACACCTTTAATCCCAGCACTCAGGAAGCAGAGGCAGGTAGAGCTTTCTGAGTTCAAGTCCAGCATGGTCTACATAGTGAGTTCCAGGACAGCTGGAGCTACAGAGAGATCCTGTCTCAAATAATAATAATAATAATAATAATAATAATAATAATAATAATTACTACTAAGATGGCAATCTGTAGTAACAGAAAACAAATGTAAGGGAAATTTTCAGTACTAAGTTGGAATAAAGTTAAGATCATCAAGAGAATCATAGAATCAGGCTGACAAAATAATGAATTTGTACTGTTACTGCAGATTAGCTTTGAAGATTCCAGAGTCTAGCAGTTTCTCTGGTTTTAAGTAGACAATAACAGGCCGTCCCACTTCACAGAAGCATGTGACTTTGGAAACACTGGCCATCTTCAGCTCATCTATTTTAACTAGGTACTGTGTATTAAGACTTGAGTTGAAGCACTTTTCTATCTTCTCTGTCTCATTACCATTCAAATTCACTAACACAATCATATGAGTATTTGCAAGGCATTCATCGCTTTATAATCTTCACTAAAATTTAAAAACACATAACATTTTTAAATACTGTTCCCTTGTGCAACTTAGTACCTTGTAAGGTTGTTTTCTCTGAAAATCACTCCAGCTCCTTATATCAGTTCATAAAAAGGCCAGATATACACAGAGTACATGTGAATGATAGGCATGGGGAAATAAGATATCAATCTATCTTGAAGGAATAGGATTTCTTGGGAAATCATATCAGCAATAAATCCATCCTAATTTCTCTAAGACTGAGCTTGTTCCTCAGTAGTAAATAAGGACACATATTATGAGTAGTTCATTTACTATGCAATGCACATGCATAAGCAATATCAAACCTAATGAACTCTCCTTTGAACAGGTTGTGGGCAACGCACAATTACTCCTTCTGGCAACAAGATAGTGGGGGGTCAGGATGCCGAGGAAGGAGAATGGCCCTGGCAAGCTAGCCTTCAACAGAACCAAGTCCATCGATGTGGAGCCACTCTGATTAGCAACAGTTGGCTTATTACCGCTGCTCACTGTTTCATAAGGTGAGAACCAACACACATGAAGATCTCAAAAGCATTCAAGTACCTTAAAGTCTGATAATATCTTTCCAGAGATGTGGCCAAACAGCTTTGCCTTCAATGGTTCAATGTTGTGAGGTTGAGCCTCAAATTTATCAGTAAAAGAGCAAACACGGTTGTCCTAGAGCAAGGTTTGTCAAGAGCGGACTGATGGTATTTTGGACTGGATAATTCTTTGTTATGGAAAGCTGCCCTGTGCAATGTGGAATAGGTGGCAACACTCCTGTTCTTACCCAACAGTAGTATTTCTCAGTATTTTTTTCAACATATATTGAATTTTGTGCACTTCACACAAAACATCTTAATCATCTTTATAGCCTATCCCCATCTATATCTTCCCATAGCCCACTACTGGATTTCATGCATTCTGTCATATATGTTAAGCCCTATTGAGTCAAGTTTTTGTACCCAAATGTCCCTCAACGCAAGTTCATCCACTGGGATCTCGTCAGCCTATCTAGAATCTCTCCCTTAAAGATCAACTCTCCTTCACCCAGCAGTAATCAACTACCGTTATTTCTCTGGCTAAGGTTGGGGCCGACTTCCCATTTACTTCAATATTAAAAACCATAGTGTCTCTAAAGCATTGTCAAAGGTGGGCAGACAAAATGGTTCTGATGAAAACTACCAGACGAGAGGCATTTGTTTCAAATTACTTTTAAAATATTTAAATCTCAAACTGAATGCAAATCTTTGTTATAGCTGATTCTGTTTGAAATAGTTATTTACTTTTGTATTTATTTTTAATTGAATTTTTATTTGTTTCATACATAATTTTTCAATCCGTTTTAATTGCCTCTATACCTGCTGTTCCATTGGCACCCTCCTGCATCCTGCCTCCCGGAGTTCCCACAGTCTATCTTTTGTGCTAGGGTCCATTGCACCAAACTACTCTCCCTGCCCACTCCTCAGTGCCAGCTCATCCCCTGAGCTTTAGTCAGCCTATCTGGAATTCCTTTCCTAAGGAAGGTCAGGGCTTCCTCACCCAGCCACAATCAGCTGCCAATATTTCTTCAGCCAAGGTTTGGTTCTGCTACCCATTTCTACATTTCAGTGCTGGGTTTTTGTCCGACTGAGCTTGCATGGGTCTTACGCTTGCTGATACCAATGCTGTAGGTTCATGTGAACAGGGTCACAGGAGCTTGTAGGATTCATTTCCATTTGGTCTTGGACGACCTCTCTGGCCCTTACAATCTTTCCACAATGTTTCCTGAGACCTGGGTAGCCACATTCTGTAGAAATTTATTTTTAAGACAAGGTACCTCGGGGCTCGAGAACTCTTGCAAAGGACCTGGGTTTGATCCCCAGCACCCACATGGCAGCTGAGAACCGTCTTTAACTCCAGTTCCAGAGGACTCTGACACCCTCTTCTGACCTCTAGGCATTGCACGACACATGTGCACAAACCTACATGCAGACAGTGCATTCATACACATAATAAATAAATTTTAAAAAGACAGGGTACCTCAAACTTGTAATCCTCCTGCCTCTGATTACTATGTATTGGAATTATAGGTATGGATTATATATTGTCAGACAAAAAGATTGCCAAACACACCCCTTTTTTCAATGTCGTTGGTAGAACCCAGGGCCTGTGCACACCAAGAAAGTACTCTACCACTGAGCAGTTTAAAACAAATAAAATTCATCTCCAACTTCACCAGCTCTCTTCAAAAGCCTACTTGCTTCTTTTGGCACTTTAGCAGAGCTTGGAAATGTTCTAGCAGTACAGCTTTTTAGTGCATAGTGCACAAATCATTGAATATTAAGCAATATTAATGGTCAAAAATACTATCTGTCACTTTCAACGACTAAAAGAGAAGATTTAGACGTTTGATTTCCACAATTTCATTCTGTTCATATTCCTGCCCACTTTTTATTTAATCTTACCATTTTTATTCTCATGTTTATTTTTCTGAATCCCCTTTAGTACTTTCTATTCAAACCAAGAAATGAGAATTATCTTTCTTTTTTAATTCTTCAAGATCATTTCACTATATAGCTCAGACTGGCTTTGAATTTACTATGTAGCCCAGCATGGCCTAAACCCACCATCCTTCTGCCTCTAACCCTCCAAGTCCTGGCCTAGCATACCCAACTATTGGTTACCTTTTAAAGCAAAGGTTATTTAGTTATTTAAAATTCTGTACATATTATCATTATTTGTAGTTCTTCTTTTACACACAGCTTTTCAAAATACACAATATATATATATCATATATATATATATAATATATATATATATATCATACATACATACCATGGAAACTCAGGAGACCTAAATACTTTTAAAACATTAAGTAAATAATTCCTATAACTCCAATATATAGAACCTTTAATAAATGAATATGTTTCCTTTAAGGGGTGGAAATCCCAAAGACTGGAATGTCAGTTTTGGGCTTCTTTTAAGTCACCCACAAGCACAAAGAACTATCAAGAATATTATAATCCATGAGAACTACCGTTACCCTGCACATGATAACGACATTGCTGTTGTGCGTATGTCTTCACCAGTATTATATACAAGCAACATCCGAAGGGCCTGTCTTCCAGAAGCTACTCAAAAATTCCCACCCAATTTAGATGTGGTGGTCACTGGATGGGGAACATTAAAGTCTGATGGTAAGTTCTTAACCTCCTTCCACTTTAAGATTCCACCTTTAAGAATTAAGAAGAAATATACTTAGAATTACAACTAAATCTGAAAAATACTTTCTCTGGGTGACTTAATATAGGCTACTGTGCAATCAATCAAAAACGATTATCAAGATCATTCATATAGTCACGACAGTTTCATAGATCTGTGTGCTGCAGTTCCCCTAAGATGGCAATTGCTATAGAAATTTTTCACTTGTTGGGTCTGGAGAGATGGATCAGTGGTTAAGTGCACCAACTGCTCTTGCAGAGGACCCTACTTCAATTCCCAGAACCACATGGTGGCTAAGAACCATCTTTAAGCTGGGCTTGGTTGTGCACACCTTTAATCCTAGTACTCAGAAGGCAGAGGCAGGTGGATCTCTGTGAGTTCAAGGCCAGCCTGGCCTACAGAGTGAGTTCCAGGCCAGCTGGGGCTGTGGGGAGACCCTATCTCTAAATAATAAATAAATAAATAAATAAATAAATAAATAAATTAGTTTATTTAAAAAAAGAAAGTTTTCACTTGGATTAATAATTTTCCTCTGTGTCATTGACTCACTCAATAAACATTTATCCCTCAATAAGGAAATGATACCTGGGCCAAAACTGCTTATCATGTGCATTCCCATGACCTTAATCATATAAAGATTTAGTAGCAATTTGTGCTCATAGTATATTTTGAAGGCAGAAAAATAAACCTAAAATTAACTTTAAGATTTATAACCACAGTAATAAGTTCAGCTAAAAATATATAAATGATTATAAGATTATGCTTCCAACATGTTTTTTTTTCATTTTACTTTCTAAGATATACATAGTATATGTAAAACTCTAAAACATTTTAAAAATAAAACAAATTTCATCATCTGTGATACACAAACTATCTCTATATGTGATTATTTTAGCAATGGTTTAGTGTGTTTACAAACATTTCTTACTTTCATGTTTTATATTGCTTGGGGAGTATAAATGCTGTTGAAATTAAATATTAATTCAGATAAATTAATATTAAGTTTATTTAAAATTATACAGTCTTGGGGACTAGCAAGATGGCTCAGCAGATAATGGTGCTTGCCTCTGATCTTAACAGCTTGAGTTGAATCCCCAGAACCCACATGAGAGAAGAGAAAAGTCACTCCCAAAGGTTGTCTTCTGACCTGCACACAAGCACCTTGGCACACCCACACACAATAAATCAAATAAATAAATAAATATTTCATATTCCTCTTTTTTAAACAATTACACAACTTTCTTTAGGAGCAAGTCCTAATATACTCCAAAAAGGATCAGTGAAGATCATAGACACTAAGACCTGCAACAGTGAAAAGGCTTACGGTGGAGTGATCACACCTGGAATGCTGTGTGCTGGATTTCTGGAGGGCAATGTGGATGCCTGCCAGGTAATTCTCCCTAGTCTACTCCAAGATTTTTTTTTCTAGTGGGTTTAGATTTTCAATGAACAGTTCTATTTTCTCAATATTAAAAATGTGTGTTTTAAAGCCAAAGTCTTTAAAAGCATATTTACATCATTAAAGTACTGGGGTGCTAAATCACCATTCTGGTATAGAAGCTGTGAGTCAAGAGTGAGAAAGAGACTCAATTAGAATGAGCAAAGGGAATGTGGAGACGGTTTATCAGCTGAGAGCATGTATCGCTCTTGCAGAGGACCTGGGTCTGGTTCCCAGTACAGTTGTCAGGCAGCCAGTTCCAGGGGATCCAAGGCCTTCTTCTGCCCTCCAAGGGTACTTTGAATATTACACACACACACACACACACACACACACACACACACACACACACACATACACATACACATGCACGTACGCACACACAATTTAAAATAAAATAAATATTTTAAGGCATACGGATCCCTACTATTTTATAAGCTTCATATATACTCACATAAAATACATCGTATGGGTGCTGGAGAGATGGCTCAGCGGTTAAGAGCACCGACTGCTCTTGCAGAGGACCATGGTTCGATTCCCAGCACCCACATGGAGTCTAAGAACCATCTTTAACTCCAGTTCCAGGGGAATCCAAAGCCCTCTTCTAACCTCTGCGGCATTGCATGACATGGGTGCACCAACGTACATGCAGATACACATAATAAAACCTACACTCATACACATAATAATAATAATAATAATAATAATAATAAGTACGTTGTATGAAACTCTCAAAGAATTAATAAGATTGGTTTAATAATCAATGAATAGATTAAATACATCACTGGTAAGCTAGTCTGTTTGGTCTTTCTCCAAGAAACATTCAGTTGGGTCTAATACTAAATCAGTCATGAAGCTTTCACAAGTCAGCTACAGCATTCTATATACTTTAGTTAATTAATAGCCTTTACATGGCATTCTGCAAGCCAGGCATGGTTTTAAGCTTGTTACAAATATCCATTTATTCTAATTATGGTAATCCTGTGCAGCACATTTTACAGTTGTAAAAACTATTTCTGATGAGAAGAATGAGGCAAAGAGTCAAGACATCTCATGTAACTTAGCACAGGACTTAAACAGAGGAATTTGGATCTTGTGCCCATACTCTGAACTCTAGACCCAGTCACATTTCCTTATACTTAGTCAACTTTTAATATCCCTATTGTTGTTTATAACCAAGAATAAACACAAATACAGTTACTTCAGCAGGAACAATGAATGACAAACACATTTAGAACCTCACCTTATTCATAGTTATGTGCAATAATTATTTATGACTACTATGTACCAGACCTTTTGCTATGTACAGGGAACTAGAAATTAATGGAACATATTCCTGTACTCTAGAAATAAGAATATATACAAACAAGTATTTATAATATACAATTATCCTCTCTAATTATAGACGTTACTCGTTCCAGTTTTCTCATTAATTAAATGTATTCTTGGAGATCATGAAGAGCTTAGATTCATATTCCACTTTATTTTCTCTCAATTGATCAACCGCACTAGGACCCATGTTTGACCTCAGCCACTGTGCTTGTAGCACTCTCAATGACTTCATCTTCTACTTCCTCCACACCTATCTTAATAGTCTTGAATCACAGCAATCTATTAGTCAACTTTATTTGCAAGGTATCAAGCACAGCTAAATGAAATAGTTCTTTCTTATGCTTATAAGAAGTAATTTTCATAACACATAGGTCTTTACACAACTCCTTAGTGCATCTTTTTTGTGCTAGGTCTGGCATTCATTACATTCTTTGCCCACTGTTCTAGTTTGCTTTATGTTGCTGTGACAAATACCATGAACAAAAACAGCTTAGGAGAGGAATGAGTTTATTTCAGCTTACACTTGCAGTAAGTACACAGTCCATCACTGAGGTAAGCCAGGCCAGGAACTCAGGCAGGAACTAAAGCATAAATTCATGGAGCAATGCTGCTTCCTGGCTTTCTCACTAGCTTCTGCTCAGCTAGCTTTCTTCTATAGCCCAGGCCCACCTGCCAAGGGATGATGCTGCCCATCCCTCCTAGATCAACCATTCATCAAACAACCTGTCACAGACATGCCCACAGGCCAATCTGGTGAAGAAAATTCTTCACCTGAGGTTTCCTCTTCCCAGGTGACTCCAGACTGTGTCAAGTTGATAATGAAAGCTAAGGTGGACACCTCCCTTCCCACTATGTCCCACCCAATATTCCTTAGATATTATAGTTCTTCCTATTAACCAGAAAAAAATTAAAGAAATCAAGTCAAACCCCTTTAATTTCTTTTCATCTTGATACATATACAATTTCACACATCCTTATCCTCTAGCTTCAGGATAAACTAGTTTCTTCTATTTAAAAGTGATCTTTTGGGGCTGGAGAGATGGCCTAGTGGTTAAGAGCACCGACTGCTCTTGCAGAGGACCTGGGTTCGATCCCCAGCACTCACATGGCAGCTGAGAACCGTCTGTAACTCCAATTCCAGGAGAACTCCAGTTCCAGGGGAATCCAACACCGTCTTCTGATCTCCACGGCATTGCAAGATACGGGTGCACAAACCTGCATGCAGACAGTACATTCAAATAAATAAATAAATAAATAAATAAATAAATAAATAAATAAATTTTTAAAAAGCACTTAATAAAAAAATTCTCTGCACCCAAACCCTATAATTTTCATATAACTATCATACTAAAGATAAATTCACTTTAAAGCCAACACTTAGAACATTTTTAAACAAAAAGTACCAGTACCTAAACACAAAGGTTAACAAATACATGAATACTGTAAAAATGCTATTTTTGTGTCAGTTCCTGCAGGTGTTTTCATGTCTTTGCAACATTTGGATGCCTTCTTGATAAAGTGGTAGACATTTTGTAGCTTTCTAGAAACTTTGTATTCATACAGTATCAATGAAAAATAAAGAAAATGAAAGTCAAAAAAAAAAAATCAGGCATTATGACACATGCATCTAATCCTAGCACTGGTGATACGGAGATAGAAAGATCCCCAGAGCTCGGTGGCCAGCTAGTATACCCAAATTGGTGAACTCCAAATTTACTGAGAAACCCTCTCTCAAAAAAAAAAAAATACAGTGGAGAGCAATCTAGAAAAACACCGACATAAACTTTCAACTTCTGGCCTCCAAATACACACGCATACACATGTACACACAAGTGAACACATACTCCATACACGCATACACATACACACAAATTACCAAAAAATATATTAAAAGGTGCTCTACATTAATGATTGCCACAGAAGTGCAAATTAAGTGTTAAGTGAAATAAGCCAACACAAAATCACGTAGTGCATGATCTCGCTTATATGTGAAGTCTTTAAAAGTTGACTCAGTGAAACAAAATATAATGATGTTTGTCAAAAGTGGGAAGGTGAGAGGAAATTTAGAAACATTTAAATCAGTGCAAATTTTAAAGTTAATGTTATGAAGATCTAATGTATAGCATAATAAGTTAATAATGATATATTATCTTCTTGAATTTTTCAATAAAAGTAGATCATAATTATTCTGAGGAAGGAAATATGTGAGGTGAAAAGTTAATTTCCTTGACTGAGTGGACAAAATTCACACAAGAATTAAGAACTATAGTCCAGTGGTAGCAAGGGGATGAATACAAACCTTCTTCTTTCCCCAGCATAATAATAATACCAGAGAAATTATTGCATGAGCAATAATATCTTCAGTAACTCTTTGAGTGACAACTGAGTTGAAACTTCTCACACTTGTTTTATATTATTTTATTGCACTAGTCAAGGACGTATACTGACATCTTGGATTTAAGTAAATAATAATAGGCCACAAAAATGTGCTAGGGTGGTATCATTTAAGTATCAAAATATCAAGTTCTTTTTCCTTTCTCTACCCCCCTGTTGTTATTACAGAAGAAAAATAGATATATTTGCCTTTAAATTATAGTAATTACATATATCTTTTTCTTTCTAGGGAGATTCTGGTGGACCACTGGTTAGTGAAGATTCTAAAGGCACCTGGTTCCTTGCTGGTATTGTGAGCTGGGGAGATGAATGTGCACTTCCAAACAAGCCTGGTGTCTACACTCGGGTGACATACTATCGAGCTTGGATCACGTCCAAAACTGGTCTCTAGTGCAGACATTCTCTATAGATTAAGGATCAAAGGTTTTGTGTCTGTTAAATATGCTTATAATTCCCAAACTACATTTAACCTAGACACTACTCTTCTGCACATTTAATGCTGAATGATTAAATATATAAATTTTAGGGCAAAGGAAACTTGTTTATTAAACACTGACAAAGATTAAGTGAGGGTACGAACCAAGAAACATAATTGTTCTCCTTTACGGTTTTCCAGAATGAATACAATTATAGGAATAAATGAGGTTTTAGTGTATTAAGGAACTATTATTTGCTAATTTGGAGAGGCAGATATTTTGTGAATTCATCAGATTAGTTACAAATTCATTTCTGAGGGTCTAAGCAAGCTTCTGTTTGCCAGGACATGTATTCTGTGGGATCAGAGCACTTATAGTTTGGAATCCAGGGAGTTGCAGTGATACAACCCATAAGAATTACTTACAAAATTCTACTTTCTTTCTGGTCTGTGTGGCAAGACTAAACTTTCTCTATGCCTCCCTCAACTTAAGTGATAGAAAGCAAAATGACAATCCTATGGGCTGCATTAATAGATAACTTTTTATTGACTTGTTAATCTCTCTTGAGTGTGAATGTGACAACAAAAGCTGATTTTTTTTTTTTGTCTTTTCAAGACAGGGTCTCCCTGTAATCCCAGCTGTCCTGGAACTCACTCTGTAGACCAGGCTGGCCTTGAACTCACAAAGATCCACCTGCCTCTGCCTCCCCAGTGCTAGGATTAAAGGTGTGCACCACCACACCTGACTTCAAAAGCTGATTCTTAAATGTATGCCATATTAGTTACTTTTCTGTTACTGTGCTAAAATATGACCAAAAGCAGCTTATGGGAGAAAGAGTTTATTTTGGCTTATGGTTCCAGAAGGAGAGTCCATAATTGTGAGGAAGTTTGACAACCAACAGGTGGACAGAGTAGGAAGCAGAGATTATGTATATCTCCAACCACAAACATGAAGCAGAGAGAGCAAACTGGAGGTGGGGCATGGATATGAACCCTGATAGTGCCCCCAATGATGTATTTCCTTCAACAAGGCCATACCTCTTAAACTTCTCCAAATAGCAGCATCAACTGGGAACCAGTGTTCAAGTACTTGAGCCTATGGAGGACTCATTCAAACCTCCACATACACACAATGGTAACATTTTCATCAAGCAGATTAGCTTTGGTCAATAAATGGCTTGAATACAGTGTGCAGATAATGCCACATTGTTTATTTCCAAGCTCTTAAAATTTCTCAGTACTGGGACTGGAGAATTGGCTCAGCCGGTAAAAGCACCAGCTACTCTTGCAGAAGACCTGGGTTTGAATCCCAGCACCCATATTGTAGCTAACAATTTGTAACTCCACTTCCAGACTATCCAATACCTTCTGATCTATGAAAGCATTACACAACATGGGTGCACTTATATACTAGCAAGCGATACACTCATACACATAAAATAAAAATAAAAAAATAAAAACTCCTCAGTGCAAGTTATCAACCAGATAAATAATTTTCCTTTTACACTCATTTTGCACATACAGAAATATACTAATTAAGGCACAGATATCTATAATTGCACTGTTATGCTAAATCAACTGCTCAGTTGCCATTTCTACAAAACTTTGTCTCCTCAGAGTGTCTTATTTTTAGACAGGGGTCCATCACTGTCTCAACAGGAATTGATCCTTTTTCTTTTTCATCACTAACAATTTAGAAATATTACTATTAGCCTTCATCATTTGGGAAATTTCTATCACTCCTCCAAAGTTGTATTAATAATAGTAGCTAACATTTTTTAGTTCTTACTATGTACCACCAAACTTTGTATTTATTTTACTGAACTTACTTGACAACCCCAGGTAAATGGTGCCCTTGTTATTACAATTTCATGGATAAGTTAACCAAGGTATACAGAAATCAAGCAGCTCTGAAAATCAAACAGCTTATAAATGATTAAGCTGGGATTCTAAATCATAGAACTTAGCTCAGAGCTCACTTTTAACAGCTATGTTATGTGATGTGATATGATATTAGCTTATATTTTCCCCAAAACAAACTAGAAAATAGAACTTGGTAAAAAAAAAAACTTTATTTATTTATTTATAGTTTGGCCTAACTGGATATCTAGTATAACTTTCTAAAATATAGAATTTGTCAGATGCTTTATGGGATAAGTTAATACAGTAGCCTTATTAGTTAATTCCTTTTGAAATACTTAAATATATCTTGTTATATAGTCATAAATTAGCATATTTACTATTCTCTGTCTTATAAATTAGGCATAAACATAATAAAAGCATATGCATATTGGTCAAGACTGACCTAACTTGATGATTACCTGCACAAGATCAAGTCAACAAGAGTAGTCAAGATTCCAAAGGCAACACTAATTGGACTCAGTGGGTTATTAACAAGAAAGGAAAGGACAAGAAATGGGGTGGGGGATATTGAGGGTACCCAGGAGTGGCAGCAAGGAGTTCCTGGAGAGAGTGGGGGGAGGGGGTAGGTGTATATAGTCAAGTTGCATTGTTTACATGAATGAAGCTGCTAAAAAATAAATAAAAGATATTCTATATTTTTTTAAAAAAGAGATTTAATAATAGAAGTTCTATTCAGGGACATGCACTCTACAGTCTTATTGTCTAAAACTTGGCCAATTGTGGCCTTCTGTATGTACTGCACTCTGTTGTATGAGGAAGTTTCATTGGTAAGAGTTGAAGGATATATTAGTAGTCTCTCTACCCCTTATTCTATTATGTTCTATGAGCTTTAGGTATAACAGTTCCACTGTAGATGTATGGGCATCTCTCAGACATATATTCTCTGTGTGTGACCAGTTATGAAACTTTGGGGTTTTTTTATTTTATGTCTATGAATGTATTGCTTACATGGGTATAAGTGAACCCATGTCAGCATTACCTGCATAGTCAGAAGAAGGTGTTGGATTCCCCTGAAAATGGAATTGTGGATGGTTATTAACCACCATGTGGGTGCTGGAAATCAAACCCAGCTTCACTACAAGAGCAGGAAGTGCCCTTGACCACTGAGCCATCTCTCTAACCCCAGTTATGGAACTTTGATTGACCTCCATCTGTTGAAAAAAAGAAAGAAAAAATAAAGAAAACCTTCTTTGTTGAGTGGTACATGAATATAAGGAAACAGAGGCTCCCAAGCCTCTAAGAATTTGCTCATCTGAACTTGCAACAATGGTGGCAACATGCACAAGACCCTTTCTGACTCAGTCAGACAAAAAACCATCATAGAACTGGGGAAATGGGCAGCAGACCCTAACCTTAGCCAAGAAACTATTAGCAACTGATTACTGCAGGGTGAGGTAAAGTTGATCTTCTTTAAGGGAGGGACCCTACATACACTGACTAGACTCCACTGGATAAACTTGCACTGAGGGATATCTGAGTACAAATCTTAACCCAATAGGGCTTAACATATATGACAGAATGCATGATATCCAGTAGGAGAATCTATGGAGGTGAGGATGGGGAGGAGGATTTAAATTTGATTAAGATCTATTATATGAAACATACAAAAACTCAATAAAAATACATATATTAAAAAGCTTAGATTGCTGGGTGTGGTGGCACATACCTTTAATCCTAACACTCGGGAGGCAGAGGGAGGCAGAGGGAGGCAGATCTTTGTGAGTTCAAGGCCAGCCTGGCCTACAGAGTGAGTTCCAGGACAGCTGAGGCTACAGTGAGACCCTGTTTCGAAAAGACCCCCCCCAAAAAAAAACTTAGATCTAGGTATGACTCTGGGGGTGCAAGAGTTAGAGATCTTGACTGATGACAGCCCTTCAAATTAAAATAAGAGTATTTCTAGAAAACAAGCTAAATTACAAACAAAAAAGCTAACTTCTGAGTTAATGAAATAGTATTCAAAATCATATAGTAAACAGATTTTATTGTTTTAACAATAAGGTTTTTACTTTAAATTTTCATATATAAATACTAGATTTAATCATTTATATCCCCCTTCCAACCTCCAATTCCTCCCATGTCTCTCCCTCTCAAATTCATGACCTCTTCTTTTTATTTATATATATATATGTGCATTTCTTGAATGTACGTAAGTGCACCCATGTCATGCAATGCCTGTGGAGATCAGAAGAGGTCCTCAGATCCCCTGGAATTGATATTAAGGACAGTTGTTAACCATCATGTGGGTGCTAGGAACCTAACCTAAGTTCTCTGCAAGAGTAGCCAGTGCTCTTAACCCCTTAGCCATCTCTCCATCCCCTGACCTCCTCTTCCTTAATGATTATACTATAATGATTATAAGTTTTAAGTCACAGATTCTGCATCCTATGTATTATATTTTCTTGGAAAATAAAGCAATACATAATTAGCTACTGGTACACTACTTTATTTGATGCCTTAACATATGCAAAGAGTATGAAGTACCCATATAGGAAAAGTGTAAAATATTTAATTTTTTATTTAGAAAATAATTTCAGAAGAAGACAAATACATTGTTAGCAAAACAATGCATTCAAAAAAGGATAGTTTAAGTGACCCAGCCTGCATGATGATTCACTGTATAGTAACAGGTTCCCTTTTCCTCTCTACAAGTCAAAACAGTAAGTAAAAACAGTAATAATAGTGTCTCCCCATCAGTATCATAACTACTGAGTTTCTCTTCAGATACAGATACCTCTGCTATAAATAGTATATGGCAAGATTACATGATGAGAACATATATCTTTATCTTACATGATACTCAAAGGCTAACTCAGAGGAAAAGACTTATACATAATATCTGAAACTGTAAAATCCCATAAGAAAGTATAGGAGGAAATCTTCTTAACACAGAAATGGGTAAG
This sequence comes from Rhizomys pruinosus, assembly GCA_009823505.1. Taxonomy (NCBI): domain Eukaryota; kingdom Metazoa; phylum Chordata; class Mammalia; order Rodentia; family Spalacidae; genus Rhizomys; species Rhizomys pruinosus. Next base: position 655,897 of record VZQC01009130.1, read on the forward strand.
TTTTGTGAACATGGTACCCTAAAAAGCTGAGGCAATGAAAGAAAAATTAACAAATGAAGCTACCCTCTTAAAAGTTTCTGCAATGGCAATAGTCAACAGAAAGAAAAGGCTACCTGAGAAATCAGAGAAAGCGTTTATAAATCATATTTATTATATCATATATAAAATTCCGATCTCAAGGAGATAGGGATACCCTATGCTAATTGTAACATTAATCACATCAATGCACATATGGAATAACCTAAGTATCTATCAATGGATAAATAAATAAGAAACACACACACACACACACGATGAAATATAGTTCAACCACAGAAGAGAAATTCTATCAATTGTGACAGCACAAGTGAATAAGGACATTATGCAAAGTGAAATAACAGGAAAACTGACACAGAAAAAAGAAATATTGAACTATCACTTAGGTGTAGTTTTTTTTTTTTTTTTTGGTACAAACAGAAAATAACATAAGTAGCCTTGTTATAGACTTTGAATTGCCAGGAATTTTCATGACACACAACACAGGTTCTTTGAGCTCATTTTATGGCACATGTTTCTGTGTGTGCTCTGTTACATGTATTCTACTTAAAACTTTTTAAAATTAGATAGTAGTAAATTATTTTTTATTTTTTATTGAGTTTTCATAAATTTCTTACATTATATTTTGGTATTTAGACCCCCTCCCCTATATGCACACCTCTTATAGCCCCCTGATCTGAATTCATGTCCTCTATCAAGTCAAATTTGTGCCTCCAAGTGTCCTTTTGTGTCAGTTCATCCACTGGAGCCCAGGCCTAAGTGACATATCTACAATGCAACCTCTATACCTAAGACCCAGGGAACATAATGAAACAGGGGGTTGAAAGAATAGTGATGCATCTCTCAACTTTCATCAGACAAGTTTCCTCATGCCATAAATGGTGATTGACACAGAAAACTAGAGCTGGCCAAAGTGCAGAGATAAGAGACCACAGACTGCTTGTCCCTGAACAGGACACCTATACACAAAACTTCTTGAAATATGCTTCATTAACATTTTAAATCCCCCCACAGGGGTGCACGGAGTACTTCTACTCATGTACCAGTGGGCTCTAGCCAGTTTGAATGAGAGAGGTGTCCAGAAGTCCTCTCTGTCAACTGGTTTCTGTCATAAGTATGCTGATTGGGTAGTCTTTATCTAGCTCTCCTGGACCTCACAGACAGCATTACATATTCAACATGCTGAAGTTCACTCTAACAGTCTCACTTTAGTAGTAAAGGAGCAAACCTTCTGTAAGCTTAAGCTTTACTTTTTCATTGGTTTTCTTTTTCACTTTTTCTAAACTCCATGCCTCTGTGACTGCCACAAGCAGAATTATTCTTTCACTGCCTTTGGGATTATTTGTACTAAAGTTGGTTTACAGACTCCTATTTCAGGTGATTCAATATCTAGTAAGACCAGTTTTGTTACAACTGTTCTTACACATATTTGTACTTTGATCTCAGATTTCCTTGGTTTTAATTCTGCTGCTGTTGCTGCTTTTCAGGCCTGTTTGTTGGACATGCTGCCTTTGTTCAGGCCACTGTAAAATGCACATTGAATCACTCAGTGTAAGGTTATGGCGCGCTCCCCCCAGACTGAAAGGCCACGAGGTCTAAGCTCTTCGGAGCAAAGTTTAATTCAGGGTAGCCGGGGCTAGGCCCAGGGGAAGGAAAGAGCCAAGCCCAGAATGGTGTCTGGCTTGGGAATTTAAGGGAGAAGGTGGGAGTGGGATTCAGTGAGGGTGGGGTGAGTCGGAAGGCAAGGCGGAAGATTCCTGAGTAATCAGTGGTGGCCTGCTTTAGCATAACCAAAGGTTGGCCTGGTAGAACAGGTTCTTGGACCTCCAGTCTTAGGTGTCTCTGCATTCCAATGGGCTTCTGGATCTCACAACCTGACACTCAGAACCATCCTGCCATGATGTATTTCTCTCAGACGATATCATGGGTTAAGTGGAAGTAGTTTTTCAGATTTTTCAAGGAGTAACAATACAAGACCAAAATAAAAGTCTCTCTAGCTAAAGTCTGTTCTTACTTGGTTTGCAAGCATTTTCTTGGCCCTCCCCTCAAAAAAGCCATACTACCTTGGTTTTGGAATTCCATAAAAATGATATCAATAGATAAACACAACTCTCACCTCAAAGGAAATAAGTATTAGTTTATTCTGTAGCCAAATATGGGAGAAACAGAGATTCTGCTTATTGGGCTAGAGAGGTTGCCTCTACACTTATAGAGGACCCAGGTTCAGTTCCCAGCACCAACAGGAAGGCTCACAACTGTCAATAACTCCAGTTCTAGGGAATCAGATGTGACCTCTTCTGGCCTCTATGGGCACCAAGCATGTATATGGTATATATGCAGGCAAAATACATAAAATAAAAATAAATCTTTTAAAATCCAGGTTATCCCAAATACCATGGCCCAGCATGGTGACAGTTTCATTAAGTTTTTATACTAACATAACAAAGAAAGCCATAAATGAAGACACTTTTCAAATATATTCAATCTCAAAAGTACTAAGCAAATATATCAAGTAAGTGGGCTTCAGGAAAACTGGGGAATTTCTATTAGAGGCTTCAGATGCTGTCTGAAAACATTCTTGGCCTTTGGATTGGTTGAAGCTAAGGGTCTGAGTATGTTCCAAAAGAATTTACCTAATACTCATGAGGATATTAAGTAAAACACAGTGGCAGGCAATGAAAGACTATTTAGAAGGCCAAAGATAGCCCTAGATAAATTTTTGGCTTCCAACCTGTAAACTTCCAGCTCTCTACAGTCAACCAAGTAGAATGTTTAACGCAGGTGTGACTTTTTCTAAGTAGTTTAGTTTACAAAGCATAGCCTTCTCACTTTCTGTTAATAAACTCTGAAACTCTGAATCCTTTGTCTTATTCTATCTTCCTGTAATCTAAAACTCTATTATGTAACAAATATTTAGATAAATTAAAGTATGAGTAAATGAATAAAGTTTGCAATTTTATTCTTATGACTTTACTAAATAAGATAAATCCAACAAATCAAAACATTTTATTGAGGGGGAAAACTGTGCATGATGCAAGAGAACAGTAAAAAAAAATATTCCTATAAAGCTGAATGAGAAATTAGAGACCATATCCTGAATTTTACAGAAAGCAATGAGGCTCACTCAGGATTCACATTGGAAAACTGGAATCTCCTGATTTATACCTTTTTATTGCAAAAAAAATACAGTTTAAATTCCACTATAGGGAATGATATTGCCCTCAAATATTGATTTCCAACAGGGTTCTTTGACTATATTATGCTGATCCTAATGGAAATTGATGATGTTTCACCCAGGACCTTTATCAGACACTGTCCCACCAGCCAATGGGTCCTAGCCGCCATGGGCACATACATATCTGCCTTCTCTGGAGAAAGACCATCACTCAAATCTACCGAAGACACTATACCTTTCTTACCCAGATAGCCTCCTTTCCTATGTGAGATACTCTGTGATTTAATTTGCCCTCCAGGTCCCCACATAGGCTCAGACTAAGACGATGCTTCCATTGAACTCACTCTCACCTAGTTTCTTCCTCAGCCCTATGGATGCAAAGAATGTAGCTATAACCTCAAAGGGATTAAAGAGAATTTATTATGAAGTCAAATATGAATGACCATAGCATGAAAACAGATTTAGATTGCCCCATCTTCCAGCATGGTAACAATTTCATGAGATTTCTATAGTAACAAAACAAAGAAAATCATAGATTAAGACATTTTCAAACACATTGGTAGATACATGGTAAGCAGGTTACAGCAAAGCAGGGAACATCACTACTATAGGCCTCAGATGCTATTTGATGACATTCTTTGTCTTCGAGCTCTGGAAGCTGGGGATCTATTTTTGCATTCCAAGAGGGCTTACCTAATAATCACAAAAATACTAGGTCAAACATAGAAGTGGACAATGAGTGGGTACTTAGGGGACCAAAATAGTTCAAGATAAATTTGGCTTCCAACCTGTAACATTTCAGCTCTCTATAATCACAGATTGCGATGTCATTCAACCTTGTAGAATTTAACACAGATGAGTTTTCTTTTTCTGGAAACTTCAGTCCACACTTTCCTTGTTCTGTTTGGGATAAAACCTCTAAGCTCATCCTTGAGCAAACCTTCCAATTCTTGTATAAGAATCCTCATGCCCGCCGGTGGTGGCACACGCCTTTAATGCTAGCACTTGGGAGGCAGAGGCAGGTGGATCTTTGTGAGTTCAAGGCCAGCCTGGTCTACAAAGTGAGTTCCAGGACAGTGGAGGCTACAGGGAGACCATGTCTTGAAAAGACCAAAAAAAAAAAAAAAAAGAATCCTCATCCCCAACTGTGATTCTAATGAACTTGATGGTTGCTTTATTTTCAGATTAATTGAACTAATCAGAGAAATAATGTTTTTGTAATTTTGTAAAGTACTTGACATACTTCAGAATATTTTTCAAAATCAGTAAATCCAGTACAATAAAAGCAACTGGATATTTATGGCTTCCGAATATGTTGCCTAAAGTTCTTCATTCCAAATGCAATTTCTTTTGATCGTACTACAAAGTTATATCTAGATAGATGAAGTATTTCAATACAGTTATACTGGTTTTAATATAGTCACAGGTCTGACAATATTCCTGTTCCCACTTTCTTTGTATACATAAGGGAGCAATGTGGAAACATTTCCACATAATTAATAACATAGCTTAGAATTCTAGTTAATCAATTTTACTATTCAAAGACTTTTTTAAGATATTTATTTGCCCTTAAGGATGCTTTGATCTAGCAAGGAAAAATTCCATATGACAACACTGTATCCTAACTATAGATATCTATTTATGAGAATAATCTCTGTAACAAAGACTTACACTATGATATCTTCACTACAGATCAGAAGAAATAAATATAAAGTTGTCCTTCAACTTATCATTATTTAGAAAATAATATTTATAAATTTCCAATTTACCCAATTCTTTTTTAATTTATTTATTTTTATTACTATTGTGTGTATGATGTTTATGTGAGTGTGATTCATGAGCCCCCAAAATTTTAAAAGTAGGCTATGCACCTTAGCAACTTCTCCCAAATCACTCAAGGCTATAAAGAAAAAACTTACAAAAAACGAGAAATCCACCAGTTGTTGTAAGGATGGGATTTTGCTTGGCTCAAAGTAGAAATCTGCAAAACTCTATCCCAAGGCCTCTTCATGAGGTCAGGGTAGGTAGTCTTTTCCTGCCTCACCTATTTTTGCAAATTCCAGACCCTGGCGGCCTTTTCCTTTGATATATTGAGCAAAGATGACACACCTCCAGCTTACTGTTTACACAAACAGTAGCTAGGTTGTCCCAGGTAGGAGCCAAGATGCCCACTGTATGCACACTTAGGTTCTGTTGTCCCCAGGGGGACCGCACTATTCTGGGGTATTCCCCAAAAGATAAATGTTAGTTTGTGACAACTGAGCCTTTTTAAATAAGTAAAAATTCAGGGGATGTGGGTATTCTTTTGGCAGAAGCACTTAAAAGCAGTTACCTGACAGCCTTGACCCCTGCTGTTCCTCACAGACCTGTGAAAGTCTGGAGTGTCCTTTGATCTCTCAGGAAAGAACTTTGATCTGTATTTTAGCCTGAGGTTCCCTTGTCCCACTTACCTGCCCCAGCCTCCAATTGTGTGTATGTGTCCTAGCCCATGCCTGAGTTAGTATAAAAGCCTTGAGTTCCAACATTAAAGTTGAGTCTATTCCCTCAGGCTTTCTCTGAGTCCTTGTCTGTATGTCTATCTGTATGTCTGTATATCTTTCTACTTATCTATTTGGTAGGGTAAAATCCCTAGCAGTCCCTCCCCTCTCCTTACAAGAGCTAAGCCTAGATGCTGTTGGCCTGTAGGCAAGGCACAGTCTTGGAGCTAAGCCAAGGAGAGAAGAACAACAAACAGTATGTGGATGTCAGCCACGAGAGTGTATAAAGGACCATTCAGATGAAGATAAACTCTGACAAACTGCCATCAGATGGCCCCAGATGTAAACATAGTTTGAGGTCAAGTTGACCATAATGTTACCATAAATGTTTTTGTTTGTTTTCTTTTCTTTAAAAAACATCCTTTTTCGGGGGCTGGAGGGATGGCCTAGCGGTTAAGAGCGCCGACCGCTCTTGCAGAGGACCCGGGTTCGATCCCCAGCACCCACATGGCGCTGAGAGCCATCTGTAACTCCAGTTCCAGGAGAACTCCAGTTCCAGGGGAATCCAAGACCCTCTTCTGACCTCCGCGGCATTGCACGACACGAGTGCATAGACCTACATGCAGACAGTACATTCATATACATACAAAAATAAAATAATAAAAAAAAATTAAAAAACATCCTTTTTCATCCTTCTCATAGAGATAGAATTGAGAATTGACCAGTCCTATACTGTGAAGTAGCTAACACTGACACATGCTATTCTTTTCTTTAAGTGAATTTTTACTGAGTGCATTTCATACAACATTTCTTAATCAAATTTAGACTCATTCCCCCATCTATGCCCACCCCTTACATCCCCCCACACACCCCCACCAGAGCTCATGGACATGTTAAGTCCTGTCTTGCATCTTTTTCTCAGTCTTTTATATACTTCGATACACAAATTTATTGTTTTGGTCAGTTTTTTGAATATGTTTTTCTCTCTCTCTTTATTCCCTTTAATACACTCCACACATAAATCAAAATTACAAATTCTGAAAATAAACTATAGGTTAATTCATAACACATTTAGAGATTCACATTTTAACAGTAAAGTTGCATGCAGATAAAAAGAATATGAATAGAATATGAATAGATATTTTCCACTCATATATGGTAATTACAATGTGTGAATACAAGTGGTAGGACAATTCTAGAGCCCATTAAGAGATTTACATTGGAATAGCACAGTTGCTTTCAGATACAATGAAATATAATAATAAAGTTGCTCAGTTTGCCTGCCAACTGGGGATTTGGTGTTAGCATCCACAAATGAGGGAAACCATTCACCTTTTTTTTCTGGGACTGTGTTACTTCACTTAGCATAATGGCTCCAAGTTCCATCCATTTACCAGCAAAGTTCATGATGTCATCTTTCGTTACTGCTGCATAGAACTCCACTGTGTACATGTACCACATTTTTGTTATCCAGTCATCGGTTGAGGGGCATTTGGGTTGGTTCCATCTCTTTGCTATTGTGAACAGAACTGCATTAAACATAACTATGCATGCATCTTTGCGGTAGGATGTAACTTGTGGGTATATACCCAGGAGTGGTATGGCTGGGTCGGGTGGTAGGCTCATTTTGAGTTTTTTAAGGGCTCTCCACACTGCTTTCCACAGTGATTGTATCACTTTACATTCCCACCAGCAGTGGATGAATGTTACCCTTTCCCCACAACTTCTTCAGCATTTGGTGTCTTTTGTTTTATTGACCTTGGCTAGTCTTATTAGAGTGAGATGATACCTTAGTGTGGTTTTAATTTACATTTCCTTAATTATTAATGATGTTAAATGCTTTTTAAGATGTTTCTCAGCCAACATGCTATTCTTTACCAAAAAAAAAAAAAAAAATGACATATAAATTCCAGCTCCTGGCTCAGACTTCTTTTTTTTTTTTTTGTTTGTTTTTTGTTTATTGTTTTGTTTTTTTGTTTTTTTTTTTTTTTTGGAGAGAACTCCACTTGTGTACCAGCTGGTTAATAAAGCTGTTTTCTTGTGAACTTAAGGGGTCTCATCTTCTCCACATTTTGGCCAAATCCTACAACAGGTGAGTATGGGATGCCACACAGCATGAGCATCAGAGGACAACTTTATGTAGTTGAGTCTCCCTTTTCACCTTTAGTTGAGTTCGAGAGCTCAAACTCAGGTTGACAGACTTGTGGGACAAGAGTCTTTACCCTTAGAGTCATATTGCTGGCCCCAATTTCCTATTTATCTATTTATTTGTTTGTTTGTTTATTTATTTATTTACTTATTTTCTTACTTACTTATTTACTTACTTACTTACTTACTTACTTACTTACTTACTTACTTACTTATTTGTGGGAATGAAATTTTGTGTGTGGCTTGAAGCGAGAACTTGTAAGACCTGTCCCAGGAGATCTCCAGTTATGTGATACCTCTGTGGGCATTCAGAGTTGTCTGTAGCAGGAAGATTCGGGATATTACAATGATTCTTGCTTCACCCTATCTCTGCAAAGTTCCAGGCCCCTTCCCTTGAGGCACTGAGCAAAATGTCACATCTCTAGTTACCCGTTGCACAAACCGGAACTCTGCAGCCCCCCCAATTAGAACCAAGGTGGCTCACCCCTCAGTTCTGCCTGCCCCCCACTTCCTTGCCCAAAGCACAGTAGTCTTGAATATATAAACCTCACTGACTGAAAATAAACAGAGTTCCTATGCTCCCCAGCTCTGCGTGTGAGTCTGTTCATTTCCACAGGTGATCTCCTGCGCTTCTCCTTCCCTGCTTCTTGCGGAAGCTAAGCCTAGAGACTGTCGGCCTGCAGGCAGGAGACAAGTCCTGTAGCTGAGCCAAGAAGGGAAGGACAGCATGTGGAATACAGTCACAGATGACTTAAAGACATTGAACAACAACAGTTATTTACTTATTTCTTTTGTGTATGCATTTGTCTGTGTGCATTCACATATGCATGCCACAGCAAGGATCTGGAAAACAATTTTCAGGAATTTGTTATGTCCTATCCTTCTACCACTAGGTTCTAGGAATTAAATGCATGTCAATCAGGCTTGACCCATCTTTCTGGTCCCTGCAAAATAGAGATTCTAATAGGAGAATTAAAAATTCCAGATGTACTTGGCTGAAAATACTTTTCAAAGGCCTTGTTAAATAACGATAACATCTTGGTTTGCAAATCTCTTTTCTTCACAGGTCCTGAAAATTTTATCTCTGTCTTATAAAAATATATCATCAAAGAATGTCATTAGTTATTAGCTTTGAAATCAATATTTATGTTTTGTGGGAAAAAGTCAGATTCATGGGTGGGTTCTTTAATCAAAAGGTAAAGGACAAATATAAGAATACTAAATCCAAACTATTTCTGTCACCTAATAGCAATCCAGTTTGGGGTATGTCACCTAACAGCTATGCTTCAGCTTTCCCAATATAGAATTTATATACATGCACTTATATACATGCAGGCAAAACACACATAAAATAAAAATAAAATTTTTAAGGTAGAATAAGGATAAGATTAAAACTATATTATATTATGTACAAATTGATGATAGACTAACCATTTTGTGTAATACCCAAAATACATATATTTTCTAAATTATATTTTAAATTCTTATTTATATTATAAATTTTATCAGAAACTATTAAGTAATAGAGTTTTTATTATTTTTATGTCTATGAGTGTACTGACTGCATGTAGGTTGGTGCACCTGTGTCATGCAATGCTGCAGAGGTCAGAAGAAGGTGTCAGATTCCCCTGGAACTGGAGTTAAAGATGGCTCTTAGCCACCATGTGGGTGCTGGGAATCGAATCTGGGTCCTCTGCAAGAACAGTCAGTGCTCTTAGCCGCTGAGCCATCTCTCCAGCCCCAAGTTGTTGTTTTTTTTAATTTTCTCTCTGGCATTCTTTTTTTCATTTTTTATTGAAGTTTTGTATATTTCATATATTTCTCAATCAAATTTAGACTTAATTCCCCTTCCTTGCCGCATCCTCATCAGAGCTCATGCAGTCTGCCATACATCTCTTTTTTTTTTTTTTCCTTTTTGGAATTCACATTTTCCCCTTTAATTTTATATACTCTAAAGAATGCATTAAAGTATGTATACATACCCTCCCCCCATATACCACAATTATAAAGTCTGAAAAATAAGTGGTAGGTTAATTCTAGACCCCATTATGGTATTCACATTATAATGGTACAGTTGTTTTCAGGTAATATTACATCCATTTACCTGCAAAGTTCATGATGTCATCTTTCTTTACTGCTGCATAGAAATACATTGTGTAGATGTACCAGTCTGGTTTAGGGGCATTTGGGTTGGTTCCAGCTCTTCGCTATTGTGAAGAGAGCTGTATTGAACATGACTGTGCATGTATCTCTGTGGTAGGATGTGTCTTGTGGGTATATACCCAGGAGTGGTATGGCTGGGTCGGGTGGTAAGCTCATTTTGAGTGCTTCCAGGGTTCCCCATACTGCTTTCCATAGTGATTGTATGAGTTTACATTCCCATGCAGTGGATGAGTGTTCCCCTTTCCCCACCTCCTCTCCACCATTTAGTGTCTTTTCGGTTTCACGTTGAGGTGTTTCATTCATTTAGAGCTGATTTTTGTACAGGGTGAGAGGTAGGGCTTAATTTTATTCTTGTACAAATGGTGATCCAGTTTTGCCAACACCATTTGCTTAAGACAACACCATTGTCTTTCCTCCATTGAGTCATTTTGGCCCCTTTGTCAAATATGAGTGGGCTGAAATTGTTTGTGCTCAAGTTTAGATCTTCGATTTTGTTCCATTGGTCTACAGGTCTGGTTCCGTGCCAGTACCAGGCTGTTTTTAAGATTATAGCCCTGTAATATAGTTTGAAGTCTGGTATAGTGATCCCCCTGCATTGCAGTTTTCACTCAGGGTTGCTTTGGCTATTCGGGGTCTTTTGTTTTTCCATATGAATTTACAGATTTTTTTCCAAGTCTGTGAAGAAACTCGGGGATTTTAATTGGAATTGCATTGAATCTGGATATCAATTTGGGTAGAATGGACATTATTACTATATTAATTTTTCTAATCCATGAGCATGAGAGGTCTTTCCATCTTCTGATGTCTTCTTCGGGGGTTTAAATTTTTTGGTGTAGAGATCTTTGGTGTCTTTGGTTGTTTGTTCCTAGGCATTTTATTGTTTTTGTGGCTATTGTGAGTGGGAAGGTCTTGTATTCCTTCTCCAGTTGTTGTTGGTGTAAAGAAAACCTACTGATTTTTCTAGGTTAATTTTGTATCCTGTCACTTTACTGAAACTCTTAATCATTTCTAGGAGTTTTCTAGTAGAGTTTTTAGCATTCCTTAGGTAAACTATCATATCGTGTACAAAGAGGGATAGTTTGACTTCCTCTTTTCCAATTAGTACTCCTTTAATTTCCCTTTCTTACCTTATTGCCTGTGGTGGTTTGAATAAGTGTGTCCCCCATAGGCTTCAAGTATTCAGACATTTTTGTCCCCAGTTGGTAGTACTGTTTTGGGACGCCTGAGAAGGTGTGGCCATGCTGGAGGAAGCACATCACTGGGGGCGGGCTTAGTGAGTTTAATAAGCCTTGCCAGTCTCCAGTCTTTCTCTCTTGACTTCATGTGCTCATTGCAAGATGTGAACTTTGGATTTCTGCTCCAGCCCCTCATATATTATGGGTCTGTTTAAGCGGTCAGTTTCTTCTTGCTTAAGCTTTGGTGAATTCCAGGATTTCAAATATTCATCCATTTCTCTTAGGTTTTCAAATTTAGTAGAGTATAGGTTTTCGAAGTATTCTCGTATGATTGTCTGAATCTTTTATCTGTCTATTGATTTGGATTTGCTCTTTCTTTCTTTTGGATAACTGGGCCAGGGATCTATCTATCTTTTTTATCCTTTCAAAGAACTAGTTTTTTTTATTCATTGATTCTCTGTATAGTTTTCTTTGTTTCTGTTTCATTGATTTCTGTTCTGATTTTTGTGATTTCTTCCTGTCTGTTGGGTTTAGCGTTCATTTGTTATTGTCTCTCAAGTGTTTTTAGCAGCAGTGTTAGTTCATTTATTTGTCCCCTTTCTGCATTTTTAATGTAGGCATTAAGGGTTATAAACTTTCCTTTTAGGACTGCTTTGTTTCTTTGTTTTTTGTTTTTTGTTTTTTTGTTTTTTTGGTTTTTTTTTGGTCTTTTTGAGACAGGGTCTCCCTGTAGTCCCAGCTGTCCTGGAACTCACTCTGTAGACCAGGCTGGCCTTGAACTCACAAAGATCCGCCTGCCTCTGCCTCCCAAGTGCTAGGATTAAAGGCGTGCGCCACCACGCCCAGCAAGGACTGCTTTTAAAATATACTATAGGTTTTGCTGTCTTGTATATTCTTTTTTGTTTAGTTCCAGGAATGTTTTTATTTCTTTCTTCATTTGTTCCTTGACCCAAACATTATTCAGGAACGTGTTGTTTAGTCTCCATGTGTTCTTGTAGATAGTTGGGCTTATTCTGGTGTTGATATTGAGCTTTATTGCACTGTGGTCTGATAGAATGCATGAAATTAATTCAATTCTTTTGTATTTGTAGAGGTTTCATCTGTATCTCAGTATGTGGTTGATTTTGGAGAATGTTCCATAGGGTGCTGAATAGAAAGTATATTCTGTGGAGTTTTGTTCGAATATTCAGTAGATATCTCTGAGGTCCATTTGATGTATTGTATTGTTCAGTTCAGAGGTCTCTCTGTTTATTCTTTGTCCAGTTGACCTATCTAATGGGCTCAGTGGGGTATTGAAATCCCCCACTGTTAGTGTGCTGGGATCAATCTGTGCCTTGAGGTCCTGTAGAATTGTGTTTATAAAGTTCCATGCACCAAAGTGTGTATATATTTATGACTGTAAAATTTTCATGGTTAATTGATCCTTTGATAAGGATGTAGTGGCCCTCTTTCTGTCTTCTGACTAGTTTTACTTTGAAATCTATTTTGTCTGATATTAGAATAGCAACTCCAGATTACTTTTTAGTACCATTTGCTTGGAATATTTTTTTCCATCCTTTCATTTTAAGTTGGTGGCTATCCTTGAGAGTAAGATGGGTTTCTTGTAGACAGCATATAGATGGGTTCTGTTTCCTAATCCATTTTTCCAGGCTATGTCTTTTGATTGGGGAGTTCAGTCCATTAATATTTAAAGTTATTATTGAGAGATGTGCTGCTTCCTTTTACCTTATTTTCTGTTTGCATTCTTGGTCTGGGTTTGTATTCTGCAGTTATATTTTTTTAAATAAATATTTTTATTTTATTTATTTTATGTGTATGAGTGTACCGTCTGTGTGTAGGTAGGTGCACCTGTGTCCTGCAATGCTGTGGAGGTCAGAAGAGGGTGTCAGATTACCCTGGAACTGGAGTTAAAGATGGTTCTTAGCCGCTTGGAACTGGGAGTCAAACCCGGGTCCTCCACAAGAGCAATCAGTGCTCTTAACCACTGAGCCATCTCTCCAGCCCCTGCAATTTTACTTTTATTCATTACTCTCTCTAGGTTCTTGGGAATAGTTGCTCCTTTCCTCTGATCTTTGAATTGCTTCAAATATTTTCTGAAGGGTTGGTTTCCTGGACATGAATTCTTTCATCTTGTTTATGTCATGAAAGATTTTTCTTTCTCCTTCAACTATAATTGACATTTTTGCTGGGTATAGTATTCCTTTTCTGGTCTTATCTATTTGGCGTTCTATGCGTTTCTTGTATTTGTATGGATTTGTCAGTTTTTAGTTTGGGGAAATTGTTTTCTATTATTCTGTTGAAGATCTTATCAATACCTTTGTCCTGGGATTCTTCTCCTTCCTCTATCCCTAAAGTCTTTCCTTTCCTTTCACAAGTACAGCCTAATATATGATAGTCAGTAAATGTGTAATTAATTTAACTCTTGAAATAAATATTATAATTCTGATATTGCCTATTTAAATGTATATTTTAATTGTAATTAAAAGAAAAGAGTTACTAATTTCAGTATTTAGTGAACTCATCAACTTTTACAAATAAATGTAATCAATAGGCTTTTGTTTTATTTCCTATGCTAGCTATGTTTATTTCCTGAACTTGAACTCCAGAAATCTTACATAAATTCTCAGCCATGTATCTCTACAGTGGGGTGAGTCTTGGGGGTACATGCCTAGGAGTGGTATGGCTGGGTCAGGTGGCAAGTTCATTCCAAGTCTTCCAAGGGTTCTCCACACTGCTTTCCATAGTGTCTGCATAAGTTTACATTCCCACTCTTTTTTTTTTTATTATTTTTTAAGGGATTCATAATATAAGAGCACAGTTGTTTTTAGATCACATTGATGTTGCTCAGTTTGCCATAGAATTAGGTAATTGGTGTTCACATCCACAGATGAGGGATATACCATTCGTCGTTTGTTTTTCTGGGACTGTGTTACTTCACTCAGCATGATGTCCTCTAGCTCTAGCCATTTTCCTGCAAAGCTCATGATGTCATCTTTCTTTACTGCTGCATAGAACTCCATTGTGTAGATGTACCACATTTTCTCTATCCACTCATCAGTTGAGGGGCACTTGGGTTGGTTCCAGCTCCTTGCTATTGTGAAGAGAGCTGCAATAAACATGGCTGTGCATGTATGTATCTCTGCGGTAAGATGAGTCTTGTGGGTACAAACACACAGAAGTGGTATGGCTAGGTCAGGTGACAAGTTAATTCCAAGTCTTCCAAGCGTTCTCCACACTACTAGGAAAGCACTTTCTGAATCGGACATCAGTTGCTCAGGTCGCTCAGGAATTAAGATCAACAATTGATAAGTGGGAACTTATTAAATAAGAAAGCTTCTGTACAGCAAAGAAAACAATCATTTGGGTGAAGAGGAAGACATCTGACAGATGGTGATTAATATCCAGAATATGCAAAAAAATATAGAAAACAGGTCAAGCATGTGGCACATGCCTTTAATCCCAGCACTCAGGAGGCAGAGACAGACAGATCTCTGTGAGACTGAGGCCCGCCTGGTCTACATAAGGAATTTCCAGAACAACTGGAGCAACCAAAAGGCCCTATCAACAACAACAAAAAAATGGTGTGGACTATGGATCTGAACAGAGAGCTGTCAAAGGAACAAATTAAAATGGCTAAAAAATATCGTTCAATGTATTCAAGAGGTCTGGAGACAGACTTCCTGGGATATAGTTTCAATTCTAATATGGAACAGTATGCAACCTGCCCTCTGTGTTTTCCTTTCCCTGACCATGAAGTGAAAAGTACTCTCTAAGGTTGTCATAAATATATGTATTAGCATATTCAACACACCTAGAAAAGTACTTGACATGTAATAAGCGCCCAATGTATTTTAAGTAACATTATTTTTTTATTTCTGAACACCTCAGAAATTCATGTGGGTGACTCATGCAATAACTTAAATCCTTGAATGCATCAAACCACCCACCCTTCAATTAGTCTACCCACTTTTGTGAGCACACCATATACTTTAGACCACAGCTTCTTAAACTCTGGAGCACAGCTCCTCTCACAACTGAATGCAGAGTCAAGAAAACTTTGACACTAGTAAAGGGCTTCTGAATGTGCAACCACCAAAACCTAATTCAAAAACCAGTCATAATCGGAATTTTTTTTTTCAGACAGTGTTGCCCTGTAGCCCTAGCAAGCCTGGAACTCACTCTGTAAACCAGGATGGCCTTGAACTCTCAGAGATCTGCCTGTCTCTCCCTCTGCCTCCCGAGTTGCTAGGATTAAAGGCATGCACCACCACGCCCAGCTTACAGATGGTTCTTAGCTGCCATGCGGTGGGTGCTGGGAATCAAACCTGGGTCCTCTGCAAGAGCAGTTGGCACTCTTAACTGCTGAGCCATCTCTCCAACTTTCTTTTCAGAGCTCAGAAAATGTCATATATAGATCATATGCGCTAATATGAGGTGTATCTGGCAGAGCTCATCCATGTCGCATATGAGTTCACTGCAGCCTTACTTCTGAACACACAACATGAACACATTGAATGCTACATGCTCTTATCATGCAACACCAACCAATGTTATCTAAAATACCTCAACTTGGATTCCAGGTTATTGTAATCTAAGAATTGTAATGTTTGACTGTTCATGTAAATTTTTCTCCTTTAACATAGATATAATAGTCTAACTATAAAAAAAAGACTTTTAAATATTTTTCCTACCATCATTCCTCAGCATGTAAGCATCAAATTAGTGTAAGTTTGGATCATATTGTGTCATAATTCTTGATTTTTAAAAATGCAGTTTGTGGTGCTGACTTACATTTCACCTAAAAACAACAGCCAGCCGTGGTGGTGCACGCCTTTGATCCCAGCACTTGGGAGGCAGAAGCAGGTGGATCTCTATGAGTTCAAGGTCAGCCTAGTCTACAAAATGAATTCCAAGACAACTGGGGCTGCAGGGAAACCCTGTCCCAAAAAGACAAAGAAAAAAAATCAGCAAATTAATTTTGGCTTATGACTGAGACAGAAATTATAAAGTCGCCCTAATTATATTTGTTATCTTCAGCTACATATTTATATGAAGCAATGTGCTCAATATTGTTTATAAAATATCCATCACCTCTGAAAACTACATTCTATAGTTAAATTTAAAATTTTTAATTCTTGGTGTAAAAATAAATAAGCATCTCTCATTACTTTTTTTTTCCATGTATGAGTGAGTGTTCACGTGCAGGCATGTGCAAGTGTGAGTGTGTGTGTGTGTGTGTG
The DNA here is from genome assembly GCA_009823505.1 of Rhizomys pruinosus. Lineage (NCBI taxonomy): Eukaryota > Metazoa > Chordata > Mammalia > Rodentia > Spalacidae > Rhizomys > Rhizomys pruinosus. The sequence goes on from VZQC01009130.1 coordinate 672,311, forward strand.
TGTGCGTGCGTGTGTGTGTGTGTGTGTGTGTGTGTGTATCTGTGTGTGTGTCTTATGTTCTTGTTGAAATTCAGCTTGGTTACAACTTCTTCCAAAATAAAGTAAAGAAAATAGTCAGAAAAGGAAGAAGGGGGGAAGTAGGAGCGGAGGGGAAGAATAGGCAAAGGGAGGGAGAAGAGGGGAATGAGGAAGAGAAAGGAAGAAGAAAGGGAAAAGAAAAGAAGGCACTAATAAAGTAGCTCCGTTAGCATAGCATCCACCTGGGAAGGACCTGGGTCCTTGCTCTGAAAACAAAGTTTTTCCCTCTTCTTTTCCTAAAGGTAGGAGACAAAAAGAAATCTTACCTCTGTATAATGAGATCTTAGCATAAACATTCTTCCTTTCTCCTTTTTGTTGGGGCTGCATGTAATAGCTTTACAGGTTTGTAACTCTATCCAGTGGTCATCTTGTTTTATTTTACTTTAAGTATATGGCCCTAATCACATTAACTGATCTGATGTATATATGCAAAGCCTTTGAGAAATGTATATATGCAAAGATGTATATATGCAAAGCCTCTAAAGAAAAACAAGCTATTTGAGTTAGGACCGTCTTGCCATTAGGGACTTACTACAGGTCAGATAGTAGGTGTCACTCTACCACATGTGGAGGTGGATGCACTAACCTCATCCATTGGATTATAGGGAAAAGGGAAAAGGCAAGACAGCTGCCAGCAGCTGTCTTAAATCTTGGGGCCAAAGACTGATAACCTTTTCACTGCCCAGCTGTCTCCTCTAACATCTACATCAGGCAATACCCTATTGGCATGCCCAGATCCTCCAGCTGCAGCCTACTAGGCACTCTACAGCCCAATGCCAGACTGTCACCTGATAGGTGCTCTACAGTCTAATGCCAGACTGTCGCCTGATAGGCGCTCTACAGTCTAATTCCCACCCAGTACTCACCACACACCATATTCCCAGGTTGGTGGTCTGCTGGACTGCCATCCAACCCACTGGCCACAACTACACAGGCCTGATGGGCTAAGATTACACATGCAAAATAATGGCCATGAGTTCCTGCCTGATGGTAAGAAGGACTTGTCTTTTTATTCACAGCATTCTGTTTGTATTCCCAGAGTGACATCATACTTCAGGGCCTGGTTTCAGACCCCCTGCCTCATATTCCATAATACCACAAGTACTTGTCAATGCTTTTTATCCCAAGGTGTCACAGGCTTGCTAATGCACAGGCAAATCCTGCCTAAGGCCAGGTTTCAGTGTAAACAGACAAGCAGGTGATTTAGCACAGAAGAAGCCACAGGTGGCCTCCTTTTTCCCTACAGTCACAAAGCTTGGGTATAAAACAATCTTTCTTAATATTATATGTAAAGATGATTTCACTATTTCTCTTAAATTTTCAATGTATAAGGGTTCACAAAGTAATATTTCTTTTAAACTATTATGAAATGCCAGGGTAAAATTCTGTTTTTTAGTGTTATAAGTGGTCTGTAATATACTTTAAGAGTTTTAGTGAAATTTGAAGTTTCTTCCATTTCTCTTATTTTTCATATTATGAGTTACAAATGACTCTCCTTTCCTCGTTAGTATAGTGGTGAAAAAAATGACCCTCCTTATTGAAAATTCCATACTTGTAAACGTATTGACTTGCTAACGTTTATTTGTAGCCCCATATCAATATTCATAGTGTTTTCATGATAATACATGCACAGAGTGATGAAAATTTTGAGTTCCCAACTGTACAGTTTCCTAGCTGAAAAAATGAGAAGGGCAGAGGTCAGCCTTGCCCATCAATTCTCACATTCTAAATAAGCATCTGTATTAGTCAGGGTTCTCTAAAGAAACAGAATTTTTGAGGTGTATTTAGTGACAAACTTTTCATATTTTTTATCTTTTTGTTGTTGGTTTATCTATTTAAAACAGCACCCAAATAGAGTTCTCTAGTGCTACTAGTGTGCCTGCATTGAAAAGAGCTATGGTACTCTTTACAAGAGAAAATCCACCCAACAACAGAAGGAAATTCTTCAATTTGCACATGACATATTGCTCCAGAAAGTATGAAAGTGAGATCTTCTATAAGAGATGCTATGGAAAATGGAAAGGTGGCTAAATTTCTGGGTTCATGGATTGAAGTCTGTATTTTGTTTTGTTGGTTTTCCTTGGTTTGTTTTTTAATGTAGTGGTGAACATTCATGTGAAGTTGAAAGCCAAAGAAACTGATGGTGGTTTGGTTGTATATTTACAACAGTATGGTATGGAAAAAGTTAAATTACGGGTGAGACAGGTTCTATAGCTATAAAAACTTTTTAGAAAGCTGCAAAGTGTTACTCAAGGAAAACATTATGAGGAAGAAGGGGGTTGTAACACTGAGAGATGAGCTGTTTTTATAGGATTTTGGAAAATGGCCATATATAATGCAGGTGGTGTTTTGGTTCACAAGAATCTTACCCTTTATTTTTCTGGTAACAATATGTTTTATGTTCACTAATGCAGTGTTTCCAGGACTTTATAGGACATAACTATGACAAATAGGGAGGGCTAACTGCACAATTGTGCTCTATTTGTGCTTACTAAGTAAAATAGATGAGTCACAGCTTTCCACAAAAAAAAAAATCCTCATGATTATTAACTTGACTATTCTTCTCATTTCAAAACTCTCTTAATGTATCTAGACCCCTCCAAAAGCTTTGGGGTAAGCAAAATTCCATGTTTTGTAATATATTTTATTAAAGTCTGGAAGTATTGAGAAAAGCCACTAATTCTGAGCAAATAGTAAGCCCAAAAGGAGCCCAAATGAGCACTTGATCTAAGCTGTTCAAGATCCAAGAGGTAGTAAGTACTGAGAGAAGCTAAGTAAGCTTTTAGTGTACCTATATAACCCTGGATAGTGCTAAGACCTAGGGGATTTTCTCACTTAGCCAGCAAAGGCTAAGAAAGTCTAGATAATAGATGTTTAATGAAAACATTTTCATTTGTTAAATGAAAAATAGTGCAAAAAAATAAATGGACAAGAATGTGCCATCTAAATCAAAATGGCTGCCTTTATCTTTATATTGTCCATGCGTTGCTATAACAGAAACAAACTAGCTGATTATCTGATAAAGTCAAACTATGATTTAGTAAATGTCAATGAAATTCAAACCAATATTGCCCTGGCTAAGTACTATCGTCAAGCACTCATCAAACAATACTGAGAAAGAATGTGAGGTGATCAAATAACATATAAGGGTCATTAATAATTATATGATAAATGTACTTAATGGTAGTTATACATTCTACCCAATATCTAATTTGCCTGTGAAATACGGTGCAATAATTGCAATGACAATATTTAGACAGTTATAAAATCAAGACAATAACAAAATAAATAATTTTGTTTTAACTTAAGCATGGATACTCTGATCTTTAACACTGATTGATAAATTTTAACATAGTCTAGTTTTTCATTAGAACAAACTGTAACTGTTAAGATAGCAGCTTGGTGTTCTGTGCAGGGCAGTTTTCAATCAATATATATATGTATATATCTTTTATGTGAGGGCTCAAAATCTGTATCTGTAAATAGAAAATAAAGACATTTTTGAGAAATGTATTCTTCAGAAAACAGATTTGAATTTTTAGAGTATTATTCTGTATTTCTTTTTACATTTGTCTATTCACAACAATTTTTAGGAAAAACTCTTAATTAAAGCTAATTGAACAATATTATGAATCACTTTTAACTTCAAAATTAGACATCAAGTGTCCTTGTTCACTTAGGATAAAATGTTGTGAACGCCAGGCCATCTGCCGAGGTGGTACAGTTACACCTGGCCTTCAGCCTGTGCTTGGCACCCTCTATGTTAGCACTCTTTGCAATTACAAGCCTTCAAAACAAGTTCACCTTGATCTTTCATATTAAGTCCAAAGTATCTTGGGGACAAAATTTGACATAAATCTAAACCTGTGACATTTCCTTTTAAGGAAAGCAGAAATAAAAGGGGGCTTTGTGTTGAATTACAAGAAAACAGCAGAAGTACTAGAGACTTGCATCTTAAAGACTGTCTTTGGAGAAATATGGCTAACAGTGCCTCTCTAGAGCAGGACCAAAATCACTGTTCAGCCATCAACAATAGCATCTCTCTGATGCAGGGCAGCTTCCCTACTCTGACCTTATCTGGAAAAATCCGAGTGACAGTGACTTTCTTCCTTTTTCTACTCTCTACCACCTTTAATGCTTCTTTCTTATTGAAGCTGCAGAAATGGACTCAGAAGAAGGAGAAAGGAAAAAAGCTCTCAAGAATGAAGGTGCTTTTAAAGCATTTGACCTTAGCCAACCTGTTGGAGACTCTAATTGTCATGCCACTGGATGGGATGTGGAATATTACAGTTCAATGGTATGCTGGAGAGTTCCTCTGTAAAGTCCTCAGCTATCTGAAGCTCTTCTCCATGTATGCCCCAGCCTTCATCATGGTGGTGATAAGCGTGGACCGCTCCCTGGCCATCACCCGGCCCCTTGCAGTACAAAGCAATAGCAAGCTGGAACAGTCCATGATTGGCTTAGCCTGGATTCTCAGCACTGTCTTTGCAGGTCCACAGGTAAACTATTACTTCTGAATTTATGTGAATATGTTGATCACGGATTTCCTATTTAAACTTGAGTAACAGTGGTACCTTCTGTAATATCTGTAAGAACAAGGGCTCTGGAAATCAGAGTAGACTGCATGGCTGACTAATTTGTTTTCTGGGGCAAATTTCTTAACCTCTCTGGGTTTCTGTTCGTTTATTTATAAAATGTAGTAAATGGCTATTTCATGTACTTTCATAGTGATTAGATGAATAGTGTATTGTCTAGTGTAATCCCTGCTACATGGGAAATCTTCCTTAAAAAGTTGCTGTTCCACAACTTACCTCATCCCTATCCTCTTCTTTTTCTTCTCATTATTTCTCTCTTTCGGACCTGAAACAGGGTCTTGCTATCTTACCAAGAATGTTCTCAAAATGACAAGCCTCATGCCTCAGCTTCCCAAGTAACTGGGGTTGTAGGTGTGCTCTCTTTTTACACAGCTTCTTCTGTTTTTCCTTTTGCTCTCATTGAGGTGATACAATGGTTAATTGTGAAAAAATTAAGAGCTATGAAACTTACATATGTGGAAAATACCTGGGATTTATTAAGTGCAAATGAAATTCTGTCACAGAAACTGAAAAATAATTATCCTGATTAGTATACTGCTCTTGGCTAAATGGTCTGTAGAATCCACCTTTCAACAATCAGATCATTGAAGAAAACATGAACAAATTCTTGAAAATAACAAAGATCCTACCACTAACAGATTAATATGTTGTCTCTGTGCTTTCTAATGCACTGTATGCTAAACCAGGATATAAAAATATGGTAAGACGTAAAGCAAGAGTTCTCTAAAGTTCAGCAAAAATTTACCTCTAAAAATGGAAATCTATATAAACATTCTAAACTATCCAGATGTCTTTAAAAAAAACTGCTGTGCAAAACTCATTAAGCATTGCAAGATCCAAATTAAATGTTTCCTTACTAAACTGTGAGGAGAGATATTAGATAATTTAGTGTCTGTATGTATATGTGTGTGTGTGTGTGTGAGAGAGAGAGAGAGAGAGAGAGAGAGAGAGAGAGAAAGAAAGAAAGGAAGGAAGGAAGGAAGGAAGGAAGGAAGGAAAGAAAGAAAGAAAGAAAGAAAGAAAGAAAGAAAGAAGAAAGAAACAAAGAAACAAAGAAACAAAGAGAGGAGGAGGAGGAGGAGGAGGAGGGGAAGGAGGAGGAGGAAAAGGAGGAGAGAAAAATGAAAATGTATTTATTTCCCTGGTGAAAAGTACACCATAATCACTCCTACATTGACTTTGTATATACAAAGATTGGGTTTCATAGACATGTCCTTGACTTGAGGTTATTTAGCTAATGATTATGTTCTTGAATTTCCATTTTCTTTCTTTAGAGTATGAGCACTGCCTATCAATTATCTTTCTGAAAGATAAACACAAATTAGATCCTCAACACAGAATCTGGTACTGGTAGAACAAAGAGACAGCCCAAGGAATGGGGGTGTCATTCATTTGTGAAGACAAAATTTTATGTAAAAAACTAATATAATTAGAAATGAAAAAAATAACATATCACAACATAAGAAGACAATGATGTGTGAAGTTTGAGCTGAATTGATGAAGAAATATTTAAGGGGTGATAAAACAAATGAAGCATCAAATATTTTTCAATGAAGACTAAAAAGCATGACCATTTTCATTGGAAAAGTTACTTGACTGAAATGAAGTGCTATGCAGTTTTCTAACTTTAAACAGCCTATGATAACTGGCAGTAAAGAAGGTCCTTGCAATAGACTGCCTCTGCTTGAGAACTTATGATGTAATTATTGCATGCTGCTAATATATTATGTAAACATTAAAGATACTCCTAAAATATTTGAAGGTAGACTATGATTAAGACATTATACTACAAAAAAAAAAACCTTATGCAGAAGGAAACCCTTACTGACATGCTTCTGCTTTAAATATTGTGCCCCCAAATGAAGTCCAGTAAGCATGAGTCCTGTCTTGATCTCTTTGCACTGGACTCCATGATTCTGCTGAGGTAATCTAACAATGGCAGTCCATATTCTGAGGAGGGAGAGTGATAAATTTTAACTTGGTCAACTTTTTTTTTCTATATTCTTCTTATTAACCTCAGAACAAAGTCATATAATGGATTGTATGTATTTTCAGAAGTTTCAACATAATATAAGCTTTAAACTTTTGTAACAGAATCCTGGATTTAATATAAATACATGAGTACCTCAGGGCCACTATAATAAAAAGATAGATTAATCATTTTAGATCAGTGTTTTTAAATTACAAAATGTGTCCATCAATGAAGTGTAATAAACACTCAAAACCAAATACAACAGAATATCATAAGATCATGAAAATGTTCTCAGTTATATATTTATAACCCTGTGTGTATGGACTAGAGAGATTGCTCAGTGGTTAAGAGCACTTGCTGCTGTTGCAGAGAACTGGAGTTCAGTTCTGAGCACCCACATGGAATGGCTTACAACCACCTGTAATTCCAGCTCCATGGGCTCTGACACCCTCCTCTGGCACTTGCATTCACATGCACACAACTCCACGCAGGCACACTGGTGACAAATAATTAAAAATAAAATAAATCTTTTTAAAAAATGTTATGTGGCCAGGCATGATGATGCACATCTTTAATCCCAGCACTTGAGAGGCAGAGGCAGGTGGATCTCTGTGAGTTCAAGACCAGCCTGGTCTATTTAGTGAGTTCCAGGCCAGCTGGGGCTACAGGGAAACCCTATCTAAAAAAAATTGTATGTATAGCCACAGTAAATTAAACAGGTATAAATGTAGCATCTCTGTTTCAGAGATAAAGGAAGACTTCATTTTCTCTTAGCTGTTCACCTGTCTCAGTTACAGTCCCTTTAAGGACCTTAGATCTCCTTGCAACAAAGTTTGTAAGCCAGAGGGATCACAGAAATCACAAAAGTACTGGATTTCAGCAGAGATGTGTTCAGATGTCCATAGTCTTTCAACCATGTGATGCTAACTAAGAATGTTACTTAACTAAGCTTAAAAGAGTAATTGTAAGCCAGGTGTGGTAGTGAATGCCTTTAATACCAGCATTTAAGAGGCTGAGGCAACAGGATGGATAATTCAACCTACCCTGGGCTACATAGAAAGACTCTGTCTTAAAGTGAACAAATAAATAAATGAACAGGCAGGGAGGCTGGAAAGAGATAGCTCACCAGTTAAGAGCACTGGTTGCTTTTGCAGAAGACCCAGGTTCAAGTCTCAGAACATACTTGGTGGCTAAAAACCATCCTTAACTCCAGTTCCAAAGGATCTGATGCCCTCTTTTGACCTCCATGGACACTTCACAGCACCGGAGCACTTACAAACACGCAAGCATGGCTAACTGTGTGGCCTTAAGCATCCAGAAGAAAAGTATAACCAGAAATAAATAATCAGTAGGCCTGAGAAATTGTACTTCAGATATAAAACTTGAGATCTTAGTAAATAGACAAATAGAAAAAAGAAAGAGTACTATTCTTTCACCTGTCTTCAATTCTTACTGGCAAGTGCATCCACTCTGTGGCTGCCACTGCTTTTGCCATTCTTTGACGACATGAGACACAGTTTTTTAACCCTCCAATATGGACTGAAGAGTCATGTCTCTCCAAGAATCCTCCAAACCTTCAATCCCAGATGGGGACTACTGAGATGTCCAGCTTGGGGACTGAACAGCTACCACTGTGTTTTCAGCCTCTTCAGAGTATAGACTGCCATTGTTGGACTACCCAGGCTGTATCATGGAGGCCAGTACAGAAAGATCAAGACAGGATGCATGCTTACTGGACTTCATTTGNTTTGAGCTGAATTGATGAAGAAATATTTAAGGGGTGATAAAACAAATGAAGCATCAAATATTTTTCAATGAAGACTAAAAAGCATGACCATTTTCATGGGAAAAGTTACTTGACTGAAATGAAGTGCTGAGAGTTGGGAACAGTAAGAAATAAGATTTGGTGGTTTTTTCTTTTGAGCTCATAGTGTACTATATATATTTGTCATAAAGCTTTGTGATTGTGTTTGTATTGGTAGAGGCTTTTTGTACTGAGCTTAACTATATTTATACTACCTAATAAGATACTTAGCAAAAAATACAAACTAAAAATTGTTACATTACTATGCATAATTTTGATTTTTTATGTTACCAATTAAAAATAATGCTAAAGCATAGTAGCACATGTTTATAATTCCACCTTTGGGATTCAGAAACAGGGTGATCACAAGTTCAAGGCCAGCCTAGGTTATATGGACACCCTGTCTTAGAAAAGGGCTGTGGTATAGTTCAGTGTTACAGTTTCCCTGAAGGCCTTGAGTTGAGTTTCCAGCATTGAAGAATGAATCAATGAATGAATTTTAAAGATATAACATTAAATTATTTTGATTAGTGAATTAATAACATTAATTATAGAAGGCATTGATAGTCTCAAAAAAAAAACTTCAAATTAATGTGAAAGACTGATAGCCTTTGAAAGTTCTGTAATGATCATAGTAGGATGACTAGCATAATTGTAACCTCAAACTAACGTGACTTTTTTTTTTTTTTGGTCTTTTTGATGGTCTTTTTGAGACAGGGTCTCCTTTTAGTCCCAGCTGGCATGGAGCTCACTTTGTAGACCAGGTTGACCTTGAACTCACAAAACTATTTTTGCAAAATCTTTGTGAATCATCTAACTAATGTAATGACTAATCAGATGGTAAGATGTCAGAGAAATCTAACACTTTGCTAAAGTGTCCTAAAGTGTCTCACATGATTAATATTTTTGTTTTTTTGAAGCAAGATTTTATGCAGCCCAGGCTGGCCTCGAATTAGCTATGTAGCAAAGGATGACTTTGAACTTCAAATCCTCCTGGTTCTACTCACTGTCTACAAGAATTATAGGTGTATGCCACTCCACCCAGTTTATGTTATGTTGGGGATCAAACACAGGGCTCTGTACATGCTAAGCAAGCCCCTCATCAATTGAGATATGTTCTTTGATATTTGCATACACACTATAAGGTAAATAGAAGCATGGCATTATTCCCATTTCACATACAAAAGAACTAAAGTCTAACCTTTGAAAGCAATGTGTCAAACCTTTCCAGCAATAAGTAAAATTAAAAATGCATACTACATTGAGATATGGTCTGCCTCTTTGTTCCTGTTTCTCTTATAAAGATGTAACTGAGAATGTTTTCATGATCTTATCACATTTTGTTGTATTTTTATTTTGAATGTTTATTACATCTCATTGATAGACATATCTTGTAACTTAAAAACACTGGTCTATAAGGATTATTTATCTTCTCAATATGGTAGATCTGATGGACTCATCTTTATATTAAACCCCAGTGTTTTTATTACAGCTCTCCTCTATTTCTGAATGGTGATTTTAGCTTCGTGGCTCATATCATATATGTGCTAGAAAAGACAAAAGGGGCAGAAAGCTTTTTCTTTCTAGACTGTGACTCACTATGTTTCATGTTGTCACCATGCTCCATGGGCATGCATGTAGGCAAAGTCACATCCTTTTGTAGATACTTTACATTGTTTCAGTTTTCATTCTTTAGCTACAAATATTGGTTGGTTGTCACCAGAGTAATTCAAACCTCAGTTTAAAGAAATAAATATAAATTAAGAAATGTAATTTCTTAAAAGTGGAGGCTGGAGAGGTGGCTCAATGGTTAAGAGTGCTTGCTGTTCCTCCAGAGTACCCCAGTTCAGCTCCCAGCAACCACATTGGATAGCTAATAACCACGTTGAACTCCAGCTTCAGTGGATCCATGTCCTCATCTGGCCTCTGCAGGAACCTACAAACATTTATACATTTATATAGACATACATTTATACACACACACACACACACACACACACACACACACAAATATATATACATAAATAAAAATAAATTTTTTAAAAAGAGCTAGTTGCCTGGCGTGGTGGCACATACCTTTAATTCTAGCACTTGGGAGGCAGAGGCAGGCAGATATCTGTGAGTTCAAGGCCAGCCTGGTCTATATAGTGAGCTCCAGGCCAGCTGGAGACCCTGCCTAAAAAAGACCAAAGGAAAAAAAAAGAGCTAGTTGTCACAACTCAAGCCTGAGAATCTAGAAGTTTCTGACATGTTTCTAAGGCCCAGAGTAATAATTTTTTCAAGTGTCACAATGTTTATTGATAGATACAAGTACATAAAATCAGGGCATGAACATGATTTGATAGATTAAGTAGACTTAATTTCTATACTATAATAAGGAAACAATTCAAATTCTCACCATTTGTTTTGCACCCACAAAAACCACTTCAAGGGCATTAATGATCTCTCAAATCTGATCAGTTTTATGCAAGTAAACCATGTTTCTTTTTAAAAGGCTTGTGCACTTGCCTAGGCTCAAGGATATTGAAATCTAGCACATAAAGCCCATTACTAGAAGTAGAAATACAGGCAATACACTATTACGGCAACAACCATCAATTACAGTTAAGGATTTTCTGTAACAACCAAATGGATAATCTAATATTGCATCAATTCAAGTATTACTGAGCAAAGTGCATTTCTACAGTATTCAGTGTTGCTATGCAGTTTTCTAACTTTAAACAGCCTATGATAACTGGCAGTAAAGAAGGTCCTTGCAATAGACTGCCTCTGCTTGAGAACTTATGATGTAATTATTGCATGCTGCTAATATATTATCTAAACATTAAAGATACTCCTAAAATATTTGAAGGTAGACTATGATTAAGACATTATACTACAAAAAAAAACCTTATGCAGAAGGAAACCCTTGCTGACATGCTTCTGCTTTAAATATTGTGCCCCCAAATGAAGTCCAGTAAGCATGAGTCCTGTCTTGATCTCTTTGCACTGGACTCCATGATTCTGCTGAGGTAATCCAACAATGGCAGTCCATATTCTGAGGAGGGAGAGTGATAAATTTTAACTTGGTCAACTTGTTTTTTTTCTATATTCTTCTTATTAACCTCAGAACAAAGTCATATAATGGATTGTATGTATTTTCAGAAGTTTCAACATAATATAAGCTTTAAACTTTTGTAACAGAATCCTGGATTTAATATAAATACATGAGTACCTCAGGGCCACTATATTAAAAAGATAGATTAATCATTTTAGATCAGTGTTTTTAAATTACAAAATGTGTCCATCAATGAAGTGTAATAAACACTCAAAACCAAATACAACAGAATATCATAAGATCATGAAAATGTTCTCAGTTATATATTTATAACCCTGTGTGTATGGACTAGAGAGATTGCTCAGTGGTTAAGAGCACTTGCTGCTGTTGCAGAGAACTGGAGTTCAGTTCTGAGCACCCACATGGAATGGCTTACAACCACCTGTAATTCCAGCTCCATGGGCTCTGACACCCTCCTCTGGCACTTGCATTCACATGCACACAACTCCACGCAGGCACACTGGTGACAAATAATTAAAAATAAAATAAATCTTTTTAAAAAATGTTATGTGGCCAGGCATGATGATGCACATCTTTAATCCCAGCACTTGAGAGGCAGAGGCAGGTGGATCTCTGTGAGTTCAAGACCAGCCTGGTCTATTTAGTGAGTTCCAGGCCAGCTGGGGCTACAGGGAAACCCTATCTAAAAAAAATTGTATGTATAGCCACAGTAAATTAAACAGGTATAAATGTAGCATCTCTGTTTCAGAGATAAAGGAAGACTTCATTTTCTCTTAGCTGTTCACCTGTCTCAGTTACAGTCCCTTTAAGGACCTTAGATCTCCTTGCAACAAAGTTTGTAAGCCAGAGGGATCACAGAAATCACAAAAGTACTGGATTTCAGCAGAGCTGTGTTCAGATGTCCATAGTCTTTCAACCATGTGATGCTAACTAAGAATGTTACTTAACTAAGCTTAAAAGAGTAATTGTAAGCCAGGTGTGGTAGTGAATGCCTTTAATACCAGCATTTAAGAGGCTGAGGCAACAGGATGGACAATTCAACCTACCCTGGGCTACATAGAAAGACTCTGTCTTAAAGTGAACAAATAAATAAATGAACAGGCAGGGAGGCTGGAAAGAGATAGCTCACCAGTTAAGAGCACTGGTTGCTTTTGCAGAAGACCCAGGTTCAAGTCTCAGAACATACTTGGTGGCTAAAAACCATCCTTAACTCCAGTTCCAAAGGATCTGATGCCCTCTTTTGACCTCCATGGACACTTCACAGCACCGGAGCACTTACAAACACGCAAGCATGGCTAACTGTGTGGCCTTAAGCATCCAGAAGAAAAGTATAACCAGAAATAAATAATCAGTAGGCCTGAGAAATTGTACTTCAGATATAAAACTTGAGATCTTAGTAAATAGACAAATAGAAAAAAGAAAGAGTACTATTCTTTCACCTGTCTTCAATTCTTACTGGCAAGTGCATCCACTCTGTGGCTGCCACTGCTTTTGCCATTCTTTGACGACATGAGACACAGTTTTTTAACCCTCCAATATGGACTGAAGAGTCATGTCTCTCCAAGAATCCTCCAAACCTTCAATCCCAGATGGGGACTACTGAGATGTCCAGCTTGGGGACTGAACAGCTACCACTGTGTTTTCAGCCTCTTCAGAGTATAGACTGCCATTGTTGGACTACCCAGGCTGTATCATGGAGGCCAGTACAGAAAGATCAAGACAGGATGCATGCTTACTGGACTTCATTTGGGTGACCATGGGAGAGAAAGACCCCAGTGTGGAGCCAAGATTGATGGTTGTTTGGGCTTGCCAAGGAAGAAACTTTAAACACTTCCTTAAGGAAACATGACATCTTTTACCAAAAAAAAAAAAAAAAAAGAAAGAAAGAAAAAAGAAAATCTTCCAACTCAGGTGATATGTGTATGTGCATATG